>JADBJO010001423.1:32500-50000 GCA_016801955.1 Conus betulinus
GTATTCTTACACGAGGAATGTGCTTCTGCAGATGCGTCTCGCAATGTTAAAGTTTTAAGAAAAAATACTGGATGCGCCCTTTGATTCGTCTGTGTCAAAATTAAATGGATCCTATTTTGGACCACGTTCTATCTTTCCACCGAGTCTCGTAAAAATCCTTTAAAAGTAATCTTGCTGACAGACAGAGAAACAAATCAACAGACGTGTGTTAAAACAAAATAATCCGCAGCAGAAATAATTATGAAACTAACGAGCAAAAGGTTGACATATTATTCTTATGCAAATGTCTTTGTTACACGTGTTTACCCTTAAACTGCTGTTGGTGTACTTTTCACATAAATCAGCAAACCGAGTGCATTTTTACGAAGTATGTGTACACATCCTCCACTTCTTTTTTTTTTGTAAAAGGGGGGGGGGGGGGGGTGGGGTAGGGGTCCACACTTTTTACGACAGCGGGGGGGGGGGGGGGGGGGGGGGGGGGTTCGTTTTCGGCTACCATCATACAGCAGAAGCTAATGGGTGCCTGCCGATATTCCAGTAACTACAGTAGAAATAGTTTTTCCCCCAACACAAAGTTCTTTCAAACCTGACTCACCAACATATTCCGGGACAGGTTTATGCTCTCTTGCCAGGGACTTATTACTTAAAGCGTCGAAATTATATGTTGCAAATAAGCTGTCCCTTTTGCGTTTTATGCAAA
Organism: Conus betulinus; assembly: GCA_016801955.1. Lineage (NCBI taxonomy): Eukaryota > Metazoa > Mollusca > Gastropoda > Neogastropoda > Conidae > Conus > Conus betulinus. The sequence goes on from JADBJO010001423.1 coordinate 33,201, forward strand.
GAGAGAGAGAGAGAGCAGAGGAGAGAGAGAGAGAGAGAGTAACGGAGAGAGAGAGAGAGAATAGACAGAGACAAACGGAGGAGAGACAGAGACAGAGAGAGAAGAGCAGAAGAGAGAGAGAGAGACAGAGAGAGAGAGAGAGAGAGAGAGAGAGAGAGAAATAACACTCACAATTTCTTTGCATGCTGAAGACATCTTTATTAAACATAAGAAAGCTGGGAAGAAAGACAAAAAAAAATTAGATTTCCATCGAAGCAGACATGAACAACATTAACGAAGCGAATACACAGACGACACGCGCACAGAACAGCACCAACTTCCTGAAAGCAGCCTGTTCATGCACGAGCGTACAACATCAACGAAGAAACGATTACGTCAAGGTTATTGTAAACAACGGTAAAAATCTCATAGGAAAAAAAAAAAAAAGGACAACACACAGGGGCACAGACATTATTCAGTTGGTTGGTCGTTTCTTATCCCAGAGCGGAACGATCGATAGTGTTACATGCTCCGTAGTTCAGACAAGATACACGCGCACTACCAAAACCTGCGACATATAGGAAGACGTTCTCGGTAGAGATCAAAGCACGGTGGTCCCTTCCGGGTGTCCCACGGGCTGGGGGGCGTCTTGCCTGCAAGCAAGCAAGCAGGGCAAAAGACGGTGACGGGTGGGACAGACGGAGGGAGCTAGGTGGTAGTAGGTAGGTAGGTTGGTAGGTAGGGAAGGAAGGAGGTCGGTCATGGAGGGGTATGGAGAAGGATCAGTAGAGCACCCTGCACACGACAAACACAGCAAGCACCCCACACGTGTCAGTGAACGAGAAAAGCACCGCATGCATGCAAAGCCACGGATGAGTCATTGCTGGATCTCACCTTTTCATGCATCAGTTATCATAACTACTTCTCAACGAGCAGCATCAGCTCATCTACACGTTAAACAAAGACTTAGATAGACGTTAAGCGAGACTAAGCTGAACGTTAAACAAGACTAAGTGAATACTGTGCGAGGGAAAACGCTAAACGAACATGTAGACTAAACATGCATCGACCGTTTGAAACAAGGAAAACCACAGCCAAAGTGCATGCTTCAACTATGCAAAATAAATATATAAATGAAATAAAAAATAACAAAAAAAAACGAACAAAATCTACAAAAAGAATACTGATTAAAAAAAAAAAAAACACCACAACCAGCTGCGAAGAGAGACAGAGAGAGAGACACAGAGAGAGAAAGAGAGACAGAGACAGACAGACAGACAGAGACAGAGAGAAATTCAACATTTTTCATCCAATAGATATTATGTGCACCACATATTGCTTGTGTGTGTGTGTGTGTGTGTGTGTGTGTGTGTGTGTGTGTGTGTGTGTGTGTGTGTTCGTGAGTCCCTGAACATTAAGCTAGCATATTGATAATACGTGTGTAAAAAATATGCAAAGACAGGTCTATCAACCTGTGCATATCAATCACAAAACAGTGAGACAAGTGGCAGATCGCCAGACAGAAATCCATGTTTAATTATCTTTCTTGTCACTTGTATCCTATTGATCAATGACACTGGCATGTTTTATGGAATACAACAAAACACAAATTATGCATTTACGATCATTTTCTTTAAAAAAAACAAACAAACACAAACAAACAAAAACAGCATGTCAAATGAATTATGGAATGAGCTGTTTGCTGCGGTTCTGTATTTGATCTTTTATGCAACCTCCAAGTTTATTTAAAAAATGAAACGTTTTCTTGTTTGTTTTCTGTCCTCTGAGTCTACGTTTGTGCCACACTTTTCCATGATACAGACACGATCAAATTAATGAATAAACAGTGTAAAACAAGCAAGCAATTAAAACACACACACATACACACGCGTGCGCTCGCACACACACACACACACACACACACACACACACACACACACACACACACACACACACACACACGCACACACATTTAAGAAATAAATTTAATCGTACATATCATAATATCAACTTCCACTCCATAATAATCCATTTTGGTTCTACGGACGTATGTGTGTGACTTTTATGCATATACATCACACTGAAGTAACGTTTACAACACACCAACCTTAGGTAAGTAAGTATGCACGATTCAGAAGTGAGACTGAATCAAGAAAGTTTAAGCAGTGAAGAACTTCGATCCTCAAGGGTTACTGGTTAGTAAATCAGCACTAATAATCCAAGTTTACGATATAGGTCCTACAGTGCTTATGAAGGTACAAGGTACACTTCGATATCGAGGTTAAGAAACGACAGTCGGTAAAAAAAAAAAAAAATGACCGAAAGAAGAAACGTATGAACTATGATACACATGTTTATCAAATTGCTTTTGGTAGACAGTCTCTCTCTCTCTCTCTCTCTCTCTCTCTCTCTCTCTCTTTCTCTTTCAGTATGAAAGTTACATACTGAACTCGACAAAAGCTATGCCTCTGTTTGTGCTTTCTTTTTATAAAAACGTATGGATGAAATACCTCAACAACAACAACAACAACAACAACAACAACAAAAATGTACGTAAAATCAACATACAACGCGTAAATATCTGCACTCCTTTTTTTTGTAAGACTGTTCATATTAAAATATTATTACGAGCAATGTTTAAAGAGCAGAGGAGGCCGAGGCGACTGGAGTAACAAAGCACAGTTCTAACAAATAATTATTACAACGGGTAAGCCCCAACACCGCACCGGTCCATACAAACAGTTCAATTCAGCAGTTTTGCTTAAAACCTCTTTATCATCGATCATATTAGGCGACACCTTGACTACTATATCCCATAACGCTATAGTTCCAGATCTGACACGGCCTCTGTGGTCGGCTTGGCTCAATAAGTGAATAACCCTTCCTCATACCCACACAATCTTTAAAAATACAAGATGAAGATTCGAATGCTGTGGCCTTCGCAACAATCTACCAACGACTGTTTGAGTGTGGGGGGGGGGGGGGGGGGGGGGGGGGGGGGGGGTTAGTTTACAGCTCACAAACTGCAGCGTTGGTAAGCAAATCTATGGTTACAAGCTCTACCCCCGATAATCAATAATAATAATAATAATGAGGATACTCCGGGCTCTTTGTCTTGAATAAGCTTAGAGCGTGTAGGCAAACAACGAATGAAAAACAATTATACAAAATATGCTCGAAATGCAATACTGACAGTGGCTGACGAACTGCCAATGGTCTAGACTTAAATCGTCGCCTTTAGAAGTGCGAATAAGCGTCACAAAGCTTAGAGTTTAATGGTTATGTAGAACTTTCACGCTGAGATGGTGCCCTTAAGCCTCATGGAACAATTTAGTCTGTGAGTGATTTACCCGCGCGAACAAGATGTCTTGTCGGCATGCGTGTGTGTGTGTGCGTGCGCGCGTGCGTGCGTGCGTGCGTGTATGTTATGTATGTGTATGTGCCTGAACACGACCATACACTCAGGTGTTCATAAAGGAAGTAGCGCTATGAACTAAAAAAAAAAAAAAAAAAAAAACTTTCCCCTGGGACAAATTCATAATCGCCGACAAAACGCAAACACCGGGTGAGATACTCATGCAGTTCATGCAGAGGGTTATGGAAAAGCAAGAAGAACAGCGACGAAAAAGAGGCAAGACAAAAACAAAAATAAAAAAAAAGAACAAGCCTCTCCAAAACGATGCAGTGGCCGACTCACTTTCCATACACGGGGTTCTGAACGGTAGCACTACCAGCGGCTCCCGCTCCGCCCTGCTGATAGGCCATGTTGATCTCTCCCAGCTCTTGGACCGTCTCGTCCGGGGGTACGTACATGTTCAGGCTCTGTTCACACATATGGAAGGGATATCTCCACGTCAGTGGGGTGTGCGTGCGTGCGTGCGTGCGTGCGTGCGTGCGTACGTGTGTGTGTGTGTGTGTGTGTGTGTGTGTGCATGTGTGCGTGCGTGCATGTGTGTGTGTGTTTGGAAGCTCATACTTGTGCTTGCATGCTTGATAATCTACAGCCGTGTTTTGGCTCCAGCTCTCCCAAAGTCTGATCCTAAATGAATTTAGTGTTTATTCATCCATGTCGATTCGTTACTTTTGTTAACAACAATTAAGAATCAGACAATACACAAACTCCACAAACTGATAAATGAGCGGTCGACCGATTCCTTAAAATGACAAGCAAAAGTTCTTCAGCGGTTGTTTCTTATGAGGTTCACGAAGACACGTGAACGTTTCTACCCCGCGATTTCTGAGAATGTACCTGAGTCTCGTATTCACGAAGGAAGCTCGGTGGCTCGGTGAAATCAGCGCTGGCCATAGTAGCATGGTAGACTCTGTATCGCCTCATGTAGCTGTTGTACCTGTCGGGAACACAAAGGGAATTGAAATAATGTATTTACGTACGAATTGTAAGATAGCACACTATTTTGGACATATGATCACTTCCAATCCATCAAGCACACACACACACACACACACACACACACACACACACACACACACACACACACAAACCCCCAATATCTAAGCAAGACACTGAAATAGGCGAATAAAACCGATACGGTTGGCTTGTTCTGTTCTTTGTTGTTGCATCCACTTCCAGGTAACAAAGTAGCATCAGACCCTGGAAATACATCTGTTTTCAATAAAACGAATTAAATCAGTTTGAACAGAAATTATCAACTCTCAGCTGACATTAAAGATTTGTGATTGTACCTTGAGTCTCCTGCTGCATCATTAATCTTTACAAAATAGCAAAATTTATCAGAATCAAATCAAGTTCAAAACAGATAGAGATTCAGAGACACAGACAGAGAGACAGGCAGCCAGCCAGCCAGAGATAAAGTGAGCTAGGGAAGGTGCTGGACAAAAGGACTGGTCACGGGGAGAATGGAGATATAAAAGCCATCGACTGACCTGGTGTAGGACCTGACGATGACGATGAGAGCGACGACAGCCAGGATGATGACGATGCCACCCAGGGCGACGAGGGCAGACCAGGGATCGTCCGTCCACCACACGTGAGACTTGGTGATGGGCTTGCTGATGGAGAAGGCGAACTGACCCAGCTCCGACATGGCGGCGCTGTCCGACAGGCGCTGGGAAAGACCGGTGACCGCCGTCAGGTCGTAAGGCCTGCGGATCAACACCACACGGTGCCTATCTGGATGTTCTGGCGGAGCGTCTGCAGCAGCACCTGGGAGGTGATGACATCCGAGTTGGTGTTCTCGTACAGCAAGTACGTCTGGGTGTCGGCCAGCACGAACACCACGTCTGTGCCTGAGGTGTCAAAGTCCAGGATGCCGTTGTTCACCACAACCCGCTGCTGGACAGCTTCTATGATGACGATCTGGCCGATGGCGTTCTGAAGTACCTGCCTCAGAGATTCTCTGACTGGTACCACCTGTTCGGGTTGCACGTTGTCCAGACCAGCTCGAAGCGGTTCTTATTCTCGATAATGTTCACGTGGACATCGGTGACCCGGGACAGGGCGGGGACTCCTTGGTCGGTGGCGGCCGAGACAGACAAGACGTAGCGTGACGGCATGGTTGCCTGCAAGCCAATTCTCATCGTGTTGTACAGGATGCCGTATGCGCCCAGATAGAAGGGAGCGTTAACAGTGGTCTGCGACAGCTGTTGGGTTACGTCTCCGTTTGCGCCAGAATCCAAATCAGTGGACACAATCTGGCCAACCGCTGTCCCTGCCACAGCATTGCTGGAGATGGCGAACACGTAGACAGGAGCTGTGTTGTTTGGCGGATAGACTGGATACGAAAACGTGGGCACGTTGTCATTGACGTCCAAAACACTGACCAGCAAGAACGTGTAGCGGTAAGTGTTGAAGACATTTTCAATCTGGCGCTTGACTCGACTTGCACTACGTTTACCGATGGTGCTGTACGATACTTCGATAGTAAGTTGTAGAACCCGGTCTGTTCACGATCTAGGAATTTGTCACGAGTAACAATGCATCTATTGTCAATCATCCGTGTGCTGAAAATGCTGTCGAACACACCTACGCCGTTGATGAGAACGATGTAACAGTTGTAAGTGCGTCCTTGATCTATGTTGGCAATTTCTAAAGTGTGTAGTTGTCGTTGTTGGAAGACGTGGAATCGGTAGTTTCCAGGACTTCCCAGTAGTAGAAGCGACTGGTGAAGCCAATAGTGCGCACCACGTCGGTCTTGGTGACGTTGACGGTGACGGGGGCACGACTGCTGAGCGGCTGCCAGCTCCTGTCGATGGCGATGATGTAGAAGAAGTAGGAAGTGGTGTCATCCAGTAGCAGGTTGTTGCGCACGTACACCACGCCATCCAGCGTCACGCCAAAGTAGGTAGGTCAAGGCCAGAGGGTAGTTCTCGTCGATTATGTAATCGAAGAAGGCATTGTCGGTCTCCTTGTTGTAAGGATCGCTGTCGTCGTTGTCCACCGCGGTGACGGTGAACAGGGGTCGGGCCCACTGCCCAGGTGTCTTCGATGGCTGCACCGTAACGGATCTGTGTGAAGGTGGGTCGGTGGATATTACGGATGATGTTGATGGTAAGTGTAGCCCTGGCCGCTTTCGGAGGAATGGCGCTGTCCGCAGCTTCGATGGTGATGAAAAACACGTCCGGCACCCGGGCCTGCGACAGCTGCTGAGCTAAAATGACCTCTCCTGTGGTAGGACTGACGATGAAAAAGTCTGCAGCCTGAGGGGCAATGTTGAACTGGGGGTTAGGATAAGACACGCCGACAATACTGTATACCAGCTGGCCGCTAGGTGTGTTGGCTGGATCAGCGTCTGTAGCCACCATAGTTTCTAGCACAGAGCGCACCGCGATGTATTCAGACACAGTGATGTTGTAGCTGTCCGTGTCAAAGACGGGTGTCGTTCGGTTACGGCGCACGTTGACGATGACCTTGGCGAGAGCGGATCTAGCGGAGGCTCCCTGGACGGGGCTGTCGACAGCCTGGATGTCCATGGTGTAGACAGTGGTGCTGTCCAGCAGCAAGGAGTTCCTTACCCGCACGATGCCAGTGTTGGAATCCACGTCAAAGTAGATGGAGGCTGGCACTGAGCTCAGCATGGAGAATGTGATGCGGTCCTGCAAACACACACACACACACACACACACACACACACACACACACCCGTGACAGCTATTAGGATTCTTTAGGTTTACACACAAGCGTCTTTAGTATCAAAGATGAATGAAACACCCATCACGGTGTTGAAATGGAAGCATGTTTCTAAAGAATTTAGAGTACAGCTAAAACATATCTTAAGACCATAACTGCTTGAATGGCTTAAAGTCCCTGTGACAAAACCAAAGGGAACTGTTCACCACTGATGATTTACTTTCAAGGGTTCCCCATTTCTGTGTCCCTTTTCTCCATTTCCCTTTCTTCTGCTGGTCTGTCGTACTGTTCACAGACTGTGTCGCAGGCATGTTGCATCGGACATTAGATTCCTTTGTTCTGTTTCAATTTTCCAGCCTTGTGTTAACTTTGTCCGTCACCCGAAAGATTAGTACTCTCTATTCTATCTGTCAATCCCAAGGTGGAAAAATTATAAGGCGAATAAAATCATCATTGCCGCCACTGAGGTTACATGGTTTTAAATGAGGTTACGTAGTTTTAATAGGTTCGTGCTTGAAAGTCCACTTTTGTCTAATTTGTATTCAAGACAGAGATTCAAGAAAACAGGAAGTCGAAATGCGTGAGCAAAACTCCCCATCCCCATCCCTTCCGTCCAACATCCCACCCCATCCCGCCCATCACACACTCAAGAGCAATATTAACTCACTCAACCAATTCCAACAGTCGCGCACCGCTACCACACAGCCCGCCCCGACACACACACACACACACACACACACACACACCAGCGGCAGCTGTACCCTACAGTTCCAGTAAATACGCTTCATTTCACTTACCCCATCAGCATCCGAAGCGGTGACGCGGACCAGAGACTGCGTGACGCCGATCGTCTCGTCCACCGTGACGTTGTAGAGCGACTGGGAGAAGACTGGGCCGTTACGGTTGCGTACCACTGTGACGCGGACACGGATGAAGGAGGAGCGACGAACCACGCCGTTGTCGGTGGCTACCACGTACAGCTGGCGAACATAAATAGGTAAAATTACACTTGTGTTTCTTGGATAGTCGCAAAGATTATCTTTTGATACCCATATATGTACAAACCAACTGTACAAAAAAGTATGTGTAAGGTCAGAGTGCATTCGCAAAACACCGCTGAAAGACAAGTTTGAAAACAACAACAACAACAAAAATACATGTATATATATAATTACGCAGCACACACGATTTTTCATCAGTCACAACATTTTCTCACGGACAAATTTCACACGAATGAACAGAATGAACTCGGAAAGAAAATGTAGGCAAATAAATAAATTGTTGAAACTGAACAAACCGCGAAATACAATGAACAAACACATGAAAAATAAACACTGTACCGAAACATTATCATGAAAACTAATTCATTCAGAACTAAAATTGGAATAGGGGAGGGGAAAAAATCGTGAGTGTTAGACGAAGAGAGAGAGAGAAGAGAGAGAGAGAGAGAGAGAGAGAGAGAGAGAGAGAGAGAGAGAGAGATCAGATCAGTCTGCAATATCACCAAGAACTCACCACGTAGAGGACTGGCATGTTGGTGTCGTCACTGAGACGAGAGGACACAGCCAGAGAGAGCCGCTGGTGGGGTTGACGTAGAAATACTGATTCACGTATGTCGGCTCTGACCTCTCCCCGTCGATGTTGTACGTGATAGCGCCGTTGTCGCCCTGAAAAGAGGCGCGAACAAAACTGTGTCAAGCAGTCTCGACAATAAATGTCCCTGTTGAGGCAAGCACGCTTAAATGGTAGACACTTCTCTTGGCATGTTGTCCGTGTATGCCCTAGGAGAGGTTTTAGCTCATTTTGATTCTATACCAAGACTATACAGTCCGTGAGTTTATTTACAAAAAAAAAAGCTTAAAAAATCGTTGAAAAATACAGGTATACACAGATGTGAAAACTAATGCAGTATAATAATGTCAATCACGAATGTCTTCTTTTGTCCATTCTCTGACGAAGCCGTTTTCCATTGGACTTAAAATTTAAGCATTTAATGCTATCCCACTGTAGTCAGGGGATTAAAAAACTTTTTGTTAACCCTCACCCATCCCTCTTGCATGCGTGTATGTTCACCACCACACACGCACACACGCTCACTCATACACACACACACACACACACACACACACACACACACACACACACACACACAGAAATTACGCATGCACCACAATAGCATCCACATTCCCACCCTTATCCATTCTATGCTTATAAATGCTTATAAAAGTGTACACATACACACGCGCGCGCGCGCGCGCGCGCACACACACACACACACACACACACACACACACACACACACACACACACACACACACACGGTACAGGTGCGCACACAGTGAGCCTCCAAGCAACAATGAACCACACGGAAGCCTCCAGCTCACCGAATCAGGATCAGTAGCATTGACTTTGAGGAAAGCCACGCCCAAAGGCTGGTCCTCGCTGAGCGTGATGGAGATGTCTCCGTGCAGGAAGCTGGGTCGTTGGCATTGCGGGTCACCACCACGCGGATGATGGCCGTGGCGCGCACGGAGATGTCATCCACACGGAACGCCACCAGACGGATCTGACAACACAGGATACATCATTGGGTCTTCATGACCAAGGCTCTATTCCGGGGGTGGGGGGGTGGGTGGGGGGTGGGTGGGAGGAGGAGGGAGCGAGGGAGGGAGGCGGGTTGGGGATGGCTCCAGCAACATTCAAACTTTGACGGGAGTGACAGCGACTGCCATCTGAACCGAACTGATCGAGTGGTCTTGTCCAAACTGAAAACAGGACACCACAGGCGGTGGGTGTGCTCATATTCAGTCAATTCAACGTTGACCAGACAGATACAGTCATGACGCTGCCCCCATGACCAGCAGACACATTCTCTTGGACCGTCACCATCAGTATCACTATCCCCTTCAAGGATCCACGTAGTAGATACCAGAGAACTCTAAGGAGGAAACGTCACAGCATCCTGGACGATTTATGGAGAACAGCTGTATATATGTTAGGACAACTGGAGTGATCTTCTAGCGATCGACAAGTCAGACGTCCACTTAGTGGGGGAAAGACAGCAAAAATAGTGCAAGACAGACAGAAAGAACATTACAGGCGGCAAGGGTCACGTGCTAAAAGGTCACGGAAAGGATTTAGTGAGTTACTCCATAAACACCAGCTTTACACATTTGAAAAGCAGTTTTATTGGGTTTTTTTTTTTCTTGAACAATGTAAAATATTATCAATGCCACGCCTTTAAATCTTATCTTTATGGCACTGAGTGTTTTGCACATACATATATTACCGTTTTACTGGGAAAGTTACATGAGGTACTTTTTTACCAGAAATAGAGAGTAAAGATACAAACGAATTAGCATTTCCTTCAACAACAACAGGAAAATCTTAATGATGAGTGTCTTTGGAAATACCATTTTTGTTCCATTTATCGGATCAGAGTAAGATCTACAAACTGACATTTCTATTACAACAGCTCTCCTTTCCTCTTCCTGTTTTCATTCCCATCAAAACCAAATTCCAGATACTCCAACGTACTTATAAATGGAGTCGAGGAAAACTGGACGACTCACCACAAAGGAGTTGGCAGCGTCGGACCTGAGGCTCTGGGCAAGGGTGATGAGGGCTGTGTCCACATCCAGTCTGAACAGCGTGGAAGCCAAGCCGTCGCCAGTGATCTCGTACTGAAGAGGACGCTGAAACACAGTCAACAGATGTTCCATCACCCCTCTGTGACAGTAAAAAACGCAATGCTATACTCTACCCACGATAGACAGTTGGCCTCGTGGATAACATTCTTGCCAAGGAAGCGTTGGCTTTCTGTGTCCGGAATTCGTGTGTTGAATGGGCTGTGTTTTACCCTTTAACCTTTCGCCTAGATCTTAAGTGTCAGTGTGAGTACTACTAGCCTTTCGAATCTGACAATAAACCGAATCTCGTGTGCACATGCACCTGCGCACGTAACAGAAGCCAGAGCAACCATAAATCTATTCTTACATAAATTCTGTGCGGGGCAGTCACTTGGATATATGCATAAAATCACGTGCAAGGAGGAAAATAGCTTAATTATGTTCCCTTGGGGTCAGCTGGGCTACAAGCAACATGATTTGATTTGATTTAGACAGCACAAAAGGAGAAATACATGTGAGGCCATATTATGGCCTCTAGCTCCTCCTTGGAAGAGCAACATGAATTTCATACATGAAATTGTTCCATGACCATACAGTTACATGACATAATACACTGCAATTCAATACAGAGCAATCCGTGCAGAACTTAAATCTGCGTCCAAAGGCTTCCATCATGCATTCGAGCATTTTGCACTATTTTCTAATTTGTTACACACTGGATGTGATGCTTACTGCCAAAGGATCGGAAGCAGTGAACTGGGCGATGCTCGTATCCAAGGGTGTGTCCTCCGGGAAGGTGACCACGTACTCGGACTGTGAGAAGGCGGGGGTTGCCTTCACGGCGGATGCGAATGGTCACCACGACCTCACTGGACTGGATGGGGGTACCTTGATCGGAGGCCCGAACCGTCAGCTGAAACATGCACGCACCTTGCCAATCTTTATCATTGTTTTCTTTTTCTTTTTTTTTGTACATCTTAAGTGACTGTAGACTGTAATAAGATGATGTGAGTGAAAAAATAAACAAAAAGCTGCTCAGGTTAAGGGGTCAGTCGTTGAGGACGTCAGCATACCATTCACAATGTAAAGGACTTTGATTGCATGTGATTTTTGTGTGCCAGAAGTTAAGCTGGACTGTAATACTTTATGTACATCATTTGCAATTATAACTGACCACACATGCAGATAAACAACACACACACACACACACACACACACACACACACACACACACACACAAGCGTGCACACTCGCCCGTACGCACTCACATGCGCACAAAGGTATGCGTACTTGCACATGTCATTTTCACACACAGAATAAGTAGTCATCACTCCCGCCTCTCCATATACTGTACATAACTTTATTCCAGAGCTACAAACTGCCATAGGCTAAAATTTTTTATATATCCAAACCCCACCGTGTGCAGGCCCAAAACCTTTTGACTCCATCTCTAAATACCAAGAACCGTCCTAAGCTTAGGATCCACATAATGCCAAGGATTCAACCTTTTAACTCCAAATTCACAAGCTGGCTGGGACCCATACACTCTGACTCCAGAGACCCAAAATTCTGCGAAGATCCAGTCCCAGCTGCCCAATACTTTCTAGCTTTATATCCACATGCTGGCGAAGACCCCAAACTTTTGGCATGGACCCAATATGTTGGTTCAACATCCGCTTCTTGGCAAGGTACCAATCTTTCTAAAAAATGCACATACAATACAGAGAACCTTTACCTTCTAACTATAGCTCCACATACTGCCAAGTACCCAACATGCTTGATTTGACGTTACATGATGTCAAGTACCCAAGCCTTCTGATTCCTGAGAACCAATCTTCGAACTCCCTCAAGACCCACATATTGCCAAGGACCCATGCTTCTATCTCCATGGCCACGCACTGTAAACGACCCAGTCTCCTAACTTCAGTCTACATACGACCCAGTCTTCATACTCCTGCTCAAAGACTACCAGGGACCCACGCCTTCCGCCGCCCCACTCACTCACCCCGGTAGACGTCCAGAGGAGCGGTTGTCAGTGACACGCGGGCGCTGATGTCCCCAGGTCTGGGTCAATCTGGAAGAAGGCCCTGGTATTGGCATCGCTGACGATGCTGTAGGTGACGATGCCGTTGGGGGTCGTGTCAGGGTCCGAATCCACAGCCCTCACAGTCACGATAGTGTCCAGGACAGAGATGGCCTCGGACACCACCACGTCAGCAGTGGGTACTTGGACAAAGGAGGGACGACCCGTGTTACGCAAGATGTTGACAAACCACGTTGGCTGTGCTGGACTTGCTCAGGGCCCCAAGGTCACGTGCGATCACCCGGAACTGCAAAGATCAGAGAAGAAAGGCGAATGAGGATGTAGAATGAGAATACTCGAGGTTTACCTTCTGTTACACAGAGGTGTTTGAGTGTGTTTGCATGTGTTTGCATGTGTGTGTGTGTGTGTGTGTGTGTGTGTGTGTGTGTGTGTGTGTGTGTGTGTGTGTGTGTGTGTGTGTGTGAGCGCATGCGTGCGTGTGTGTGTGTGTGTGTGTGTGTGTGTGTGTGTGTGTGTGTGTGTGTGTGTGTGTGTGTGTGTGTTGTGAGGGAGAATGGGACGGGGGAAGGGGGAGGGCGCTGTCGGGGGGCGGGGGATGTCGACTGATTGATTGTGAAGGTTTAGCCTCTGCGTGAGAACTATCAAGAATCGATGATTTCATGAACATTTTATTAAAATATACTGTAAATTAATATTTGAAATTCAAAGTGTAAAACGTTTTAATTAGGCAACAGCATCTTAACACAAACGACTGGAAGACAATAGGCCTGAATTTTACACTTTAGGCAACGTTTCCTTCTCAGTTTTCTTTTAAGACAAACCTTAACTTACTACGCATTTGATTTTTTAAAAAGGTCAGTCAGAATCAACAACATTTGCTTCCGTAACTTGTCCAGTAAATATTTGTAAAAGATATACTGAGCTTCAAACGACATATAAATGAAGAGAGAAATGTAAGGGCCTAAAACTGAAAAAAGGGCACGAAAAGCTAAAAATCATTCAAATGTTACTTTCCCATTCGACGTTTAGCACACCATTCTCTCACATAATGAATGGTATAGAAGACAAAAAATATAACTGAATACAAACAATTGATAAAACACACAATGAACGACACACGCTTTAGAATAATATACTGGACATACTGTAGTGTAATCGTGCTACATCAAATTAAATCTTCAAAGATTTCGTAACAGTTAAAAGTGTTTAATTAATCGAACTCGGGCAAGCCAAGTAACTCACACGTTGTAGACAGAGGACACACTCAGTGTGAGCTCCTTGGAGATACGGATGATGCCAGTGAAAGGATCAATGTTGAAGTACTCGTTGGCTGAGGCAGTGGCATCGATCTCATACGTCAGCTGGTTCTCCGGGTCCTGAAGTTGAGACAGAGCAAAGACTGACGTATGTCAGTATGATGAGCGATATCATACAGATGGATGGATGGATGGATGGATGGATGGATGGATGGATGGATGATGGATAGATAGATGGATGGATGGATGGATGGATGCCTAAAGAAAGGCTGATGTTTGATAAACACAATGTGTAACATTTACTCCTAAACTTGACAAACACAAACAGCACTGAATGCTCCATTTTGAAAGATGCCAGCACGGCATTCAATGCAGACTTGAAATTGGTCGGACCTGGTCTGACGTGGCACGAATGTGAGAATAATCCCCCACATTCTCTTCACAATCTTTGTTTCTCTCCCTTACATCAATATCATAATCAATCCACCCAATACCCCTCTCACAGGAATTTCAGCATCCATAAACCGTCTCTTCTCACCTCAAATCAATTCAAGGAAGGGAGAGCATTTATCTTTGGCCTAAAGATCAGCCACTGTTTGATAGAAGCAAGGAATCATTACCCCACATGAAAAGCTAATTTCTACATGTCAAGAAATCGGACATCTTAGCTGGGGTCACAGATGGCAAGTGCACTGCAACCGTTGTTTTGCTGCGTGGTATCAAGCAGAACTGACTTCAGCCTTGATCAACTCTTAGCACAAAGATGGTCATCTCACTCTAAGAATTGCACAGAGTGGCGTGGCTTTAGTGTCTGACAGTGCGTACACACCGGATAACTCCAGAACTATTAACCTGAGGGGAACCAGCCAACCAGCCAGCAAACAGAGGGAGAGCACTCACCGTGATATCGGCATCAGTGGCATCCACGTCCAGAACGCTGGAGCCCACGGCTTCAAAGTCGTAGACGGAGGCCGTGTAGGAAGACTGGTCGAACACAGGAGGGAACAGGTTGCGCAGCACGTTGATCTGGACCAACTCGCTGACAACGATGTCTGGGTTGCCCGTGTCTCGAGCCGTCACCAGCAGCTGCGCAGCATCAAGAGAAGAGAACAGCAATAAACAAATCGAATCGGAAGCATGGAATCGCCTTAAGCAAGTGTTTATTTGTCCTATGTATGAATAACAGTTCTGAACTGCAAGAGAACAGCAATATCTCATTACACATCATTACAAACATATAAACGCCCTGGTACTAGCATGGGAATCAGTGTTCACTCTCTCACACACACACACACACACACACACACGCACACACACACACAATCTATATCTACGTATATCCATCCATCTCTCTATGTATACATGAGTGTGTGTGTATATACAGAGAGAGAGAGAGAGAGAGAGAGAGAGAGAGAGAGAGAGAGAGAGGGAGAGAGAGAGTCATACTCACAGACAGACTGCGACAGAGACAGCGACAGAGAGAACTTTCCAGTGTATGACAATGTATCCGTGTAATTAAATGCCAGCAAACCCACTCTCCGTCCGGGCCAGAGTGTGGGGGGAGTGGGGAGAGGTCACCGTCCGGCTTACCGTGTAGGAAGCGAAGACCTCCGGGTTTCCTGTCAGAGGCCTCAGTACGCTGATACCGCCCGTGTTCTCGTTCAGGGTGAAGTAGGTCAGCCCAGGCTGGAACCCTTCCAGGCGGTATTGGATATTGCCCTGATGTTGGGGGGGACAGACAACACACGTGAAACACGTTAGTCTTAAGACAATAAACGAAGAACATTACTTGTTGACACTAAATCAGCATCATGTTAACGTTTGCGTTTGAGACAGAGAGTGAGAGAGAGAGAGAGAGAAGAGAGAGAGAGAGAGGGAGGGAGGGAGGGGGAGAGAAAGTGGGTAGGAGGGAGAGAGAGAGAGGGGGTGGGAGGGATAGATAGGAAAGGATTTGGCTGCTGGGGCGGAGATGGGACAACGGAGCGGGGTTGGAAGTAGACAGGGATGAGAAGAAAATGACAGTGGGAGACAGATGACGGCCTACATACATACGACAATACTCATCCTACCCCACGTACGAAACCATTTCCACGCAGACACCCTACTTCCATATCCGAAGACTAATGGGAGCACAAAACGGACACAGTCCAATAAACAGTCCTGTTTTCCTTTCTTTTCGTCAGTAAGCAGTGTTATCAAAACGTTGCTGAAATTCATCTGTTCCTTTTACCCTCACTCTAAATATAACAATTACCAAGAAAACAACAACCAAAAAACAAAAACAAAACAACCAAACAGAACGACCAGATTTTCAACGTTAATGTCTGCATCGTTCACCACAGCTTTTACTTCCCCACACCCTCTTACTGTCGTTCGTAACGCTCGCACAAAGTTACTGCAGAAGGTCAGACACTAATTCAGACAGAAAGCGGGACACCCTGTGGAACACATACCCTGAGGTCAGGGTCGATGGCGAGCACAGTGATGACGGTGGAGTTGACGGGCTGGGTGAGCGGCACGGGCACTTCGTAGGGCGTGTTCTGGAAGACTGGGGGCCCGCTGTCCCTCAGCACCGTGATCACCACGACGGCCTGAACCGTTTTCCGCACCGCCGAGGGTCGGTCGTCGGCTGCTTGGATGTTGAACTGAGAACACAGGGTGGTAAGTGAGAAGTGAGCAGAGGAACTCATTTCTGCAATTTCTGTCCAGCTGAAAACATGAGGGGGAAAGTGATTCGGCGGAAAGAGGAAACTACTGTACATTTTCTGCCGAACTGAAAACATT
>JADBJO010001423.1:55000-62500 GCA_016801955.1 Conus betulinus
TTTTACATATATACCAACACTGCATGACATCGTCAAACGATCTGACCTTATCTACAATAAGGTCATGTTATCACATTTAATTTCGGTGAACAGACGTGCACAGTGTAGCTGTAGTTTCAAGTCTTGAACAAACATGACGACATTCACCACTGTCATTTTGGTCAGTCACACTCACGCCGTCAGGGTCGGTGACGTTGAGCTTCTCGATGTAGGTGCCGACGGCGATGTCCTCTCTGACGGTCTTGCGGTACACCGTGGGGAAGAAGACGGGGCGGTTCAAGTTGCGCAGCACAGTGATGTACACCTCAGCTGTGGCCGACAGATAGCTGGCTGCTGTGTCGTAAGCACGGACCCCGAAGCTGAAGCGAAACATACGAGCGAGTCAGAATTATACGGCCCTCACGACATGAATTGTTTTAAAGGTACAAACTTTTTTGTGCACAGCTAGAATAAAACCCATTCAAGAAGTTATGAGCTTAACTAATTAAAACCCCAATTTTAAATGACAATTTCATCATTTAATTTCTAAAGCCTATGACATTACACAGTAGTACAATATTCTCATAGCCAGTTTCCTTTTACAGAAAGAAATTCAAGGTCAGCGGAATATTGAAACAGCTTCTGTTTACTTATAACACCAACATCAGTTTTCTGGATAGCGTGCTATATAAATCCATTATCATCATATCCATTTTTATACTTATTTTTTTTTATTTTCATCATCATGATTGCTACTATATGCACAAGTTCTTGTGCTTTGCTTGCCTTGAAATTCTTAGTCTATAACTAGGAGGGTTATCTACTGATAGCTTCGTGCAGTGTACTGATTATAGTCTTTCCTGTCTTTCAAATTCTTCGATTCGCAAAGGGAATTCTACAGTTTCCGACTGCCCTTTACAGCATGCTCCACTTTATTTTCAACTCGAATCCGACCCGCTCAGATGATTTGATACCTTGTTTCTATGAAAATGTTAGATTCTCTGACAACACAGACAACCGCTGCTGCATCATAAAATGGCACGCACTGTGTAGGAAGCCAGTCGAAGGTTGTCAGCTCTCAGGTCCTGGATCACACGCACTTCGCCAGTCACGTTGTTCACGTCGAAGAAGCTGGGAGCGGGGTAATCGCCGACCACTTCGTAGTAAATGCGACCCTGAAATACCGTCACACGAACTTCTTTCATCTGACAGCAAATAAATGAAGGATCGTTGCTTTTATTTATCAGGATTTAATGAGGCAACGTTAACGTGGTTATGTAATCATTTCGTTCTTAATACAAAGTCAACACTGTTTTTTTTCCCTTCTGTCGCAATAGAGTGTTGTTTGTACAAATTAATCCTTCTGAGTTCTGTTTTCACTTTGCTTAGGTTCTGTCACGATACTGACAGGCATGTCGTTGAAGTGCATGAGAGAGAGAGAGAGAGAGTGTGTGTGTGTGTGTCTGTGTGTGTGTGTGTGTGTGTGTGTGTGTGTGTGTGTGTGTAAACGATATGTTAAGCTTAGATGATGGTGACGCATGTATTTTCTAATCCATGCGTACAGCATTAACAATGCAGAACCCCCCTCCCCCGCCCCTCCCGTTCCGAAAAAAAAACCCAGCCTAAAACATTGTCATTTAAAGCGTTTTTCTTCAATTCATTTAACATACACCTGTCGTGTGTTTTCCCCAAACCACACATGTGCAGAGGACTCTGGACTCACCACAAGATTGGAGCGAGTGGCCCTGACTGTGAGCAGCGAGGAAGCGACGTTCACGTTCTCTGGCACGGTGGTGGAGTAGCGGGCGTTTTCGGTGAAGACAGGCACAGTGGTGTCCCTTGTCACGCCGACCAGCACGGTGGCCTGGGCGACCTGAGGTGTCGGGTACCCGTTGTCCGACACGGTCACTGTGCACTGTAGGTATGTGTGAAGAAAGACAAAAAGAAAAGGTGTACACACTGTCACTGAATGGAAATGAACAGGACTTGCAAGCGGTATAGATCACAGACTTTCTGTCCCTGTTTATCGTTAAGTTTTACCTCTCTCTCTCTCTCTCTCTCTCTCTCTCTCTCTCTCTCTCTCTCTCTCTCTCTCTCTCTCTCTCTCCTCTCTCCCCCCCCCCTCTCTCTCTCTCAGATTAAAAGGAAGCGTGCCACTGAATAACTTGAGTGATTATGCTCACTGTATATACACTGTACACGCATCAGTGGTTACTGATCTGCTAGTTTGCTAGCTCTTGCGCTCTGCTACTTAACTAGCTATAGCGCTAGTCTTTTTTTTTTTTTTTTTTTTTTTTTTTTTTTTTTTTTTTACAATAGATTGGCCCACACAATTATTCAAATTTAAACGAAAAACGAAAATGAAACAGACTGCTGATCCAGTGAGAGATAGATACAAAGAGAGACAATTAGAGAAACAGACAGGTGTGTGTGTGTGTGTGTGTGTGTGTAGGCGCGCGCGCGCGGGGAGAGAGAGAGAGAGAGAGAGAGAGAGAGAGAGAGAGAGAGAGAGAGAGAGAGAGAGAGAAACGAACGCACAATGATGGTGAATGGTGAGCAAGCATTCTGACACAACTTCTGTCAGAAAATTCAAATCCCTCATCCCCGCCATCGCCTCTGTATACATATACTTAAGTGACCAGTCAATCAGCCAACTGTACAACCAATCAGCAGGAAAAAGACTCACTGTAAACAGTTGCTCTGGTGCATTGAGCAACACTTCCTTCAGGTAGATAACTCCGGTGTCGGCGGCGATGTAGAATACCTCCTGACAACGGGCATCGTTGGTGATGGCGTAAGTCAGAAGATCCTAAAAAAAAAATCAACCAACTCTTTTGTGTGAGGGTGAACCCACAGCAACGATGACAAGTAATGTTGTTTACACATGGGCTTGACAACGACATCAACAACGCGAACCTCATTCAGAAACAACTACCAGAATCTTATCTTCAGTGAAGTATCAACAACGGTTACAACAATCGTTCGTGGCGTAATGCTATCACAGGTGCTCACTGTCGTAGCTGTTTTCCTCTCATATACTATGATAAGTTGAGCTGATTTTGCCATTACAGTGCTTTCACTTGATAACCACTACCACTGTCTCTAATGGTATCATTACTGGAACCACAGCTACCACTGCTTCTCCTGCTGATGAAAAATGTCAGCTAATACCGTCGAGCGAAAAGGTAGGAATGAAGAAGACTTGTGGATGAGACTCACTAGATGCATACTTCAGAGCATATATTATCATGCACGCTTGCCAGACTTCTCACCCACTTTTAACCTGAACAACGCAAAGCAGCCAAACACAGCCATCACCAAAGATTTTTTTTTTTACGTGCGTCACCACGAACACGTTAACACGGCTCCATAACTCACCAAGTCGGCATCCGTGGCGGTGACTGCGATGATCTGCGAGCCGATGGATTCCCGTTCCGACACCTGCACAGTGTAGGTCTGACTTGTGAACACCGGACCGTTGACGTTACGTCGGATGGTGATGGTGACGTCTTCCTCGTCGAAGAGCAGCGGGTTGGCGTTGTCCACCGCTTGCACGCGCAGCTGTAACAGTGCAAGGAGAAAGTGGGTTGAAGTGGACTAAGTTCTGTCAATGGTAGTCATGTTTTTTTAAACAACCCGTGGTAAAATGACCTGAAGAAACCCTCCAAGCGAATAAAAATTCGTCAAATTTTTCGTCTTTTTTTCCACCATTAAATCCTTTACTTCTAATTACTTTATTCATATATTCATTTTTCTTTGTTTCAAAGGCCGGGGATCAGGAGGGGATTTTGGAGTGGAGGGTATCGGGGTAGCTGGCAAAACACATGCACACAGAATAGTGACACATGTATAAAGAAATTCACCACATGCTTATGAGATTACCATACAAAAATCTGATCAAAATCACGAAAACACAATTAAAACTCGGAATCTTGGGCCGATAGATCAGCATATAACATTTCCCCTATTTTATTCAGTGTTTGCTCAAGCACAAAACAACGGATTTCACAACATCAAAAAGATATATATACACACAATCTTTATGTCTTCTGACTCCAGCTGCAATTAGTGTTTGAAATCAAAGAGATAGGCCATCAAATCTCAACGTTTTCCATCTCTAGTTGTAATTAAACTATTTCAAAACAATTTTCGCTGCAAGTAAACATATTACATACACCACCACCTCAAAACTACACCAAGCACACTGCAGGCATTCTCCTTTTTTTTCTCTATTTCACATTTCAGAAAAGAAAAGTAAACAAGGCAAATCAGTAACTGTTCTACAATGAATGAGAAATGTACTGCATGTCAGGCATTCCAGCTTTTCTCCACCCTCCAGAAAACAGAGGAGGGAAGCGTGACGTACCACATAGGACATGGACAGGTCTGTCTTGAGGTCACCGCGCACGGTGACGGCTCCGCTCAGTGGGTTCACGGCGAAGAAGGTGGGTGCTGGGGGCACTCCCACGACACTGTACACGATTTGACCCTGCCAACAAACGGCTACTTTATGTCAAGTGCGAAAACAATCCACCGCATTTACTTATGCACGCGCGAGCTATCTGAACACACACACACACACACACACACACTCTCTCTCTCTCTCTCTCTGTCTCTCTCTTGATCGTTCTCACGTATGCACCAGACGCGCAACAACTCACAGACAGATCTATGCATTATTAAGCGTGAAATACCTTGATGACAACTGGCTGCATATGTTGGTTATTTGTTATTCATCTGTTGTGAACAGCATAGTCAGACAGATAGACACATAAACATATAGATAGCAGATAGACAGACATATATCTCTAGATCTACCACCAACAAAACACGCGAACTCTAGTTTAATCATACAATTCGGCATTTCTCTTTATCATTACACGCTGAGTGTCGCTCTCCAAGTCCGCCCCCCTCCCTACCTCCACTCCTACTGTCCCCTTCACTCTATGTCTTCTATATCCTTCTTCTTCCGTGTCCCCTCTCTCCATCTTCGTGACTGTGATGGTGGCGATGATGCTCATGACACCCATCTGCCTATTGTCACAGTCACGGTGCATACAGTGAAGTAGAAGTCGCTACAGTTCTGACTGCCTTTGCTAAACTGTGAAATAATGAATAATGACAGCGACGTTGACGAGTGTCGATGACGTCACCCACCTCCAGATCTTGATCCACGGCACGCACGGTGATGACGGTGCTGTTGATTCTCTCGTTCTCTGTGATGGTGGCGGTGTAGGGGGTGGACACGAACTCGGGGGCGAACTCGTCACGGGTGACAAGCACGGTGACGTCAGCTGTGGTGGTGCGGGCGGGGCGACCGCTGTCTGTGGCCAGGACCTCGAACTGTGTGGAAGAAAAGAAGGGAAGTTAGCTGGTGAAGCTCTGCTTAAAGAGGGGGAGAGAGAGGGGGGGGGGTGGGAGGAGTTTTAAAATGGGTAGAGAAAGAGAAGAAAGGCAAATGCAAGTACAAATAGCAAAATACATCCGTAGAACAGAATCGAGAGGGTTACAAAAAGGGATACA
This sequence comes from Conus betulinus, assembly GCA_016801955.1. NCBI lineage: Eukaryota > Metazoa > Mollusca > Gastropoda > Neogastropoda > Conidae > Conus > Conus betulinus. The sequence continues at coordinate 60,503 of JADBJO010001423.1, forward strand.
GACAGTCAGACAAACAGCCAAACACACGTATGTAGTGCAGATTCGAGAGGGACAGACAGACATACAGATAGGCAGGCAGACAGACAGACGAAGAGAAAATGGAAGAGTCACACACATTAGCGACTGGGCAAAATAATGAGGAAGATTGTAAAACGTAACAACAAAAGGACCAGAAGAAAAAAAGAAGAGGATGAAGAAGTAGAGGAAAAAAAAAGAAGAAGAAGAAAGGGCAAAAGTGACGGTTGTAATGGAAAGTAAAAAAGAAGATGACGAGGTTGAATCATGTAACAAAAGAAGAAAAAATTAAAAGAAGTAACAAAGGAAGCAGAAGCTCGAAGAAGAAGAAAAAGAGGAAGAGAGAGAGAGAGAGAGAGAGAGAGAGAGAGAGAGAGAGAGAGAGAGAGAGAGAAGAGAAATGAAAAGTTGTCCGGACCCATATTTGTAGGCAAACTTTCCTTTAAAGACTCAGGATAACATGACGTAAACATCAAGATCAATTCAATATTGAGAAGATGAAGAAAAGAAGAAGATGACTGGAATGAGGTAGATAGTGAGTTTGGCGAAGGGAAGAAGGAGGAGGAGAGGAAGAATGGGAGTAGGAAGAGTTGGAACAAAGTCAGCAGCAGCAGCAGCAGCAGCAGCAGCAGAAGAAGAAGAAGAAGAAGAAGAAGAAGAAGTACCAGAAATATCAACACACCGAGAACTGACGAACAGTGGTCTCCGTCAGAGGACGACGCAGATAGATGATACCCTTGGTGTTGTCAATATAGAAGAAAGACAGGGCAATGCTGTCGCTGCTGATACCGGTGATGGCATACGAGATGGTATCCTGAAAAAAGAAGAACTCGCTTAACACATAAATGAAATCACAAACGACCATCGCACGCTTAAACATATAAAGAAAGCTTTACTACATACGAACGTGTAAATAAGATTTGATAATAATGCAAAGAAACTTCAGAGCTCCTTTGCTATAAACAGAAATAAACTACACACAATCTGACTAGAAAGAAATACTTAGCAATAATGCAAAAGAAAAAAAAACGAATTAGTCAAACATGTCGGGAAAAAAACATATCTAGTCTGAATGTAAAAGAAAAATCAACCACACATAAACATGGAGGTAATGACTGTTTGTTCAGTCATTAATGCAACAGAGAACGCAGTATAGTATATACAAGGTGCCGGAAATACATCTTTTTTTTTTTTTTTTTAAGGAAATCATGATCCCTTCACTCGTAGTAATGAAACGACAACTCAAGCTACACTTTATAGTGGAGGAAAGAAAGAAGTTATCTCTGAAAACGACCCCAAAATGCAAGTAATGCAACGACGAAACACAACGGTGGCATGATTTTAAACTAAACGACACCACACCAGTAAGTTAGCTATCATGCTGAAAGCAACCGCTTGAGAGCAATTAAAACATTCTCTTGATAGAAATAACGATCATAATAAGAAAAAAGTGTTTCTCATAGAATTTTACCCCAACGTCAGCATCCACAGCCGTAGCGTTGACAACAGCTTTGCCCAACGCGTAGCTCTCGTCCACTGTAGTGATGTAATTGCTACGGGTGAAGACAGGAGCGTTGAGGTTGCGTGCGACCGTGATGGTGACGTCAGCAGTGTCGCGCTGCGTGGGCACGCTCAGGTCGTAAGCAATCACTCGGAGCTGTTGCACAGACAGTGAGCATCACTGTAGGTTTTGTTGTTCTTGTTTTTAACTTAAACTCAACCAACAGACAACTGCATCTTAGACAGGAACGTAAGTACTTGCACCAGCAAGTACATACGCAAAACACATGTTGGCACACACACACACACACACACACACACGCGCGCGCGCGCGCGCGCGCGCGCTCAAGTGCAAGCGCGCACGTGCTAACACACACACACGCGCGCGCGAGCGCAAGCACAAACATCATTGCAGTTTTTATCCCTCATACCATGAGTAACAAACCGAACATGTATAGGTAAAAACATGTTTCCTAACAACGC
>JADBJO010001423.1:67500-70000 GCA_016801955.1 Conus betulinus
AGTACTGCGTTCAGCTTTCTATAAAGAAAATAATCCTGTTCTTGTGCTACCTGAGCAAACAGTGGGATTTCAGATATTTGTTTCATTTTTTTTTATCATATTTCGACATCACTTAATCGTGGAATTATACAGCATTTTCACTCATATATCTAGTAAGAAAAGTTTACAGGATGTTAAAAAAAAAGAAAGAAAAAAACAAGAATAAAAGCGAAAGCTGGTAGTTTATACACGAAACTACTGATGTTTCTTCTCTACTGTGGCCTTTCAATCTCTTGCAACAGCTATTTCCTGATACATTATGCCGTCAGCTAAATAAACGTTCTTAAATCAAACTACCGAACCAATCACCAATTAGCCAGCTTGCAGTTTAACAACAGACCTTCAAAAACAGGCACCGAATGAACCGACTAAATGGACTGAGAAAGTGTCACACAGCTGTACTCACCACATACTGGTTCGTGGGGTTAGCGAACAGCGATTTACGCAGGTAAATAGCGCCAGTGTCGGGTGATATGTAGAAATATTCCAGACACTCACCGATGTTCAACAAGCGGTAAGATGGAACATCCTGAAACGAAAACACATCGAACGATTAAAACATCTGTTCTGAGTGATCCCCTCTTTCAGTTTGGTTTTTCTTTCATTACTTATTATTCTCCCTTTTGTTGTAGTTTTGTTGTGATTCCTCTAGACCCCCTGTTAATGTTTCTACTGATGTAAGATCCGACCGATGAACACAAAGATATCTGAGTAATCTGTAATTAACAACTTCCATTCCCCGTGTCCTGTACAGAAAAATCTAAACTTTTATTGTTCTCAGTGCAAGCCATCCTGAGTGCCTTGTTAACAGACGCTAAATTATCCAAAACGATGCTGTTTGGCTGGTTCTCAGATGCGCATAATTCGAACATGTAACACCACTTCTGCACACGCTGCACAGGCTGCCAATCCCCGACAGGGTCGACCGTAAACTTTCCACCTTCCTCTTTGCTGCTATCTGTGGTTAAGCGCCCGACCACTCGTCTGAATTATTTTTCATTTATATTCTGGTCAGTTCCGCTCATTGGCCGACACTATTCTACTGTGACTATCCACACGGAAACATTAGAATGATGTTTGACCGACAATATTTTACTGTGACTATCCACACGGAAACATTAGAATAATGTTTATCTTTTTCACCCTCAGTTACAAGGAACTAATCCACCCTGCCTCTGGGTTCTATTCTCTCACTACAGTCAAGACAGGTTTCAGAACTCTTCTTGTGAAGTGCAGAAAGTAGGCCTCCAGAACATGCGCTTCGTAAGTATCTGATATCACCATCACATTCCACTTGAGTGTGGGATCAACCTCCGGCTTAAAAACAGAAGTAGAAATAAAGTAATATATGGTCAGTTGTGCCTCTCTGTATTAAGATGACGGGCTTCTCTTCATAATTACTGACTAACGAAAGCTAAAATGACATGCCAATTCAAATTATACTTAGACAAGAACTATCAGAGCCTCGACTCACTCCATCAGCATCAATTGCAGAAACTTCCAGGAGCTGAGTTCCGGTTGGCTCATACTCCGCCACGTTTTCCACGTAACTGCCTCGTACAAACTGTGGGCTGCTGGGGTTGCGGATGACGGTGATGATGACGTTGGCGCTGGCGATGTTGTTGGGGTAGAATGTATCGATGGCCTCCAGGCGGAGCTGTAAGTACAGGTGATGCTCTGTGGTTATGTGGGCAACGGACAAGCAAGTCGGTTATTCTGGATTTGGGGGGATGTTGGTGGGGGGGGGGGGGGGGGGGGGGGGGGGCGGTGAAAGAAGATTATTGTAGGTAGGCCTATCAAAATCAAAGAGGAAAGTAGATTATTGACTAGTTTATTGTGGGTATCTGAGCAGACAGTAGCTTACTAAGGGGATTCGAGGGTACAGAAGGTTGTTGTGGCTGTATGAGGATAAAGCAGGTTTATGTGTGGGTGAGGGAGAAGAAGTAGGTTGTTCAGAATCACACACACACACACACACACACACACACACACACACACACATACACGCACGTACGCACGCACACACACACACACACACACACACACACACACACACACACACACACACACACACACAGGTCTGTCACTCACAGTGTAGGTGATAAGACTGTCCTGTGTCAATGAGTTCTTGACAAAGATGCCGCCGTTGAAGGAGTCGATGGAGAAGAAAGCCAAAGCAGAACCGTCGCCCACTGCTCTGTATGCGATACGCTCCTGCAACGTTGGGTCAACACGTTGTTGAGTGGACTGTTCATCTGTCGTGTTATTGTGGGTTTTTCTGTGATGATACTTTTTACACTTCGTACTAATGGATGAAATATTTCTTTATCTTCTTACAATTGAGCAACAATAAATATGAAAAAACACCGCTGAGAGTAACGTGCACATCACGGTCGTACATCAATAAAATCACATAAGCAGCATACTTTCAGGGAAAGAGCACTGAAAGAATTGTGTATGT
>JADBJO010001423.1:75000-87500 GCA_016801955.1 Conus betulinus
ACGCACAGCAGTCACGCAGGCCGTGTTCTTACCGTGTACAGGTTAAGTGGAGCCTCTGTGAGGGGTCGGCGGGTTCGGATCTCGCCGGTCTCGCGGTCCAGGAAGAAGTAGAGAGTGGCGTTGATGGAGGTGGTCTGAGCCGTGCTGTCCAGCAGGGTGTAAGTCACCACGTCCTGTCAGACACCGAATCCGATTCTTCGTATTTCATACCCATGCAGAATTACATTCCACACATTGATAAACAATAAAAACAATCAAAAAAAAAAAGAAAAAAAAATCTGCATTGTTGACCAACAAACTTTTAACTATGGACCCTAGTATATAATCATGAGAGTGCTGGAGTGGCGGAAAGGGAAAGTGGATGGCATGAGGTGGGGGAATGGGGAGCTGCGTGGAAAGTGTCTAAATCCGACAGCTATAACCGAAGTAACGGGTGTCTGTTTTTTCTTGTGTTTGTTGTATCAGTATTTTCTAATCACGAACATGTTGAGGGCTAACGTGAACAAAAATGTCTAAAAATGAGCTAATTTCATGAACGGACGCGTACAGACAGCGTTCTGTCGACATTTATCTAAAGAAAATGACTTTCATACACTGGTGTACATAAACAGCGTTCTACTTGTATTGTCTAAAACAACCTCCACCACCTTTTTACGGCTGGACAAACGTCGTTGTACCTACCCCTGCGTCTCTGTCGACAGCAGTGACAGTCTCCACGACCGTTCCCAGACTGATGAGCTCTGACACGGTCACCTGATAGGTGGCCGACGGCTGGAAGATGGGGCCGTTTTCGTTACGCACCACCTCGATGGTGACGTCAGCCGTGGCCCGCGTAGCGGCGTAAGCATTGTCGAAGGCCACAAGCGTCAGCTGCGTGGTAGAAAAAAAAAGATACATATACACATTACGTTTGAATATGGGTTTGCTGTGGTATTATTTGTGCTATAAACCTCGCGCTTTGTTTCAGGGCAACAGACAGGTAATCCATCAATGAATTATTGATTGAATGGTCATTTACTGGTGAGTTAACGTGTATGAACACGCAGATTGATTAAGTGATCACTGATACTTTTATCTGCTGATTTCTTTCATGGTCTAAGCGACTAAATGTTCATGTTGTGGGATATTGGTTGTAAGAACCTCCTAAGAAAAAACAAACCATTCGAATGCAAGCATGCGTGGCCGATGTATGCTCTCTCTCTCTCTCTCTCTCTCTCTCTCTCTCTCTCTCTCTCTCCTCTTCAGTTACTCACAGTGTACGAAGTAATAAGCAGGGCGTCGTTTCTGAGGTCTGTGGTGACGGTGATGTCTCCGTTGACAGGGTTGACAGCGAAGAAGGTTGTGGCTGGATACACACCGATAGCTTCGTAGCGAATCTCACCCTGAAAGCAAAGTCCAAGGAAACGGGTTAAAGAAATAAAGTAGGCCTAACTAAGTACGACAATACAGATTTTTTTTTTAACTCGGCAGGGGTAAAATTCACGGCAATCGCTTTGAAACAAACTCATCAGGCAGGCAAAATTAAGGAAAGGAAAATAAATCTGACTTGTAATGTAGAAGTAGAGGAAAAAAAAAAAAAAAAAACACTGATTATACCTGTGAATTGTCTCTCATAACTGAAGTGTGAATGACAATGTCCGACATTAAAACACGCACAAAAATTGCCGACAATACCTGTTCATAAGTCTCATCCCAAAAGCATTAAAATGAATTTTTAAAAAAAATAAACAAAAACGTAGCTAATGATAATAATGTTTAGTAAGAAAAAAGATGGCGCCTGCGAGTGATTTTGTTTAATTCATCTACCTGTCTATTCACTGCTGTGATAGCATGTGATGGATTAATTAACTAATCCCCACGCTTCGTTTTTTTTTTTTAAAGAAGAAAACGATATAGGCATGTGCGAAATACAGAATGCTCCCCCCACCCCCCCCCCCCCCCCCCCCCCCCCCCCCCCCCTTCTCTCTCTCTCTCTCTTTCTCAGGCGTGTGCGCGAGTCACCTATACGCGCAGGTCGAGCTCCTTGCACGCAGAACTGATCATTTTCTCAGTATCCAGTATTCTTTCCCAGTCCTTCTCTTCCTCTCTCTGTCTCTCCTCCCTATATACATACACACATATCCCTCCCTCCCTCTCTCTCTATCTCTTTCTCTCTCTTTCCCTCCCTCTCTCTCTCTCTGTCTCTCTCTCTTTACACCAGTGCAATTTTCAGACTAGATTTTGGGTCAAGCGATCAGCTGGACACCATCTACGGATCTGATTATGTTCTAAACAGTGTAATCTTCCCTCTGTCTGCGTGACCCTCCGTTTCCTAAGCGCCCCCACTCCACTTCACCCCATCCCCGCAGTGCCTCGTGCTCCTGACGGCCCAGCATGACTCACCACCAGATCGGAGTCCTGAGCGAGGACGCTGAAGATGCTGCTGCCCACAGGCCGTGTCTCCGTGATCTGGGTGGCGTAGGGGGTGTTGATGAAGAAAGGCACGGCGTTGTCGCGGGTCACGGTGATGATCACCTGGGTTGTGGCCGTGCGCTCAGGTATGCGCTGGTCAGAGGCCGTCACCAGCAGCTGCGGACACACACAAACACAGGTGTTATATGGAAGGTGAACTGTCGGAAAAAACCTCTGTCCAAAATCTGTGTCTTTCTTGGCTCCGTCTTCCAAATCGCTCTCTAAAAACCAATTCTCTTTTCTCACACACACGTACATAGACTCTAATTCGTCAACACGGAAAGGATGAGAGAGAGAGAGAGAGAGAGAGAGAGAGAGAGAGAGAGAGAGAGAGAGGGGGGGGGGGTGGCAGGAGAAAAGAGAATGAGCATGAATCTGGACACACACACACACACACACACACACACACACACACACACACACACACACACACACACACACAGGGGGGAGAGGGGGTAAGGCAGCTAGTGAGGGGTTAAGAATTAGAAGTCGGAGGAGACTCACCGTGTATCTGGAGATGCTGTTGGTGGTGAGCAGCTGTCGCAGCGTGATGATACCGTTGTCGGGGTTGATGTAGAACTGGTCCTGGTTGTTGGCGTTGGCGATGAAGTAACGCAGAACGTCCTGCACCACAACAGACACTCTGTATTTAATACACATTTCACGTTTTGAGGTCTGGTTCAGCTTTTTTTTTTTTACCCATACAGATCTAAAGCTCCTGTCACACAAGGCAAGGCTCTCTCCCATAAAAGTTGCGAGTTTGAAACAAGCCGGCTCCCAAAATAAACACTGACGATTTCGCTGGCCATCTCAACATGCTGGTGTTCCGCAGATTTAGGGGCAATGTTAGACAGATCCCTTTTCCCATTACCTTGGGATGGTTATTCCCGTTCTCACACCACTTTTGGTGGGTTTGGACGTTGTACCTTAAATGTCACTAAGTGTGCACTGAAGAACAAAAATATGGGCAAATAATGTCAAGAAACGTGCAGACGATGAAACCTTTTTTAAAAACAGAAATGATGTTTTCCTGCATTATGATGTTTTCCTGCATTCTTACAGGTGTTAATGAGTGATTTTTAAAAACTGCCAGCAGAGACTCACGAAGAAGCCATTTTGAAAAGAAACAAAAAACGGAAAGAAACAGCAGAGACTTCATCGTTCTCGTTCATACTTTCCCCACTGATGCATATAAAGGTTAGAAGATTAAACAATTCGCTTACAACCACATGCATAAGGAGGGTGGGTGGATGGTAGGCGGGAGTGTATGTGTGTGTGTGTGTGTGTGTGTGCTGTTGTGTGTGTGTGTGCGCGCGCGTGTGTATGCGCGCGTGCGTGTGCGTGTGTGTGTCTGTCTCTCTGTCTAGGTCTGTGTCTGTGTTTATGTCTGTGCATGCGTCTTTGTCTGTGGTTCACACAGAAGGACCGGGACATAATTTCCAACCTCCCCAGTCCAGAGATTCCACTTACACCATCACTGTCAACAGCCGTGGTGTTGACCACGATGTCACCCAGCGGGAAGTTCTCGGCGATCACTGTGGAGTATGGATCTTGCAAGAAGGCTGGGCCGCTGGGATTGCGCGTGATGAAGACGGTGACGTCAGATGTCACACGACGTATGGGATCTTGATCGTCATAAGCCACTACTTGGAACTGCAGCACAATGAGAAAGGTATTGGCAAACACAGCGTGGGTAGCATCGATTTCTTCCGTTTCGTTATTGAAAGCGAGACTTCTTTCCCATGAACCTCAATATCCCTTCGTTTTTGTGCCTAAATTACCTAAAAAAAAAAAAAAAAAAAGAATATTCTATAAGGTCCCTTACTGAATTAAAATTGTCGCTTTTATCAATACTCTTACAAACAAATTAAAATTGACAGGAAGAAAGGAGAAAGAGCAAGCGAACGAGAGAGAGAGAGAGAGAGAGAGAGAGAGAGAGAGAGAGAGAGAGAGAGAGAGAGAGAGAGAGAGAGAGAGAGAGAGAGACAGACAGACAGACAGACAGACAGAAAGAGACAGAGAGACATACACACAGACAGACAGAATATTTCACATCATTATCCAACACTAAATGCGACACACGTTGACATGTACGCTATGAGTTCCATCCATCAAACGTGTTCTGGGAACATACCGTGATCTGCAGTCTGCTGTCCAGCCTCAGGGAAGACTGCAGGGTGATAGCGCCACTGGAAGGATTCACGTCGAAGTAGGCCACGCGGGCAGAACTTGTTCGTACACAATCGATCCCTGTTGGACACGCCGGTCACAGTGGGCATGATAAACGTTTCTGAAGTGAATGCAATAGGCGTTACGAGTAGATTTATGTGCAGATTACTGTTTACGTAATAACAGGTAACACAGACGTTTGCTTGCATCTACGCCTATGAAGACATACATGTACATGTTTCCTTCTCGATCGTTCTCCCCGTCTACTCATATACTACTCTACTACTGATCGACTACTAGTACTACTGCTACTACTACCACTACTACTACTCTACTACTACTACTATTACTACTACTACTACTACTACTACTACTGCTGCTGCTGCTGCTGCTGCTGCAACTACTGCTACTACTACTACAGCTGCTACTACAACAACTACCACTGCTGGTGCCGACTTCGTCATTGCTACTTTGTCTACACTACAACACCCAGTAAACCTACCATTGTTCTCCTGAGCGTTGGTGGTTATCTAAGCGAAGTGGAAGAAGGTCTCAAACAAACAAGAGACAAGTGTTCTCAAATGTTGTCTTAACAGTGAAATCCTGATTCTTGGAACATTCGCCCACCTCCCTTTCCCAGCTCATCCCTCTACCTTCTCATCCCGTGTCTACTTCCACCTGATTAAAACCTTCTAGGATGACAGTCGAAATGCTGTATGTCCTTATTGCACTCAATGACAACAACGAAAAAAACAACAACAACAACAACAACAACAACAACAACACACACACACACACACACACACACACACATTGATATTGAGAGAGAGACAGACAGACAGAGAGAGAGAGAGAGAGAGAGAGAGAGAGAGAGAGAGAGAGAAGAGAGAGAGAATACCCAAACGCTATGACCAAAGCTGGAAGAGTCCCACCATCAAAACGAGAGACAAGACAGATTTCATTCAAGAAAAATCCCCCACAGGGGTACCTGGACGCTGCATACAGAAAACAGCAGGCAGGCAGCAGTGAGTGACTCACCAGGAGATCGCTGTCGGTGGCCGACACGGTGAGGAGCGGCACGGCGTCGGGCAGGCGATCCTCGGCCACCACGATCTGGTAGGGCTGGTTCCGCCACACGGGCGGGAACTGGTTGCGCACCACGCTGATACTGGCCGTCGTGTTGGCGCAACGCGTGGGGAAGCCGCTGTCGCAGACTCTCAGGAGAAGCTGTCGAACGGTAAGAGAAGGGAAAGGTAGAGAGCTGGATGTCTGTGTTTAGAACCTGTCTTGTCTCGGAGTAGACAGTAAGTCTGTCTGTCTTGTGTAGAGAGGCTGTCTGTCTCTGTGTAGTGAAGCTGTCTCTGTGTAGAGAGGCTGTCTGTGTAGAGGCTGTCTCTGTGTAGAGAGGCTGTCTCTGTAGAGAGGCTCTCTGTGTAGAGAGGCTGTCTCTCTGTAGAGAGGCTGAATGTCTCTGTTTAAAGAGACTGTCTGTCTCTGTAGAAAGACTGGCTGTTTCTGTGTAGAAACGCTTATCTCTGTGTAGAGAGGCCGAATGTCTATGTTTAGAGGCTGTCTACGCAGAGAGGCTGAACGTCTCTGTGTAGAGAGGCTGAATGTCTCTGTGTAGAGAGGCTGAATGTCTCTGTGTAGAGAGGCTGAATGTCTTTGTGTAGTGGGGCTGAATGTCTGTGTGTAGAGAGGCTGAATGTCTCTATGTGGAGAGGCTGAATGTCTGTGTAGAAAGGCTGAATGTCTGTGTAGAGAGGCTGAATGTGTTGTGTAGAGAGGCTGAATGTCTCTGTGTAGAGAGGCTGAATGTCTCTGTGTAGAGAGGCTGAATGTCTCTGTGTAGAGAGGCTGAATGTTTGTGTAGAGAGGCTGAATGTCTGTGTAGGGAGGCTGAATGTGTGTGTTGTGTAGAGAGGCTGAATGTGTTGTGTAGAGAGGTTGAATGTCTCTGCAGGGAGGCTGAATGTGTCTGTGTAGAGAGGCTGAATGTCTCTGCAGGGAGGCTGAATGTCTGTGTAGAGAGGCTGAATGTCTCTGTGTAAAGAGCTGAATGGCTGTGTAAAGAGGCTGAATGTGTCTGTGTAAAGAGGCTGAAATGTGTCTGTGTAAAGAGGCTGAATGTGTCTGTGTAAAGAGGCTGAATGTCTTTAAGTAGAAAGGCTGAATGTCTCTTTGTAGAGAGACTGAATGTCTCTGTGTCGAGAGGCTGTTATGTCTCTGTGTCGAAAGGCTGAATGTCTCTGTGGAGAGAGGCTAAATATCTCTGTGTAGAGAGTCTGAATGTGTCTGTGTAAAAGGTTGTCTGTGTACAGGCTGGATGTCTTTAAGTAGAGAGGCTGTCTGTCTCTGTGTAAAGAGGCTATTCTGTACAGAAAAGTTGTCTATATGTAGAAAGGTTGGACGTCTTCGTGTAAAGAGGCTGAATGTTTCCGTTTAAAGAAGCTGCATGTCTTTCTTTTTCCCAATCTTGTTTGTGTTTGTGCGTGCTTGAGTGCGTGCATGTGTGTGTGTTTGTGTGCGTGTGTGGGGGGGGGGATGTGTGTGTGTGTGTGTGTGTGTGTGTGTGTGTGTGTGTGTGTGTGTGTGTGTGGTGCACATGTATGAGAGTATTACTTCAGTCTATCGAATACAAAACAAAAAAAAAAAAAAAAATTAAAGTATTTTTTTAAAAAGGACACTGACCCCACCGACGACACACAGAGACACAACGGACCCAACAGGACACGTGCATAACAAAAACATGAGCTCACAGACACTGGGTGCACGCAAATGAAAGAAAAACGTCGCAGCTATCGGCAAGCCACCGCCACACAGAGATGGGGCACGCTGAGCAGACTCAGAGATAGGACAAGAGCATGAAAATGAAAGCAGCAGCTGCAGAAGAAAAAGACAGGGGTACTAACGAAGAACTGGGTGAAGTTGGAGGTGAGGATTGACTCCGTAGTGTGATGATGCCGTTCAGGCGGTCGATGTAGAAGTAAGCTGCAGTCGGGGAGAAAGGAGCGGCGCTCTGACTCAGGATCTCGTAGGTCAAAACGTCCTGCACACATGAGTGACCAGAGTCAGAAAAAAACAGTACTGAAAACAAAAAAAAAAAACGAACAGGAAGCTATTTTTTAATACATAAAGAAATAAGCTTGGAATCAAATTCACAAAACTTAACACACACACACACACACACACACACACACACACACACACACACACTCACTCACTCACTCACTCACACAAACACACACACAAACACACACACACATACATACCACTAGGTGACAGGATTTGAGCGTTCTTAATATTGATCGTTTTCTGAATGGTATTTGGCTATCAAAAGTCAAAATGTCATTTTGAGCAACTTTTTCTTAAAGCTTTATTGATCTGACCAGTCACAGAAACATGCACACACGCGTGCACGCGCAAACACACATCTGTCTGTCTGTGTGTCTCTCTGTCTTTGTCTCTGTCTGTCCTTGTACCTACTACTCTAGTTATTTACCTGTCTATCCACATATACACGAGAGAGACAGACAGACAGACTGACTGACTGACTGACAGACAGGCAGATTAGCAAAGAGGGACATATACAAGCCACTTTCATTGCAGTCTCACAGATGGACAAAAAAAAGGACAGGTGAGAAAGGCCACTGACGTTCACGTCTCTGTCGATGGCCGTGGTGTTGAGCACGGTAGAACCGACGAAGGCAGTCTCCCTGATTGAAGCACTGTAGCCTGGAGCCAGCCACTCGGGAGCGTTGGGATTACGCAACACGGTGATGTCAGCCGTGGCCGTTGTGCGGACAGAAGGGCGGGCTGTATCGTAGGCGATCACCCGAGCCTGGTGCGTGAAAAAAAATCAACAATATTACAATTTTTTTTTAACGGAAAATCGTTTTTTGACTGAACCATTTCAACTATGAAACGATGCTTAACAGCAACAATATCAATGTTTGTCTAAAAAAAAAATCCCGTTTTCTCATTCTGCCAAGTATGCTGACAATTCTGCAGAATCTAATGCAAAAACATCACCAGCTTTCAGCTCAGTTTGGAAGGCTTTGTTATCAACTAAAATTACAGAGTGAAATAGTAGACAAAAACAGAGCGATTTGTAATTTTCATAAAAATGAAAATACTGTTGAAATTGATTTTTAAAAAAAACTAAGGGTGTTCTGCTTTATCTTAGACCTTCCGCATGTGATACGGACGTGTAAATGCACCAAAAGGAAATCGGCCATGTCGTTGTGGGAAGGGACTCTTCAGATCTACAAGTCCAGGTCTGAAATACGAAAACGAACTGCACAAAAGACTCCCCACACATTTAAGAAGCAGCTCTCCCAAACTCAGTCGGGAATGGAACCACCATGGAAAGATTGTCTATGATACTCGGGGACTGTCTTCACTCACTTTGCACCGGGAGGATCACACTCTTTTACAGGGAAGCTCGGAGACTGTCTGTACAGGGAAGCTCGGAGACTGTCTTAATTCACTTTGTACAGGGAAGCTCGGAGACTGTCTTAAGTCACTTTGTACAGGGAGCTCGGAGACTGTCTCAACTCACTTTGTACAGGGAAGCTCGGAGACTGTCTTCACTTTGTACAGGGGAAGCTCGAGACTGTCTTAATTCACTTTGTACAGGGAAGCTCGGAGACTGTCTTAATTCACTTTGTACAGGGAAGCTCGGAGTCTTAAGTCACTTTGTACAGGGAAGCTCGGAGACTGTCTTAAGTCACTTTGTACAGGGAAGCTCGGAGACTGTCTTAAGTCACTTTGTACAGGGAAGCTCGGAGACTGTCTTAAGTCACTTTGTACAGGGAAGCTCAGCGACTGTCTTATCATTTGTACAGGGAGGTTCGGTGACTGTCTTTACTTACTTTGTGCACGGAAGTTCGGAGGCTGTCTTAAATTAGTTTTTACAGGGAAGCTCGGAGACTGTCTTAACTGACTGTGTACAGGGAAGCTCGGAGACTGTCTTAACACTTGTATAGAGAGGTTCAGTGACTGTCTTTACTCACTTTGTACAGGGAAGCTCGGAGACTGTCGCTGAGCAGACTGCTGCTGGTGGTCAGCACCTGTCACAGAGTCAAGTGCGAAGAAACTCTGCGTCGGGTAGTCGCCGATCAGCTCGTAACGGATGCTCTCCTGTAGGAAAAGGAACAAGGCTGGTCACTTCTCCTGTGTTCAGAACACATTCTTAATCTCATCACAATTCCCTTACAAATAGTTTTGATAAGTCTTGCGAACATCCATCAATTCAGTCTTGATCAGTTTCTTCATTTTCTATCTTTTTATTCGTCTTCCCAGTCAGGGAAATCGGGGCTTACTTTATATCAATGACATGTTTATGTACATGGTGATTTATATTTCTTTGAGCACGTAGATAATTCAGAGCATATGCATGTGACTAGCAATGCTTTACAAAGATATGCGAAATAAAATCAGGTAAATTAGCACTCAGATGATGATTCCCATTGAACATAATTATAATCCCAATCGAATAATAATCATTTAACAACAAATCAAAAATGGAGTTCAATGTCCTGTATGCACTTTGGTCTTAAGGACTACGTGTTAACAGACCCAAATCTAAAAATAGTCGGCTACCACAGAACAATCAACTAGTATACATAGCCTACAGAGATGAACAAATAAAACACACTCCTGGGAACGAAATGCCAAAACAATGCATTAAGAAACCGTACCGTAACAATATGTAGCTATACTTCGTGCGAATGTTTGTAATTTGTCAGTGCTCGATCTCGTTCCCCAAACAACATTCAAGCTATTCATTTCTATACAACTGGCGAACAAAAGCCCGTGTGTCACTGCATCAGTAACTTCATAAAAAAGTTAAGGACTGGTGACACAAGGTGAGAGAAAGCATGGGTGAGGTTCCTAGCTTGGTCAGCCAAGACTGTAATAATGCCCAAAACATCCGAACCAGAACACTGAACAACCCAGAACCGACACCCTGGTGGCACAGACAGCCGCTGACTTTAATGAGGTCGTGGTCCCTGCTTGTACAGCGAACACTCTAGCAATGCCATAACATCCAAACCACAACACTGAACATCCCAGACACAGCCACTGACCTACAACGAGGTCGTGGTCCCTGACTTGTACAGCGAACACTCTAGCAATGCCATAACATCCAAACCACAACACTGAACATCCCAGACACAGCCGCTGACTTACAATGAGGTCGAGGTCCCTGGCTTGTACAGCGAACACTCTAGCAATGCCTTAACATCCAAACCACAACACTGAACATCCCAGACACAGCCGCTGACTTACAATGAGGTCGAGGTCCCTGACTTGTACAGCGAAGACTCTAACAAGCCATAACATCCAAACCACAACACTGAACATCCCAGACACAGCCGCTGACTTACAATGAGGTCGAGGTCCCTGGCTTGTACAGCGAACACTCTAGCAATGCCATAACATCCAAACCACAACGCTGAACATCCCAGACACAGCCGCTGACTTACAATGAGGTCGTGGTCCCTGACTTGTACAGCGAACACTCTAGCAATGCCTTAACATCCAAACCACAACGCTGAACATCCCAGACACAATGAGGTCGGGGTCCCCGCTGACTTACAATGAGGTCAATGAGGTCGTGGGGTCCCTGACTTGTACAGCGAACACTCTAACAAGCCATAACATCCAAACCACAACGCTGAACATCCCAGACACAGCCGCTGACTTACAATGAGGTCGAGGTCCCGGGCCTCCACGGTGAGGACGCTGGTGCCGACGTTGACCAGCTCGTTGATGGCGGTCCTGTAGCTCGGGCGGGCAGGTTGATGAAGAAGGGCGGGCCCTGGTCACGGATCACCGTGATGAAGGCTTCCACGGTTGAACGCTTCTCGGGGTTGCCAGAGTCGCTGGCCACGATCAACATCTGCAACGTCAGTCAGTCAACCGTAAGTATGGAGTTTTGCACGGGTGACGTCACTGACGGAAAAAACACGCTACGAGAACAACCAAACGATAAACAAAAACTGTGAACCAAATAGAGCTGAGCTTTCTGTGAGCTTCAAGATTTCAAGACTGTCTGGCAGCAACAGTGTTGTGCTCATGGTGAAATCGTTGGGCGAAAGAACACCAGAATTAATGTCATGCTGACAAGGCGCTGGTTCACATTCTAACTTCAGCTACACTTAGGCAGTCTGTTGATTTAAGAGGTATGGAAACCGAAGTTCTTCTACATTTTTACATTGTTAGAGTACCTCACTTAATGCAATATGATGCTAAAGATGCCACTTTCAGATTGTACACACCTCAGCTGATGGTGCGGGCAGATATGCAGAAATTTACTTATTTATTGTTTGCGGACTAAAACACATTCATCAATTCAGTCGAGCATTACAACAGCAATTCGAAAAGCGCAGTAATCAAAGGCTTTCATATGTCAACATTACACGCCAACACACACACACACACACACACACAGACGCACACACACGCACACATACACGCATTACACACACACACACACACACACACACACACACACACACACACACACACATACACACACAAACTGCAAACGGCTACAACAGCAACAACAGAATAAAAAAACGACCAAAAATAACAACGGTAATAAACACAGCAACCCGTGGAGTCAAATAACAATCAGGAGACAACAACAACAAACATACACAACAACAAAACAAACAGCAACAACAATTGCACCGACAACAACAAGTGCATAGTTCTCCTTACTCTGTACTCTGTCTTGGTGTCCGAGGTGAGAGGTCGGCGAACGCTGATCAAACCGGTGTCAGCGGACAGGTAGAAGTAAGACAGCGTGTCGGAGTCTCCTGTGGCCGTGAACACCACACGGTCCTGTTGTGACGGATGAAACGAACCAT
>JADBJO010001423.1:90000-110000 GCA_016801955.1 Conus betulinus
GTGTGTGTGTGTGTGTGTGTGTGAAGAGTGTGTGTGTGTGCGCGCGTGCGCGTGCGCGTACAATGCCAACTGCTTCATGACAGTACAAAATGCCTGACAAAAGAGATTCTTGGAAAGCTCACCGAGTTGCACTTGGTATTTGGAATATATCCAAAAAGACTAAAGCACACTTTTCTCTAGTGCTTGTCTAATACGTAAGTGCACGCATGTGTGTGTGTGTGTGTGTGTGTGTGTGTGTGTGTGTGTGTGTGTGTGTGTGTGTGTGCGCGCGCGCGCGCGCGCGCGCGCGCCACGTGCCTGTGTCTACATGGGCACGTAATCGTGTTTATGTGTGTGTCACAGTTTTGTGCTTAGTGCTGTCCGGCTGTTATTCACACACACACACACACACACACACACACACACACACACACACACACACACACACACACACACACACACACACATATATATAATATATATATATATATAGAGAGAGAGAGAGAGAGAGAGAGAGAGAGAGAGAGAGAGAGAGAGAATATATATACACAAACTCTCTCTCATACACACACACTCTCTTCCTACCCTCTCTCTCTCTCTCTTTCAATCACGCACACACCGCCGGCAGTGGATATGTACACTGCTGTACTCACGGTGAACTGAGGCTCCCTGTCCACGTCATCAGTGAGTGGTCGCCGTAGATAAATTGATCCAGTCTGCTCAATGATGTAGAAGTAGTTGAGAGCCTTGTCCGAATTGTCGCTACCAGTTGAAAACAGCTGGAATCGGACCACATCCTGCAACGGACAGTGTGAGGTGCGACTGTGAATCATATGGATTGTACTATTCCATAGCTCCTTTGGCGTATGTTCTTAAACAATGAAATAAAACAACACACAGAAAACAACAGCGTGCTCAATGACCGCATGCCTTCCATTGATTTTTCAACATTGCCATTTTGAAGGAAATTTGCATATTAATGTACACCTCTACCATACAAATGCACGGTGACTGAAAAAGAGAGAGGAATTGTCTCCAGCTGAGACAGCATTATCGCTCTGAGATGTAGGCTTCAAGTCCCAGATTTGGAACGTAACCCCGCAATCCCTCCCTCCCCTCCTCCTAACACACCCTCCTTTCCCGACCCCCATCCCGTCAAATCACCACACCCCATTTCAACCCCATCAAGCCTTTCCACGTTCCCCCACTCTCTTCTCTCTACCCATCCCACGAAATGAAGTTGACAATTTGAGGAGTTTTTCTCCCCCCCTGAACCAAACTCAACATCGAAGACATCCCCCTACCCCCTTCTAGTTTACACAATGTCAAATGATCACTGTGATGGTGTTGGAACACCATGAAGAAGGACAAAAAGCGGAAAGCATTCAGGCAGTGATGTATGGTCGTCTGAGAAAAAGAGAGAGAATCGAATGGACTTGTTCCAACCCAATCTAGAATCGGGTTCAAAAAATAGCTGAAAGAAAGGAAAATATAGGCCCTTCAGCCTAATACGATGCGGGCAGTTGAACGAGACTTCTCTGGAGTTCCCACTTAAGTATCGATGGAAGTTTCCGGTGAACACAAAAGGAGGGTTACAGCTTTGTTGACTCCCTGTTTTTTGTTTGTTATTTTCTTTGTTTTGTTTTTCTCGAAACGTCAGTTGTCCTTTTCAGGTAGATGTTCAGGAGACGACCCCACTTACACCATCCTCAATGGAGGATTTCATACTCCTTATCTTTAGAGTGTAGCTTTCTACTCTGCCGTCTCCTTTTTACTGCAGTGTTGGAAAGCGTTTTTCTCAGACATTTTTTCCACACACACACACACACACACACACACACAACACACACACACACACACACACACACTCTCTCTCTCTCTCTCTCTCTCTCTCTCTCTCACGCATGCATACACATACACGTTCAAAGAATCAACAGAATAAAACAGATGGGCACAGTTAAAGAAGATAACAGATTGGCACAATTAAAGAAGATGACACATAGAATTAAATTTGCAGCTGATATTTTCCAGATGAAGATCACTAATTACAACCAAAAGAGGGTCTCTGGTATCCCCATCCATGTGTTTGTTTGCTTGATTGTTTGCTTGCTTGCTTATGTACTTGTTTGTTTATTTGTTCGTTCGTTCGTTCGTCTGTTCGTTTGTTTGTTTTTGTCTTTGCCACTTTTGAGACAAAGGCAGACGGACGAACAGAAACAACGAGCCTCCCACTCACCCCGTCCGCGTCAGAGGCAGTCACTTGCCACCACAGAACCAAGGGCATAGGTCTCGGCGATGGTCACCTCGTACACGGCGCGGGTGAACACGGGGGCGCTGGGGTTGCGGCTGACCACGATGTCCACTGTTGCTGTCGCAGTCCTGTCCGGAGAGAGCGGAGTCGTAGGCGACGACACGAAGCTGTTTTCGCAAAGGGCGGAGATGGGGTAGGGAGAGAGGGAAACAAACTTGTGATGATATAAAAGTCAGAAACAATTATTTCATGCTTTGTTTATAGCTTAGTCAGGTACAGTGGTCAGGTCTAGTTGAAAAAGAAAAAGCTTGGAACACTTCTGTGATTAGTGATTACTTGCAATGTTGCCGAACTCCATAACAATTTCCACCCCTACACCTCTCTGAAATACCTGAAAATTTAATTGTAAACTAGAGATTCAGAAAGAGAGCGAGAGAGAATCCGAGAGACAGTGACAGAGAGAGAAAGTGAGAGAGAGAGAAAGAGAGAGAGAGAGAGAGGAGAGAGAGAGAGAGAGAGAGATGTTGCGGAAGAACAAGAATTCAAAAGAGGATAGAGTCCTTGCTTTGGGTGGAGGTGGTTTGGGGATGGGATCGATTGGTCTTTACTGGAACGTTTTCCTGCAAAATGTTCAGTTCCCAGCTAATCCTACAAGTGTAGACAATACCTTGTAGTTTTCAGCAATGTCGTCCCTCAAGTTGTTGCGAACGGTGATCACGCCAGTGTCGGACTCCACGCCGAAATAGAACGAAGCCTGGAAGTCTCCAATCACGCCGTAGACAATGGCTCCCTGGAACACACACCACTTGGTGTCTAAAAAGCATTCCTGAATGCACTGGTCAACAAAAAGTCAAACAATACGTAAATGTTCCAAGGAGTTAGAACAAGATCTGTCCACTCGTGAGTTCAGTGTTAGTAATGTGCAAAGGTCTTGTAGTCATTCTGTTACTTTGTGAAGGTAACGATTATAGCCCTTCAATCTCTAGGCCAAATCTGTAATGTATGTGAAATATCTAAGGCAAGTTCTATTATCTCTCTCTCTCTCTCTCTCTCTCTCTCTCTCTCTCTCTCTCTCTCTCTCTCTCTCTCTCTCTCTCTCTCTCTCTCTCCTCTCTCTCTCTCTTCTCTGTATGCATGTATGTATGTGTGTATGTATGTCTCTCTCTCTCTCTCTCTCTCTCTCTCTCTCTCTCTATATATATATATATATATATATATACGAAGCAAAAAAGAAGAGGTCTTGAGTCAAACAATAAACTTAGCAATTACATATTATGAGGGCTCTTTTCCTATGGCAGCAAAGGTTCCTCTTTCATGCAACAGTCACACAGAAATACATTCATACATAATGGTATAGTTTCAGTGTCAGTGTCATTATATCCAAACCGACCACACAGAGCCTGTGAAAAAGCTAGCATATTTTGATCCACGTACAAGTTAATGCGAGTATTTAGCTAAATAAAAACGGACGGATTGACGGGCTTGTTCAATAACCACATACATTACCATAGCGTAAACTCACAATACACCGTTCCACACTGGGACGTGACTGACCTTGAGGTCGGAATCGACAGCAGTGACCTGGTAGATTGAGGTTCCGGCAGCCCACAGTCTCCAGCAGACCCGTGGTGTATGGCGTGCGCTGGAAGACCGGGGGTGCTTCGTCACGAACCACGTTGATGATGACGTCAGCTGTTCCCGTGCGAGATGGGTTGCTCATGTCGTCAGCCAGTACCAGGAACTGGAGAGAGAGAAAAAAAAAAAAGTTAAGGGGATTTCAATGATTCACATTTCGTTCGTTTTAAACAATTTTTATGGGAGAGAAGAAAAGCCTGCATAAAAGATAATAATAGCATGCAGAAATACAGAACATGAAACAATTCTTTTCTTTCATTCTGTAACATACAACAATACGATGCTGTTGGAAATGATGATGACGACAATGATGCTGTTGATCTGGTCCAAAACTACACAATAGAGCTTCCTGTCATTCTGGCTTCTCTCCATAATCGCGAACCCAACGGTGAAGGGGATGGGGGACGGGGAGGGAAAGGAAGGTAATTTGACCAGACCTACCCGGAACTGTCTGGTGTCTGTGGACAGCAGGGTCTTCCTGAGGGAGATGAAGCCAGTGTCTTCGTTGAGGTAGAAGAATTCTTGGTCAATGGCATCTCCTACCAGGCTGTAGCGAAGAATGTCCTGCACACACACGTTGTGCTCATACAGACAACGGAATCTTTTTTTTCTTTTGTCGGAGGAGGAGGGGAAGGCTATATTAGCATCGGTGAAGAGATGAATTATGTGAAAGGAGTGGGAACAAATCAGGAAAAGATGAGTTGAGCACGGAGGGAAAAAAGAAGACAGACAGACAGACAGATCAAGGGATGGGAAAGTGACAGACGAACAAACAAACGAAAACATCACTATATGCAAAACAGTCTCGCATTAAGCCTAAATAAGCACACGCACGCAGGTGCACGCGGTGCACACGCGCATGCACACACACACACACACACACACACACACACACACACACACACACACACACACACACACACACACGTAACTATTACATCCAATCACCACTCACGCCATCCAGATCAGTGGCGTTGACGTCCACAATGCTGGAGCCGATGGAAAATGGTCTCGGCCACACTGCGCTGGTAAACGGCCGGGTTGAAGATGGGCCCGTTGGGGTTGCGGTCCACCACGATGGTGGCTGTGGCCGTGGCGATGTTGTTGGGGTACACCGTGTCGTAGGCGATCACTGCCACCTGTAGTTTCAACATGAACGAGGATACGAGTTTTAGGGAATCATGTCCATCAAACAGAATGGCGACGGTCACTTAAGCCTTAACATGAATGCGGTAAGGGGTCCCAGGTGTAAGAACAGTAGTGATGGTTCCTTTAACGTTAACATAAATGTTGTTAGCGGTCCGGGCAATAGCAAAAATCGAATCCTGTGATGATGACCACTGGTAATTTAAACATCACATGTTTACGGTCCTTTGGGAGTCACAAAGATCAAATGATCTGACGATGGCTACCAGTAGTCTTAACATGTGATGGTTACGGGTCTTATGGAATCACATAGTTCAAATTACCTGATGAAGGCTATGTGTGGTCTTAACATTAACACAGTTACACAGCTGAAGGAATTACAGTCACAAATTCAATTATTCATCCTGGCTATTTCGAGTTCCCATGACTCCCGACGATTAATACGATTATAGACCTCATCCGCGTACAAATACACAGGTAGTGAGCTCTGGCCACAAAGATCTATTGAAATGCAAACAAACAATTCCGAGCAGACCTTCAGGTGGTGTTCATCTGTAATATTGGGAAATTCTCGCTCCACAGGCGCTGCCGGGCTCAACCCTTTGGCCCTCAAGTTATAAGAATCCAATGTTCTTGGTGCCCGGCTGTGTCCTGTTAGAGTCAGTTTCCACTTTTCTCTTCTTTTTTTTCCTTGGCCATTTCTCTAGAATGCTTTGCCCTACAGACTTAAACACACCTGAGCAGCAACTGTTTTAACCAGTGATCTACCGTTTTCTGCCATACTCTGATTTTCACGCAATTCATAATTGTCCATGCAAATGCGTGTGTTGAAGAGATATTGATCAACAACAATTATTCTGGTGAATGCTGCCCATGAAACATGTGTAGGTGTTTATATCTATTCATAGCTTTACATTATTTACTTTAAACGTAATGTATATTCATGTGTGAATGTATCTTGATACATTTTTCTTTCTTGTCGTTTGTTATTGCAAAGTGCCATGTACCAGACAATTACGCCAGGACATCGTCTAGCCATAACTGTGTCACTGTTTAGAAACAAAATGGCATCACTACAAAATGAACACTCACGAAGTAGGTGGTGGACAAGAGGCTGTCGAGGGCCAGGGACTGCTTGACGAAGATCTCTCCGGAGATGGAGTTGACGTCGAAGAAGGTGGGAGCCGGGTAGTTGCCTACTACCTCGTACCTGATCACGCCCTGTTCAGCAAAGACACGACGGGTTTACGGTCAGTGATTGTCGCTGTTGCACCTCCAAGACTCGTGTCATGCTGGGCTGTATTTTGTTGAGTTATACTGCACAGTGTTGCATTAAAATCTAGTATGTTGTTGGAGAGTGTTGTGTTGGAATGCTGTGCTAGGCTGTGCACGACACCTCTCTGCATTTTGTTGTGGAATACTGTCCCTGTGTTGTACTGTCAATGTGAACTCGATCGCTACCTGCGTTGCATGTACACGGCGGATGTACCTTTGACCAGCATAGTCATTCCGTGCCATAGGCAGGCACTGTATTGTATTGTGTGTGTGTGTGTGTGTGTGTGTGTGTGTGTGTGTGTGTGTGTGTGTGTGTGTGTGTGTGTGTGTGTGTGCTCTTGTATTGGAAAGATGTCGTGACCATATAGCTATACGATGCAATCCACTACAGGGCACACTTACAAGCTCTCCCCCCCCCCCCCCCCCCCCCCCCCCCCCCCCTCCTCTTTTTCACTCCCTCGCCTCAGTCTCCATTCATGCAACCTTGTTTTCTTCTCTCTCTTCACACACACACAAACACACACTCACTCTCTCTCTCTCTCTCTCTATATATATATATATATATACATACACACAAATAAATACATCTCGCTTCCCCTCTTCATCTATCCCCCCACCCTTCCCCTACACCCACCACTCTCCTACCTGCAAATCAGCGTCCACAGCGGTGGCCCTGAGGACGGTGGAGTTGATGGGGGTGCTGCGCTGCACGGTGGCGCGGTAGGGCAGCTGCACGAAGTTGGGCGAGGCCTGGTCGCGCAGGATGGTGATGATGGCACCGTAGACCCGAACTGTTCGGGCTGCCCTGGTCCCTGGCACGGATGTTCAGCTGCAAACCCGAGAGAGACCCATCCATCGTGAGTACGTTACTGTGGGGCCTGAAACCCGTCCCCTCAGTGTGCGGGGTGGGGTGGGGGTGGAAATATGTTGTGTCCACAAATCAGTGTGTCAGTGGATGTGTTTGAGACAGTACCTTATTCATGTTACCATGCGACAACCCCATCCCACTCCGAGAATGAAATGAATCCTTTTGCACCTCGTACTCAATGGCTTTTTCCGATAGCAGCCTATCTAAAATAGTCACAGGGGATCAAGTAGCCTGTTTTGGGATTTTTGGTCAGAAAGTTTAACATCACCATATTTATACCGAGAAACCAGAAAATGAATTTGGGAAACTTTAACATTACTGTGAGTAAAATGAATGCCCTGCAAAGCTGCTATCTATTAGTTTTCATTATATGAAGTGACAATCTCCTTCAGTCTTCTCGAAATTTTTCATTCTGGGAACCTCGCATTCAACTCGGCACAGCTCGATTTCTATCCGATTTGGAGTCGGGTTTCACTTTCAAAACGACCGTTTGGAAAGTGCCAGAAATGAAAGGGACATATGTGGAGGGCGTACAGATGATGCTCCTTGGGCCTTGGACCAGAAACCTTTGTTCAGTGACTGCTACAGCTGACCCTGAGGCCATCATTCACGTTCTGGTCGTTTCCTAGTCTTCGTGTTGGAAGACACTTCAGTCCTCAGAAAACGGAATGTGGCTGCCTACGTGCCGAAGTGATCAAACACGGCAATTACATCCCCCTCTTTTCCTATGAAAAATCACTCAGTCACATGGTGTTTTCTCGGAAGATGCTCATACGAGTTGACCTTCAGAGTATTCACATAGGGAACACCTAGGAACAACATTTTAAAAAGTGTTGCTGATGTTTCGTTTGTATCGTCGCTTGTTACTCTTCTGTTAAATATGAAATCACTTTCTGTTGCTAAGAACTAAGACTCAACTGGCAGATTCCCCAATTTTCTCTTTTAGTTTTAACTGTGTAAGTATTTACCAACAAAACCTCTGATATACTGGATTCAACGATTTTGTTTACGGGGGGTGTGTGTGTGTGTGTGTGTGTGTGTGTGTGTGTGTGTGTGTGTGTGTGTGTGTATGTGTGTGTCTGTGTGTCTGTGTCTAAGTGTGTGTGTGTGTGTGTGTGTGTGTGTGTGTGTGTGTGTGTGTGTGTGTGTGTGTGTTGTGTATTTGTGTGTCTGTGTGCGCTTACCTGTACGTATGTGCCCTATACAAGCATGTGTATGGGTGTATGCATGTCTGTGTACCTAAGCTAGCGTGAGTGAGAGAGAGAGAGAGAGAGAGAGAGAGAGAGAGAGAGACAGACAGACAGACAGACAGACAGACAGACAGACAAACAGACTGACGAATAGACAAACAGGCACACAGACAGACTGATCGGGGATCGAGCCAGAGATCGTGAGAGGAAGCAAAAAGAAAGGTGAAAAGGAGAGAAGTAGCGTGCTTTCACTGACCGTGTCGGTGGTCTGCGATCCCTGTGTCAGCAGTTTCTTCAGGGAGATGACGCCAGTCTCAGGGTTCAGGTAGTAGTACTCCAGGGCGCGGGTCTCTCCCAGCAGCTCATACTTCACAGTGTCCTAGACAACACACACATAGGTACTCCTAGCATCTCTCATGATGTGACACTATCCTGCGAATGAAAAGGGAAAACTCAACAAGTATACAACGACTCTGAAATGCTGTTGAACGGCCCCTTATAAAATGGTGACCGTTTTGAAATGGTATACCGCCGTGTGCCAAAAAAAAAAATCTCTTTTCTCGAAATTGTTACACTAAGCTTGTAAAACAGCTTTGAAATTAAGGAAAACGATTTTGTGAGAGCGAAGTTGTTTTCAATGTATGTTACGCTTTTTACCAAAAATATACTGGCCTGACATTGCTTTTAAAACCAAGCGAAACCTTCTTGTACAAAAAAAAAATGCAGCATGGCTTTGAAATATTGAAGTAACCTTCTGCAAGACACACAGCGTAGTCTTTGTCGTCTGTTCTCTGGAAATTCTCAAACTCAGTAAAGTAAGAACAAGTAGCAGAATATCACACGTGATATACAAAGAGCTGAGGTGTCTCACGGTGCCATCTGCCACTGTAACTTTCAAGTGATTTGCTGCTAGACCGAATGGCCAACACGAACGAATTTAAGGCAGTTGCCTTTCTTTTGACACATCATCTGATGTCTTAACGGATTCACTACCAGTAAAAATAAAGGTTTTCAAGTAAAAAAAAAACCAATACATTTCCATATAATCGTTTTCATGTAAATAACAAACTCTTCATGCATGAAAATACCATTTTCTAAACAATGCTGATCACAATTCATATACAAAAACAGTACAGAACACTTCATATCGTCAAGACAGTCACTATGAACTTTCGCAGCCAGAAAAAAAAAATCCATCGGTGTGACTCAACGTGCGAGCTTTGTTAGGCACTTACTCCGTCCAGATCGGTGGCGGCCACCTGCGTGATGTTGAGCCCCAAGGAGTAGGTGTCGGGGATGGTGGCGCGGTAGATGCTGGAGGTGAACACGGGCCCGTTGAAGTTGCGCAGCACGTTGATGCTGACCTCCGCCGTGTCCCGGCTGTTCGGGTACACCGAGTCGTACACCACCAGCCGGAGCTGCAAGCCAACCAGGTGCCCATTAAAGCTCCTTTCGTTGAAAGGGGTACTCAGGTCTTTTAACAATCCTAGTAGCTTCCAGGGTGACTCTTGCAGTGAGATTGGAAAATAGGTAAACAAGAAAACGAACAAGCAGACAAGGAAACAACTGAATGAACGATTTAAATGAATCGATAAACGACTCGATAAATAAAAGAAAATGATAACAAACGTGTTGCTAAATTAAAAAATAAATGATTAAAAATAAATAAGCGAAGCAAAAATATATGAAATGAAACAAAAAACAAACACACGTGGCAAAAAACATCTACTACTCCCTACAGCACCCAACAGCAAAACAAACAAATAAATGAATGGAGCAAAATACAGGCAGTAAAACATCTCTACTACCACGCTGTTCTGGGCAATAACACCAATCAAGAACATGAATAAATTAATAAATAAATACATAAACAGACACAACAAAAAACACCTCTACTGCTACCCCTATCCTCAGTAAACAGCAACCTCTAGCGACACGGTCAGTCAGTCAGTCAGTCAGTCGCACACACCACGTAGGAAGTTCCGCGGTCGAAGAGAAGCGCACTTCGGTCAAAGACGGTGATCTGGCCGGTGAATCTGTTGACGGTGAAGAACGCTGGTGCCACTCCGTCACCAATCACTTCGTAGATCAGGCTGCCCTGCAAGAGAGAGAGAGAGAAAAAAATTGTCAATTCGCGTGTGTTTGCGCATGTGAGGGAGGGAGAAGGCACGAGAACGAAACGAACGGAGCAGGAGAGAGAGAAGGAGTACGTGTGTTTGTGTGGGAGGATTGTGGGTTAGGATGGGATACACTGTGTGTGTGCGTGTGTGCATGTATGTGTGTGCTCGCGCGCGCGCGCGCGCGCGCGCGTGTGTGTGTGTGTGTGTGTGTGTGTGTGTGAGTGAGGACTCTCGACTCTCACTGCCCGTGATCCAAATCACTCTCTCTCTCTCTCTCATGCAACATTTTCAACCTTTCTTGGATCGAGGTATGTCTCTCTTGTTCTCCTTGGCTTCCCGCCTCCCGTTCTGCCTATCCATATCCCTTCCTCTTCCCTCACGCTCTTTCCTTCTCATCTATCCGTCCACCCCCATCCCCCCCCCCCCCCCCCCTCTCTCTCTCTGCATTCCTCTCCCCCCCCCCCCTCTCCCAATCTCCCAGTCACCTCTCTCTCTTACGTCCTGTCCAACATACTCTGAGGTCATTATCGACGGCGGAAGCCTGGTAGACGGAGGTGCCGTTGGAGGCGGTCTCGGTGACGCTGGCGAAGTAGGGGTCATCCAGGAAGATGGGCGCGGGCGGCGTCACGGATCACACTGATGGTGACGTTACTGATGGCCGTCCTCTCGGGCACACGCTGGTCTCTGGCACGCACTTGGAACTGGAAGAGAGAAGCACGGGAAAGGTCAGTAATACGTGCCAAAAGACAAGCAAGATGGGGGGCAGAAAAAAAGGAAGAAAGAAAAGGAAGGAAAGAAAGGGAGTAAGAGACAAGAGTAGGACAATGTTAATTCTCGCCTCTGCATTGCAGAATCTCTGTGGTCCCGGGATTTAAGTTTGATGATAAAGTTGCAAAAGAGAGGGGGGTAGTTACTGCCAAGGACATAGACAAACAAAGCACAGACAAGACACAATGCATTTCGACCTCTTGGGTCTTCTTCAGGCAAAAAAACAGTAACATTTAGGACAGTACGAACAAAGAACGTAAAGTCACTTATCTTCCCGTGTATTCGGCACATGTGTTAAAAAAAAGAAAAATTTGCGTTTAATTACTGTGTTTTTCAGCAATTGATGATCGATTCCATTACATCAAAGGATAGATTCGAGACTTGTTAAATTCCACTCTATTAGGCAACCGTTCCAACATTCTGAGAATGTTAGTTTACACTGTACTAAGTTTCCCACTACAGAAATTTTCATTAGATTGCGATGGGTGACTGATTTAACAGTTCAAGACTGTTCAGTTAAATTCCACTGTGTGTTCGGTTTTTGATGCTCTATGATGTTCTCTTATATTTCGTGCTTTATTAATTCAGTTACATTGTGTGGTTTGGTTTAACACTTTGCCTCTGTTCATTTGCGTTGCATTTGCGTTGGGAGGTTTAAAATGTTATTACAATGGTTCTACTACATAACAACAGGTGAGAGATTTACAGGTGAAGAATATTCAGGTGCCTGCATTTTGTGATCGGTTTAAAATTCTATTAATTTTCACGTACACTAGTCAGATAATACTGCAATAATCTACAGTATTTGATACCACTCTGTAGTACAAGACGCAAACACTGCATGTGCTTTTTGTGCCTATTAATCTTCAAACAATTTCCCTTCTTTGGCTTGTTTTCAATTGATTCTGATTGTTCAAGGAAAGAACGGGCGTGTGTGGTACATTCGTGGTCTCAAATATTTACGTGTTGGCTGACTTGTCTTAAAATGTTGCTAATCGTCTGAAATCATTATCAAAAGCCGACAACAACTCATTTTAAGATTTAAAGATCTGATACCATCAAGGCGTAAGACAATTAGAACATTCATGGAAATGTTTGAATTAGTCAATCTGATAAACACGAAAAGTACAACAGCAAACAGCAAATCTGACAAAAAAAAAACAACATAGAAAATGTTTAGATGGCAACACTAACCCTGTACACATTCCTTCCTGTTTGGAACAAGGTCTGTTTGAGTGAAATTTCTCCACTTCGAGGATTCAGGTAGAAGAACAGGCCGGAATCATCCACCGACTGATCCACAATCTCGTAGGCCACGACATCCTGGAGAAAAAAAAGAAATACGATATATATATTAACCCTAAGAGACGATATCTGCATTGAAGGATAATTCTATCATTATCAGGACTAAGAAGATCTGTATCCTAATCGTGTGCGGCAACACTACCATTTTCATCACCATTATACCTCTATGAGCCTAGCCCACAATGGTAGTAAGCACCAGCTGCCCTTGGATATGGGGAGCTAAACTTACTCACTGGTCGGCCTATACTTGCATTGTATGATGCTTACTGTAAGAGTCGTTGGTTTTCAAGTATGCAAAAATAATGGAAATATTTGTTTACTGAATCTATATATTTTCAAAGAAATAAAAGAGAAAAACTCTCTTTCTCTTTCTGTCCCTCTTTCCAAGTCACTCTGTCTGTCTGTGTCTGTCTATCTGTCTGTCTGTGTCTCTGTCTGTCTGTCTGTCTGTCTGTCTGTCTGTCTCTCTCTCTCTCTCTCTCTCTCTCTCTCTCTCTCTCTCTCTCTCTACCTCTCCCTCCCCTTGCACTGGCCTACCAACCGTTCACATTCCCCCTTACCGAAACCTCCGTCTCCCACACCCATCCATCCATCCTCTCTCTCTCTCTCTCTCTCTCTCTCTCTCTCTCTCTCTCTCTCTCTCTCTCTCTCTCTCTACTGACCCCGTCAGCGTCTTGTGCGGTGACGGTGAGGATGACGGTGCCAATGCTCTCCGTGTCTTGCACGCTCTGCACGTAGTTGTTGGTGGTGAAGATGGGGCCGTTCTCGTTCCTGGTCACCGTAATGTTCACCTGGGCCTGGGCTCTCTGGATGCTGACGCCCGTGTCCAGCTCGGCCTGGACCTCCAGCTGTACCACAAACATCGTGGACATCTTCATTAATACAGTGCACACCCCCAACAACAGAACATCGTGGACATCTCTTCATTAATACAGCACAAACTCCCAACGTCAGAATATTGTGGACATCTTCATTAATACAGAACAAACTCCCAACGTCAGAGTATTGTGGACATCTTCATTAATACAGCACAAACTCCCAACATCAGAATATTGTGGACATCTTCATTAATACAGAACAAACTCCCACGTCAGAATATTGTGGACATCTTCATTAATACAGCACAAACTCCCAACGTCAGAATATTGTGGACATCTTCATTGACACAGCACAAACTCCCCAAATCAGAATATCGCCGACATCTACATTGATACACACAGACTCCAAGCGTCAGAACATAATGGACATATTTATTAAAACGGAGCACGCGCCTAACCACTAAATGTAACAGAATATGGTGGTTGAGGTGTTTACTATTACATTTCGCAACAAACAGTTGTAAAAACTGGGAGATATCTGCATTTAAACCACCAGAATTACAGATTGCTCTCGGACTGTTGTAAGTGAAGTATAAGCTTCTCAAAGACATCCAGCAAAATCTGATAATATGACTGAGACACTGAACAATACAATGTGGTAACATACGACAACACGGTTGAGATTGTGGACTCGAACTGGCCCAAATATTGTGTACATTTCGAAAAGTAAGATTAGACATGTCGCAGCCATTTCATGATTTATTTACACGCAGTTTTTTCAACACTTATGTGAAAGTTCTTCACGAACGACAACCATTACATAACAGCAACGCCGAAAACAAAGTATAAAAAGGCCAGACACGCGTGTTTTACACTAAAACGCCTACTGTCAGGCATCTACAACAAAGATAGAATTGCTGAACAAAGAAATCAAAGGAAGAAGTAACCAAGCAAGACTGACCCTGTAGTTGGTAAGGCGGGCGTTGTCAGACCTCAGGTCCGTCCGAACAGTGATGCTGCCGGTGGACGAGTCCACTGCGAAATAGGTAGGGCCAGGAGCAATGCCCAGCAGTCGGTAGGTTGGGAACTGGACAGAAATAAAGTACCAAATGAAAAATCCATCAGCTTTCAAAAGGGTTCACAGGTACTTGTGAGTTGGTTGTGTCTGAATGCATGCGTGCGCACGAGAGTAAGTGAATATGTGTGTGTCTGTGTGTCTATGTGCGTGCTTGTATCTGTGTGTGTGTGTGTGTGTGTGTGTGTGTGTGTGTGTGTGTGTGTGTGTGTGTGTGTGTGTGTGTGTGTGTGCACGCACTCGTGCTTGTGTGAGCAAGTGTGTGTGAGAGTGTGTGTGTGTGTGTGTGTGTGTGTGTGTGTGTGTGTGTGTGTGTGTGTGTGTGTGTTTACAGGTCCGTATGTAGAATGCAAATTATCTCCTTTAACAATGATAATGATCAATTATCATCACCAACCTAAATACGTTTTGGTGGTCATTAGTATATAAGACTCATCATTAACATCCATGTCCCTCATGTCATACCTCATATCCACGACCATTCTACAATGCGGACACATCAGAGACAAGACAAAAGACGACCACCATACACCAGAACTAGGCTGTAGCTAACATATCTCTACTACCTGCTGCAGGATACCAAGCTGTGACGACCCCTAAATGCCCGAGGGTCTGCCGAAGTGCCTCTACAACCCATGATCTTAATAATAACTGGCACCACTACAACCTAGGATCTCCATAACAAGCCTCTACAACCTAGGATCTCCATAACAACTGGCGCCTCTACAACCTATGCCAATAACAACTTGCGCCTCTGCAACCTAGGTTCTCCATAACAACTGGCGCCTCTACAACCTAGGATCTCCATAACTGGCGCCTCTACAACCTATGCCAATAACAACTGACGCCTCTGCAACCTAGTATCTCAATAATAAACTGGCGCCTCTACAACCTAGAATCTCCATAACAACTGGCGCCCCTACAACCTAGAATCTCCATAACAGCTGGCGCCTCTACAACCTAGGAACTTAACAACTGGCGCCTCTACAACCTAGGATCTCCATAACAACTGGCGCCCCCACAACCTAGAATCTCCATAACAGCTGGCGCCTCTACAACCTAGGAACTTAACAACTGGCGCCTCTACAACCTAGGATCTCCATAAACAACTGGCGCCTCTACAACCTAGGATCTTAATAACAAGTGGCGCCTCTGCAACCTCGGACCTCAAAAACAACTGGCGCCTCTACAATCTCAATAACAACTAGCACCTCTGCAACCTAGGACGCCATAACAACTGGCGTCTCTACAACCTAGGCCAACTGACGCCTCTACAACCTAGGATCTCCACAACGACTGGTGCCTCTACAACTAGAATCCCCATTACAACTGGCACCTCTACAACCTCGGCCAATAACAATTATCCAAACAGGACTTACGCCAGGCTGCGCGGAGGCAGTGATGATAGGGCTACCAACGGGCGTGTTCTCTGAGATCACGACCTGGTAGCTGGGGAGGTTGAAGCTCAGCTGTCCGGTCTCACGTAGGATGGTCACCTCCACATACGTGAAAGCGAGCTGCCGAGGATCCCCTCCGTCACTGGCCACGCAGCGGATCTCTGTGAACAGCAAGCACCCACCCGCACGGATTCGTCAAGAGTTGCCATTCGTTATCACCCCCAGCCAACTTCCTAGATACGTTGTGTGTGTGTGTGTGTGTGTGTGTGTGTGTGTGTGTGTGTGTGTGTGTGTGAGAGAGAGAGAGAGAGAGAGAGAGAGAGAGAGAGAGAGAGAGAGAGAGAGAGAGAGTGTGTGTGTCGGTCAGTCTTTCCGTGTGTGTCTGTGTTTGAGTGTGTTTTACTATCTTTCCTGCGCATATTTTCAGATTGCCTCTCGTTTCTCTTTTTCTAGTGAGAGTAGTATCTATCTTTCTGCCACTCTCTCTCTCTCTCTCTCTCTCTCTCTCTCTCTCTCTCTCTCTCACACACACACACACACACACACACACACATATATATATATATATATATATATATATATATATATATATATATATACACGCGCGCGCGAGCGTGCGCGTGCGCATTCAATTTCATTTCACCTACCTTCCGTTTCCTACCGCAACCTCACACTACCCCAATACACGTGCACACGTATGTACATTGACATCTGCATATCATTCACACACTCCCCACACGATCTCTCTACTCATCGTATCTCGTCACATTCCCAAAGACCTTTCAGTATCTTGTGACAACACACACACACACACACACACACACACACACACACACACACACACACAACACACTTTCACACACACACACACACACACACACACACACACACACACACACACACACACACGCGCGCGCGCGCGCGCGCGCGCGCGCGCAATGGACTGTAAATGACTAGGTCGACTTTCACACAAAATATCACAATGGAGAATGATCATACAGTCGAATTTCACACAAGACACCGTAAATGGAGATGGTCAGACAGACTAACCCTGAAGAGATTGATGTTGAGGTTGTCCACAGACACCAGGAGAGTGATGACTCCGGTGTTGGGGTTCATGAAGAAGTAGTTTTCAGCAGGGGCGTCTCCCTGAATGGTGTAGGCCACCTCGTTCTCTGGGGACTGCAACAACAGCCGCCGGTAAGAACAACAACAACAGCAACAAACATTACATGTAGTTGAAACGTAAAAGGTGAAGACGACTGAAAGAGGCAAAGTCAGGTGTGAGCCAGGGTTTAAATTAGGAGATAAGTCAGAGAGAGAGAGAGAGAGAGAGAGAGAGAGAGAGAGAGAGAGAGAGAGAGAGAGAGCAACATGGGAAGGGAAGGAAGGAGGAGGAGGAGGGGGATGTAGTGGAGCAATTTGTAGATTGTATGCGATATCATAATCGCAATCCCTTGAAAAAAGGCGACATAATCTGACAGGTCATGGCTAGTCTGTGCTGCTGTTGTTGAAGTGTGATGCGTTTCAGTGACATGCTTTGTTCCAGAACCAGGCAGACTTATACTGACTGCATAGTATTTTGTTGCTTTCAGATTGCCTTTGTTTGTGTGGCCTCTATTGTTCAGTCATTCCCCTTTCTGTTTCCTTTCCTGTGTTTTGATCTTACTGGGTTGTTGTTCTTTTTCTTTCAATCAAATGATACCAAGCTTGTCGCTCATTTCAACTGCTACCTTATCTACCAGGTGGGAACTCTATCTTCCCAGTTTTACCCCTCTTTCTTTTTGCAAAAACTCTATCCTTCCAGTTGTACAGCCCTTTCTTCTTTCTAGAAACTCCATCCTTTCAATTTTACCCCTCTTTCTCTTTCTAAGAACTCAATTCTTCCACTCTTTCTATGAATTCTATCCTAATTTCATTCTTCTTTCTGTTTTCTAGGAATTCTTTCCTCCCAAATTTTACCGCTCTTTCTGTTTTCTAGGAATGTTTTCCTCCCAATTTTACCACTCTTTCTGTTTTCTAGAAATTCTATCCTCCTAATTTTACCACTCTTTCTGTTTTCTTGGAACTCTATCCTCCCAATTTTACCGCTCTTTCTTCTTTCTAGGAATTCCATCCAACCAAATATTAACGCTCTTTCTTCCCTTTTAATTCTGTCGAAAGAAAGGAGGAGGAGGAGAGAATACAGTTTCAGTTTCAGTTTGATCAAGATGTCACTGCGTGCGGACTAGTTCACAAACACGAGAGGTTAGATGGGACAGGTGGAGGGGGGGGGGGGCAGTGTGAAGAGGGATGGTATTTCAACTGCTGGCGTACGGCGAACACTCACGGTGGTATCGCTATCAGTGGCGCGTTGACCTGGGCGATGAAGGTGCCGACAGGGGTGGTCTCCGGGATGGTGACACGGATGAAGTCCGTGTTGGTGAACAGCGGT
Source organism: Conus betulinus (assembly GCA_016801955.1). Classification (NCBI taxonomy): domain Eukaryota; kingdom Metazoa; phylum Mollusca; class Gastropoda; order Neogastropoda; family Conidae; genus Conus; species Conus betulinus. The sequence continues at coordinate 108,262 of JADBJO010001423.1, forward strand.
GGGAACAAGTTCCGCAGCACGCTGATGGTCACCACGGCCGTGGCGCTCAGCGATGGCACTCCCCCGTCGTAAGCCAGCACCCTGGCCTGTCAAAAAGAGAAGCACGCACTAGAATCTAGGTGTCCTGCCGTGAGCTTTGGTCTGTGAATATCATGACATTAAGAGACTGAGGCCGACAGGACCTGAAATTCACCATTCAGATGACTGACTGCATGGTCTTTTGTCAATAAGGTTGAGCATTTTGTCTATGTTGGCTTGAAGCAAAGCAGTTCTCTCTTTGAGAACGAAAAACTATGTGCAAGTGGTATGGCAATGATGGCGGTGAGGAGTGGCGGTGGGGGTCCAAACGGGGTGGGTGGGTGGAATAACAGGAGGAGAGTCGGGGGAGGAGGTGTATATGCTTGTGTTTGTAGGGAGGAAGGTGAGAGAGAGACAGAGTGTGTGTGTATGTGTGAGTGTGTCTGTGTGTGCGAGTCTGGGTGCATGTTTATGTCTGTGAGTGTATACAGCGATAGCGAGGTGGCTGGGCATTACGCACGCACGCACGCACGCACATTCATGCACGCATGCACACATGCACGCGCGCGCGCGCACACACACACACACACACACCTCACAACACTGTTTCAGCACACATAATTTCGGACAGTATCACTCTCTGTGCATTACTCACAATGTACTTGGCATCAGTGTCCGTTCTTAGGTCAGCGTTAACTCTGAGAGAGATGAGACCTGTGTTGAATCGATGGTGAAGAAGGTGGGGGTGCTGTCATCGCCAATCAACTGGTATCTAACCACGTTGAAGGGCGCCTGAGAAAGTAAAATTACACTCATGTAAGAATTAAAAAAAAGCTCACAAATCTAACGTTTTCTTCTTGTTGTTCTGCATTCGCGGCAATATTAACATCACACTAAAAAAGATCTCAAAGAGTGTAAGACTAAAACATGAAAATAAGTAATCAACCGTTTTTATAACACACAATACTAACTTTTTCTTCTTGTTATTCTGTATTCGCGACAACATGAACATGACATACTAAATAAAAAAAAATTCAGAGTGTGAGACTGAAAAACTGAAAATAAGTAGTTACCCCTTTCTGTGTCTGTCCCTCGCACGTTCTTTTTTCATCCCCCCCCCCCCCCCCCCCCCCCCCCCCCCTCCCTCAATATTTTCACAAACTACTCAACTACACTAAAAACGAAAAAACTCAGATGACGAGAATTTCGAAACAAGAACTTCAAAAGGAACGTCACTCATTTCACTTCCTGGCCATTGAACAAAACTAATGAATCGCTGAATACTGTATCATGCTCATGACCATTATCACGAAATGCTGCATGTCATATTACCGGATCAACACGGACCACAGCAAAGACCCCACTGCACACCCACCATTGCCAGAGTGTCCTTACCGAAGTGTCAGTGTCCACAGCGGTCGTCTGGAAGATGCTGGCACCGACCGCCTGGTTCTGGAAGATAGTCCTGGCATACGGCAGGTTGATGAACACCGGGGCCACGTTGTTGCGCAGCACGTTGATTTGCACGTTGGCGAAGGTGGAGTTGCGAGAGGGCGTGCCCAGGTCGTAGGCGTACACTTGGAACTGGTGACAGGGAATCAGCATGTGTTGGTTTAAAAGGCTGAGGATCGTGCCTTTCCTTTTACTGTGTGGTCAGTGATTGTCCTATGTTTTGTTACGTGTGTGTGTGTGTGTGTGTGTGTGTGTGTGTGTGTGTGTGT
>JADBJO010001423.1:112500-137500 GCA_016801955.1 Conus betulinus
ATCATCCACACAACTCTTTAAAATACGCCTTCTAAAAACACACACCGAAACTTCGTTAAAAAATCTTTCTTCCGTCAAATCTTATATCAGAATGAAAAATGTTGGTCTCATTCAGAAAATCAAAGATCACATCAGGTGGGACATCTCTGAACAAGTTTTCATGGAGTCTGCTGTCAAGTGTTTATGTCTCACATCATGCAAGTCCCAACATACTAAAACAATAATGTTTCACTGTGAGTTGCACATGACATGGAATGCGCCAGGGAGCTTCTTCACCTTTTAAAAGATAAGAAAGGGTGTAAAAGGAGTGGCCAGTGTGCAAACGGCATAGGGACCGTTTCTTCTTTACGCTGCGGATCTGCAGATCAGTGTGAGAAAATTATTATCATTTACACGCGAGAAACAACGTTGTTGTTGTTTCTCCTGTCAGAACCATTTAGGGGCCTTTTCTTTCTTTTCTTTTGTGTTTTCCTCTCATTCTGTTGCGATGATGCCGAGATCATTTAATTTTAAAAGGCAGCCGTTTGCGAATCTATGGATTTTTGTGTAGAACTGATGACGCACGTATCTATGCACATCCATGCGTGTCTATGTATGTTGTGTAGAACCTATATTTTTGTAGAAGAATCTATGTTTATATCTATTTAGAATGTATATCTGTTTGTGTGTAGAATTTGACGTACGAATCTGTGTGTAGGCGTATCTATTAATGACACACGTAATCTGTGAACATCTTGTGCGAATTAATGATCTATGCACATCTTTATATTTTGTGCAGAATCTGTGTACTTTGCGTGGAACCTGTGTATTTTGTGTAGAATTAATGACGCACGCATCTATGCACATCTCCGCGTATCTATGTATCTTGTGTAGAATATATTTTTTTGTGCAGAATCTATGTATTTTGTGTACAATCTATGGAATTTTATGTGGAATCTATGTATTTTGTGTAGAAGTGATGACGCACGCATCTATGCACATCGTTACAGAAAACGGCCACTTTTTGTAACATCATAACTTTTAAGATTGACCAGTTGATTTTGTTGCTCTGTTGCTTAACTAACTGCGTGCTGTTTCATAAGTGGCACTATATCGTTACTTGATTTGTTCCCTGGTCGAAAAACTAAACAGAGTGATGTAGGACAACTCGGCTAGTGTAGTAAAACATTGCATTGCATCTTCATTAAAAATCGATGCGATGTTTTAAAACTCGTCAGATCATAGCAGTTCGATCTTTTTTTTTTCCTTTTGGTATGAACGATGTATGTAAGTCATCAGAAGCAGTACTTACATTGTATCTGTTGTTGGGGTCTGTGGCGATGGACTGGGTCAGGAAGATGGTGCCGGTGGTAGGGTTGATGTTGAAGTAGGACGGCGAGGAGTCGTCGCCGATGATGCTGTACTGCACCGTGTTGAAGGGAGCCTGAAAAAGCAACCGGGCACAACGTCTTCAATTCAACACAACAATTTTTTTTTTAATGCTGTACATGACAATGCATAAGTACACCGACAAGGTGGAAGAAAGAATGATGAAACAAATGTCACATGGTATTTTTTTTTTCTGTCCCACTCTCCCCAAGAAGAGCTCGTCGCCAAGTATCGTGCCATCTATTTGATCTGCCTCTTTTATTCTTTATAACTTTCAAGTGGATTTTTACCACAATGTTGTGCCTGGTTACCGTCGGTTCTCTTATCTGTGCTGAACGCATGCACAGAACCTCCGCCAAATTACATCCTAAAGACACAGGCAACTAAGGGGTATCTGCAAACGCTTGGAACTGCTTATATCAATTAGTCTGCTTGTATGCGAAGACATAATGCAGTTCATTTCTAGTACTGGAAACCTTTGATAGATCGGGTTCCCCTGATTTTGTTTTGATTCATGCCTCGTGAACGTAATTTAGTTGTGACTTCTTTTGACCACTGAAGCGCAAGTCTTTCTCTCCTTCGTCCAACATCTCTGGAGCGTTTGCGTTGTCCTTACGATACATTCTTAGCATCCTGCGGTCTATTTTGCTTGGTCACCATTTTCTTTTCTCACACACTCCACCCGCTCTCCTCTTCTCTCTTGTGCGTATTTTTTGTTTGTTTGTTTTTGTCTTTCTTTTTTTTCTGCCCGTCTTCTTGATTATTTAACTCGTCCATTTCTCTCTTTCTATTGTCCCCTCATCACAAACACATCAAGAATACTCGTTCATCAAAGCTTGCCCACTGACCGAGGTGTCGTCGTCGGTGGCCAGCACGGCGGCCACTGAGGTTCCAGACAAAGTGTTCTGGCTGAGGGAACGCACGTACGGCTCGTTCTGGAACACGGGGGCTACCTGGTTCCTCACCACAGTCACCCCGCAGAATGCCAGTCGTGTTCACCAACGACGGATCTCCGCCGTCAAAGGCCCGCAGAGGAATCTGAACACACATTTCAAGCACACACCATGGATTAAATATACTGTGACCCCCCCCCCCCCCCCCCCCCCCCCCCCCCGCCCTTCCCTCTTCAAAACGAATTATGCTTGATGCCCAATTTTTGCTTTGCTTTGTTCCCTTCTTTTTTCACACTCATCAAAGTTTTTTTTTTTTTTTTTCCCCACAATTTTAGACCTTTTTCTTTTCAATCAGACACTTTCAAAGGTGTAATCTTTAAGAAAGTAATCCATTTTCCAAAACCAAAATCTAAGAAAAAAAATTTACTTACTTTCAGATGTTCCACCAAAGTGTTAAAAAGGCATCGTAAAACACATTCTGCATCTCTTCATCGTAATTCATTAAAGAACAGAGACAGTTCATTAAAAATCTATCCAAATTTTCCTAATTAAAGTTTACATCTTTGATTTTTTTTCTTGTCATATAACAGGATCAAAAGTGTTTTTTTCGGCTGATTTGGTGATAGATAGTTAACCCAGCTATCATAAGTGACAGCATTACGACTTGTAAGTCTTTCGGGCGTCAAGGGTTAGGTCTTCCGTTTTCTCGTTACCTTACCTGTCTGTCACGAACGGCTGGGTTAGAACGTGCACCCGTGTTTCTGGTGTCTACACTTACACTTTGGATTCGGACTTCATTAAGTTTTTTTTTCTTTTCTTTTTTTCTTTTCATCGTCTTCTTCAGTACATCGCCCAGTTTTCAGCTTAGACACTCTTTTTTTTTCTTTTGTGCACGCCAATACATTGCAAATATCAGGGTTAAGCCTTTCTTTTTTTTTTTTTTTTTTTTGTTTTCGTTCTCCACCTGATATATCACGAATGTCATGGTTACGAACCTTTCCTTGTGGTCCATATTTGTATATTTGATAATGGTGTTAGACTTATATAATTTTCTCATTCTTTATATTGCTAGGGGGTTTTTTTAGCAAAAGGGGTGGGAGTGACAACTTTTCTTTTCGTCACTACATTGCAGTAGTTAGAATTTGGACATCCCTATAATTTGTCTTTCGTTCTCTGTCCTCACTTTTGTGCCACTGTGCAAGAAAAAAAAACAACAAACAAACATACCTGCCTTTTTATCCCTTAAACTAAATTCGTTCTAAACAGCCTGAATACAAGCGCCAGCGATATCTTCTGTCTAGCATGTGAACTTAAGGGAAGGGCGGACCACGGGGAAGGGTGAAACAGTGAGAAGGAGCAGCCAAAGAACTCTACTTCAGAGGCCCTGCTGATATTCAGTTAAGATATAACTTCGGCTTACTTCGCCGAAAAAGCAGCGACGCCCGATTTCGTACACAGAGAGAAACAGATATGCTGAACCGTGAGAACACATGCGCGCGCGCCCACGCACCACGCACGCACGCACGTACACACACACACACACACACACACACACACACACACGCGCGCGCGCGCGCGCGCGCGCGTGCATGCTCACACATACCCGACAAATACACATAGCTGACAAAATGTACAAGCACACACACACACACACACACACACACACACACACACCTCATAGAGATCCTCGTTGGTGCCGATGAGTGAGCTTCTGAGGTAGACATCACCGGTGTTGGAGTCGATGGTAAAACGCTCAGATGTCAGGCCAAAGTTCACCACGTTGTTTGGCGCCTGTCATCACAAAGCAACTCCCGAAATGTATAGGACGACAGCACAATCATTTCAGATTAAAAAGGACATCGGCAGGGAGCAGTGTTGACAGCTGGGGAGACATGCGAATACAAAGAGTGAGAGAGAGAGAGAGGAAGAGAAAGAGAGACAGACTGACAGACAAACAGACGTACATATATACAGACAGTCAGACACAGAGAGAGGCACACACACAGACAAATAAACAGACTGAAAGTCAGATTTAACAAACAGACAAAGAGAGAGGCACAGAGGTGTCGATAATATATTTGAGCGAGTGTGTGTGTACTTGAGTGTGCGAGTGTGTGCGTATGTGTGTGTGTGTGTGTGTGTGTGTGTGTGTGTGTGTGTGTGTGTGTGTGTCTGTGTCTGAGTGTGTGTGTGTGTGTGTGAGAGAGAGAGAAACAGAGAGAGAGAGGGGGAGGGGGAGGGACGAAGGGAGAGAGAGAGAGAGACTAACAGAAAAACAGACAAATAGATGGACAGACAGACAGACACAGACATACACCACAACAGAACCTGGGAGAAACAAAACAAAATATCAAACCCGCTCAGGTCCCTTTCCAAATGCTTCTGTATCCGTTACTCATCTTTGTTTCAACAAACAAAATGTCATTTACACTGTCTGCAGTACAATCATACTGAATGTAGGCTAAAGCAGATGAACTAAGCTGACCTTAATCCAAGCTCACTTCACAAAAATTTTTTTTTTTAATCAAACTAAGCTCACGTCAGAAAGATTAAAAAAAAATAAAAAATCAAACAGGCGAAGTGAATCTGACACACTCTGACGTCACATCCACGACCTGTTGATGACCGGCACCACAACAGAGAGGCAACCAACCAAGGGGGGAAAAAAAAAGGGCAAACGAAAAAAAAGAAAAACCAAAGCCGGCACTGACCCTGGTGTCTCTGTCGGTGGCTTGGATGCGGATGATGGGCACCTGCACGGACTGGATCTCCAGGATGGTGACGGCGAAGTTCTGCTGGGCACGAACTGAGGCGTGAACTCTCGTTGCGCTGCACTCGGATCGTCAGCAGCTCGAACCGCTCGCAGGCTGGGGACCCTCCGTCCGTGGGCCGCACCCGTAACTGAGGGGGGAAAAATGCCGTGAGACGATGATGATGATGACGAGCATGACGGTGGTGATGGCGGCGGCGGTGGTGGTGGTGATGATGATGATGATGGTGCTACTGCTGGATGCCTTTAAATGATGTTGATGGAAGTGGCGAGGCGATTGTGAAGATGATGGTCATGCTACAGCTTCTAATGTAACTGAGGTGGTGTTTTTTTTTTTTTTTTTTTTTTTTTTGTGGATGGAGATGATGTGAACTGACGCTAATGATAGTGCTGGTTTTTTTTTTTTTTTTTTTTTTGTGGTTTTGCAGCTGATGTTGATGGTTTTTTTTTTTTTTTTTTTTTTTTTTTTTTTAAAATGCCGTGTTGGACTTCCGTAACTGATAGAAGTTGATGATGGGGATGATGATAGAGGTGGTGCTGGTTGTGAGGATGAACGTGCTGATGTAATGATGATGATGACGAGCATGACGGTGGTGATGGCGGCGGCGGTGGTGGTGGTGATGATGATGATGATGATGGTGCTACTGCCGCTAATGATTATGATGCCTTTAAATGATGTTGATGGAAGTGGCGAGGCGATTGTGAAGATGATGGTCATGCTACAGCTTCTAATGATAGTGACGGTTTTGATGATGGAGATGATGGTGGTGGGAGATGTAAATGTGATTCTGTTGCTGATCTGATGATGATATTGATGTTCATGATGGTGACAGTGTTGGTAATGATGATTCATGCTACTACCATTAAGATAATCAAGATTTTGAAGAGGAAAGCAGAAATTAGTACCTGTAAGCAGAATTGAAATAATGTTGGATCGATGGTGACGGTGACGCGGGGTTTGATGCTGCTACCGCTGATAATGATGATAGTAAGAAGACAATGATTGTAATCAGATTTTCGGTAAGTTTGGAAAAGATGAAGAAAGATAATGTTACGAGCCCCGCCACCCACCCCCAATCCCCTCATCCCCACCACTCACATATTTACTGGTGCGTGAACACACATGAAGAAAACACAGATGATGCAGAGGACTGAAAATGTAATCGGTGACAAGAAAGTGGGTATACTGAAGAGGGATGCACGTGAGGGATGGTGTGTGTGTATGTATATGGATGCATGAGCGCATAGTTACGTGTGAAAATACACATGTTCCAAACACGCGCGGGGTAGGCCAATATCCATTGTGGTGCGTGTCGACGACTTACGCGGTAAGTGGTGGTGAGGTCGTCGGAGAACAGTCCAGTCCTGGTGGTCACCTGACCGGTGACGGAGTTGATGGCGAAGTAGACGGGAGCGTTGTCGTCACCGATGATGTCATACGTCAACGTGCTAAAGCGGCCCTGGACACACAAGGCCACGCACACACATCAGTCTACAAACAACGCAGAAAAGGTCTTGAGAATAATCTGCACGCCTAAAGTGATGTTTTCCATTTATTCGAGTTTGTTTGCTTGTTTTTCTAGTTTCAGTTTCAGTTTCATTAATGAGGGCGTCACTGCGTGCGGACTAGTCCATATACGCTACACCATATCCGCTAAGTTTTGAGACCACACTACGATTTGATCTTAAGCTGATGGATAAATGAATTAACAACTAAGATGAGGGAATTGAAGAAGAGGTCTCATGGCTATGACTTAGCAGATATCTGACCTACACATTAGCCCAATGCGCTGGTCAGACCTTGTGTGCCTACCTAAGACTTTGAGCGCCTACCTAACAGCAGCTTGTTCTTCTAGAAATAGTCTACTGGCTATTTTGATTCTCCGCACGCCACATCAGGGGTACTGGGGGGGAGAAAATTATATTCCATAATTCACATAGAGTACAGAAGTTCACAAGACCATAAAACTGGTGTCTTATTCTTATTCATGCGTGAACGTCTGCCGGTGACTGCAGTCTTGTGTAAAGACGCGAGAAGTAAAATAAATTTCATGGTTCAAAACAAGCGTGTACAGAGTTCGTCAGAAATCATAATAAATGATATCAAGAAACGTCCATGATGGGGGACAGCTAATTAAGAAAGCTTTGATAAATACATATTCAAATATTCCTGAAACACCTGTCCTAAAGAATAGCCTCTCAAGATTCGTTTTTGAAAAGAAGGTGCACAACAATATGCGTATCATCATGACTTCAATAGTCCGTTTTCATTTTTTTTTTCTCAGTAACAAGAGATAAACAGCAATATAAACTACCTAATGATTGTGACTACTAGAATGAAAATCTGCTCATTAGCTAAGTTAATCATTCAAAAACAACAAACAAACAAAACAAGCTCACCACCAGAAAAAAATCACAACTCTGACATCAAAATATCAGTACACTCCACAAAGTCAATATTAACATGACACGAACACGATATTCATGGTAACGGAAAAAACCCTATTATGTTGTATAACTGCTCTTTCAGTGAAGAATATAACTATAAAGTGAACTCCCACACACACCACACTTTCATCACTCACCGGTGGGTCGCTGTCGAAAGCAGATACGTTGTAGATGACGGTGAACTGACTGGTGGACTGGGGGTGATGGTGACGTCATTGGGCAGGTTGCTGAAGACTGGGCAGTTGTCGTTGCGAATGACGTTGATTCGCACCGTGGCGAACTGGGGGCTCTCTCCACGAGGCGTGGCCAAGTCATACGCTCGGACAGTCAGCTGTGAAAGCGAAGGTTTTTAAACCATTGTACTCAAAACCATTGGAATAATACTAAGGAATACGATTTTAGCACGTGGACCACCGATGCTTGGTGTACGGATTAGCGCATTCAGTAACATTCTAAACAAGTTGACAATTATTGCTATAAAATTAATCCGAGTAAAATAATACAGATCTGCCTTAATCTTTGATAGACTTTATTCGCACTAACACTAATATCGTCTACCCCAAAGGGCATTCGAGTGAGACTCCACAATACTAAGTTCTTGCGTAGGTGAAGAACACACCAAATAAAGAGACTGTGAACACATGAAATCTTGACGTTTTGATCCAACCAGAGTACCACGAGTCTGCATGTAAGTATATATATGCTCTCTCTCTCTCTCTCTCTCTCTCTCTCTCTCTCTCTCTCTCTCTCTCTCTCCCCCCTGCCCCAGAGGGTCGTCAGACGTATGCTACGTGACTCAACTCACCGTGTACTGAGTGATGGCAGACTGGTCGAGAGTCAGAGCCCTCTGGGCTGACACCACTCCGGTGACACTGTTGACAGCGAAGTAGCTGCTGGACGTCTGGCCCACGGCCTCGTACCGCACGATGTTGTAGGGGCTCTGGAAGAGAACACCACGTACAGATGCGAGGAAACAACGACAAACACTGTGTGTAGGAAGCGCAAGACACCGCCTTTGTACCCTGAGGGAGTTGGAGTTGCTTCAGGTTTGGGAGACACTGGAATGCTCGCAGCATTGTAGTGCATTGTTTTGTATAATTTCATCGTCATAATGTGTTTTTCTGCTTGAAATTCGGATAACATGACTCCCCCCCCTCTCTCTCTCTCTCTCTCACACACACACACACACACACACACACACACACACACACACACACACACACACACACACACACATATGCATGCGCATATGCTCGGGCAGAGAGAGACAGAGAGCGAGACACAGAGACAGACAGACAGACAGACAGACAGACAGACAAAGACAGAGACTGTGAAAGGCATGCACAATATAGTTTCCTTCCCCCCTGACCTTGGTATCAGCGTCCGTGGCGTTGACCCTGAGGATCTCGACGCCCAGGTCCTGAGTCTCCAGGATGGTCACCTCGTACTGCAGCTGGCTGAACTGAGGCGCGAACAAGTTGCGTCGCACCTGCACGTTCACCGTCGCCGTGGCCGTCAGAGCTGGCGTGCCGCCGTCTCGAGCCAAGACGACGCGCACCTGTCAGGAACATGCGCACGTGTTATGGTCCAAGAAGGCTACCATGGCAGTGAATTGATCCACCTCCTTTTTTTCGGATAAAATCCACAATTTACTCTCCTTTGTTTTATTTTTGTTTTTGTTGTTCTCAAGACAGCGGCAATTTTTAGGCTGTTTCTGTGCATTCCATAAAGTCAGCGTGAATTTAACTACAAATACTTTTTTCCCCACTAAACATTAGGTTTCACTATATGCCCATAAGGCACATGAACGATATTTGAACGAATTTCGTATAGGATTTAGAGAATGCTTGTTTTTAACGTGTCCTTTAAGTGTGAGATCCTTCAAAAGATCACCGTAGATGGCGACGCAGGAGCTGATAATCATTAGTGGTGGTGTCAAAATATTGGCTGGCATATGACATAGCCCCCACCCCCACCCCCAACACACACACTACAGACACACACACTCACCTAACCCACCAACTCTCCCTTTAAAACAATGAACAAAAATATACACTCCAAGACTGCAGTTGGAAGAAAATGCAACAGTTAACACTTGAAGACTGTCTTCGAACCAACTCCCCACTTCAGGGCAGAAAACTAAGAATTTACCCATCTTCACATAACATTTTGACTGGTTCTGCCTGATAAAAACTTTCCATGACTCTCTCATGTCTTGTCCGTCATGTTTAAAAAAAAAAATGCTTTGTGGAAAATTTTACAAAACAATTTTGAAATCTAAAATAAGTTTACGTCATTTTAAGTGACCAAACAAGTAAACATGTCTCCAAGTTACTGATAACCATTTTGTGTTACTGTATTCTTAAACATTCACGTCAGCAAAACAGTTTCACTGAAGATATTTAAACACGCTGTGGTTATTTGCTAGCATGAATGAATGCCTTTTTTTTTTTCCCCTGCTTTTCATTTGCCTTTGCTTGAGCCATGAATTTTGTTCCATTACGCTGTCGTCACTCATGAATTCAGACACACGGTAAACTGTCACATACCAAGACTTTCCTTCCCTAGAGTCTGCAACAGCCCAGCCCGGACCCAGACAACAAAGAAGCGAAATCGACGCAAACGGAGGAAAGCTGTCAGAGTACTAACCTGTAGGAGGTCTCTGTGTCGTGAGGATGCTTTGGGCCAGGCTAATGTCACCGTTCTGCGGGTCGATGTTGAAGAAAGTGGTGGCTGAGTCATCGCCGATGATCGACAACGACACTTCGTTGAAGGGGGACTATACGCGTGAACAACACACACACACACACACACACACACACACACACTTCTCGCATTAGAGTCACAGTTTTCCAAGCAACGTTAATTTGCACAGTAGACATCAAATTCCATTGAACTGGTTTAACGTTTAACACATATTTGAAGGCGACTATCCTCCCTCACGCATGCACGCAAACACCAACCCACCCACGCACCCTCCCACACACACACCCACACACACAAAACACATGCACACGCACGCACATACACACCGTAACATACATTTGTGAGTCAGAAAACTGGAATCTCTATTTCCCCCTTCTGATCACGATACCGCCATCAACAACCATGTCACCACCACCACCAACTACCATTCCTTCCGTACGATCACCAACCGCCAACACCACCACCACCACCACCAACAACAACAGCAACAACTCACCGTTGAGTCCAGATCTCTGGTGGTGACGGAATACACCAAACGGTCCACAGCGGGCGTTCTCCTCCAGACTGGTGACGTAGGGCAGGCTGAGGAACTCTGGCGGGAACAGGTTCCGTGATACCACCACCGTCACGTTGGCCAGGAAACTGGACAGCGCTGGGGCGTGCCCAGATCACGTGTGCGATGACGCGCATCTGAAGACGAAAACCCATCCAGGTTCAAGGTCAGAACAACAAAGGTAACTTACCGTCTGATTCTACACATCCTAAGGACAGGTCATCATGAATGAAACCTCGTCTGACACAATGGGTGCCTGCATTAGCTCAGTAGTCGAGTGTAGGCAATCAAATGTTCAGCGGTGAAGGTTTTCACTTTCGCCGTGTGGGATTTTTGTCAAGTGGACGACTGCCAACTATTGAGCATTACTGTACTTTCGCCGGGGGGAAATTATCTGGTTCGGGGGCAAATTGAAAAGGATGGGGGGGGGGGGGGGGGGGGGGGGGGGGGGAAGGGGTAGAAGGAGGCCACCTGTTCCACTTCTATCATTTTAGCCCAGCCGACCGCACTAGACTCTTTCATAGCTGTCACCCAGCTGGGGGGAAAAGTCCTATCCTGAAAACCATGACAGTTGGGTTAGAGGGTATAAAATTTCTTCAGTCGCGACTAGCGTGAACCTGCACAAACTGACGGGTTGAAAGCAGTGGGGTTAAAAAAAAAAAAACAGCTAAGAAGTTAAGCGTGGAAAAACAAACAGTAAACATAAAAGAAAGTGTGGGTCGCTACTGCTTTTCGTTTTACATACAGATCTGTTCAGTATTATATTTTTTGGTACCAGTCTATAACCACACATGGCTAGCGATGGACAAAATCTGTCACACAAGCTAAATGTTAAAGGACAATTCAACTAACGTTACAACGGAAGGAGTACTCACGCTGAAAGCTGAAGCCCTGCAAGGATCGTAGAGCAGAGAGCGGCGGAGGAGCAGGTTGCCGGTGATGTCGTTCAAGAGGAAGCACTCTTTGTCCTCATCGTCCGCCGTGATCTCATAGCGCACAATGTTGTTGGGGGCTGAGAGCACACACACACACACACACACACACACACACACACACTCACACCTTTTATATGACTGGGTCACAGAAGCACATTTTTGCGGCTCTTTTGTTAAAATCACCTAATCTCTATCATTGGACTGAGCCGTTAAATTGGTTGCTGTAATGCACGCGCGCGCGCACAAGCACGCGCGTGCGCGTGCGTGCGTGCGTGAGTGTGTGCGTGCGTGCGTGCGTGTGTGTGTGTGTGTGTGTGTGCCAGTGTGTGAGTATGCGTTTGTGTGCGCGCACGCTAGCGCGCGTGTGTTGATGTGTGTGTCCATGTGTGTCGTGTATGTGCGTGTGTGCGTGTGTGTGTGTGTGTGTGTGTGTGTGTGTGTGTGTGTGTGTGTGTGTGTGTGTGTGTGTGTGTGTGTGTGTGCATCTGTGTCGATGTTTGTGTGTTTATATTAGTCAGTAAACGACAGAATCTGTCTGTGTCCCTGTCTATTCCAATCCCAGCGCTATATCATCGCCTCACGCCCTCTCACTGACCAGAGGGTCGGCGTCAGTCGCGGTGACAGTGAGCAGCACGTTGCCCAGAGGGAAGGTCTCGGGCACCAGGGCGGTGTACTGCTGGTCCAGGAACACAGGAGGCTGGAAGTTGCGCGTGATGGTCAGGATGCACACCGTGGTGTTGAACTTGAATGGCGTGCCGCTGTCACGAGCCCGAATGCGGATCTGAAAACGACACAGTCGCAGGGATGGTGAGGGGCTGTAGAGTGACGAACCTGCACCACACCAATACAGGTATTCCACAACTGTTTATCCCTTATGATTTGCCAAGGATTTCTTCTTTTTTTTTCTAGTTTAGTTTACTACAAAACTGTAACATTTCCGCCTATTGCTTCTGCACCTGTGAACTCAGAACGAAACGGGAGAGAACGAAAAGAGGAAAGAAGAAAATGACTTACGCGATATTGATCCACATTCTCCTGTGTCAGACTAGCAGCGATGGTAACGATGCCAGTGGTAGGGCTGATGCTGAAGTAAACGGGCGACGAGTCGTCGCCGATGATGTCATACACCACACTGCCGAAGGGCGTGTTCTGAAAGAAAGAACAGAATATAAAGGGTTTGGTCTTTTTTTTTTCTTTACACAAGCTTTCTAATTGTCGTCACCGCCATAGTTTAATCATTATACTGTTGTTAGAATCTACAAAGACATTTTCATCGTGTTGTTGGTTGAATGTAACTATGTGTGTGTGTGTGTGTGTGTGTGTGTGTGTGTGTGTGTGTGTGTGTGTGCATGAGTGTATGTGTTTGTATGTGGTGTGTGTGTGTGTGTGTGTGTGTGTGTGTGTGTGTGTGTGTGTGTGTGTGTGTGTGTGAGGGAGGGAAGGAGTGCGCACCTGTGTATTTAGATATCGGCGAGCGCGAATTGGCATGTGTACTCACCTACAAGTAGGCCTATGTGAATATGTTGTCCTTCCGCGCCACCCAACTTACAATGCGCGTGTCTCAGCCGCGTCGGGAGCGGAGGCGGCGCGACGCCGCTGACCGCGACCGTGTGCGATCTGCCCGGTGCCCCCCTCTCGGGACAGGTCTCTGTTGCAGTTGGTGGGTGGAACTGTGGCACGCGCCCGGTTTTGCTGATCAAGTTGACTGTCACGAACGCCGTTGATCCCGGCAGGCGGAGCGCCCTGGGCTGAGCCCTGAGTTGCCTCACTCCCTACACACGGCCACCACAGCCTGCGCGGGCCCAGCCCCCGATGTTCTGTCCTTGAGTACCGATATGCCTGGTTGTTGCCTCCGGCCGACCCTGCGAACCTGAGTGAAACGAACCCTGACTGTTGCCGGCCACTGAGTTGTGGGTCGGATTTTGCGCGCTTGCGCGCTGCTAGCGACCCACCTGCTGAGTGTTGGACGGGACGCTGCTGAAAGCCGCTGCTGCTTGAGATTGACAATGGTTCATTTTCCCCTGCCATAATGAGCTGCACAATTGAGAGTTGAGAGAGGACCCTTTGGTGAGGAGTTCTGAGGGTGCGAGCGTTGTCCACAAAGGATGGTGTGTGAAATTCTGTGGCACGAACTTCGAAGTTGTTTGATGGGTTGTTTGTTCTTGCTGTTGCGGTGCGGGATAAATTGGATCACGTTGCACTGTTCGACTAACCCGTTGAAAGCCGGGAGGCGCGGAGAAAGACGGCGGGCTGCCCGTCCGGACGCATGAGAGCAAAGCTGCAAACAAGATCATGTTATTGTGTGACATGTGGTGTTGTTGGTGGTGGTGGTGTTGTATTTGTAATTGTTTGTTGTTTACAGCTGGTTGTTTTCGGATCGAGGTCGTGGTGTTCGTTGTGTGTTTTCTAGTTTCCAGGTTGAGAGTAGAGAGAGAGAGAAGACCAATGCGGAAAGTAAAGGCAAGAGATTGACAGGTTCAATTCAAGTCATAATGAGAGACACAGGAGAGAGGGGAGAGAGAGAGGGAGACGAGAGACAGAGGGAGGAGAGAGAGAGAGAGAAAAGAGACAGAGCGGAGCGAGAAAGAGGAGAGAGAGAGAGGAGAGAGCGTTTCCAGGAAAGATTCCACAGATTTTTTTAAAAGGGGCCGATCTTCAGCAAGGAGTTACTGTGGGTTGTTTGTATGCTGTATGTGAAAGAGTAAAATTTGGTAATGTGGCATGCCCGATAAAAAAAAAAGGCATATGAGGAAAGACAGGGTGGGGAGAGAGAGCAAGCGCCACTATTGGTATTCATAACATGAGACACAGAAGACAGAAATGGAGGAGGAGGAGGACGAGAAGGAGGAGTGTGGAGGATGGAGAGAGAGAGGAGAGAGAGAGCGGGGGAGAGATCGGAGAGACGAGAGAGAAGAGAGAGAGATGGAGGAGAGAGAGAGAGAAGGAGGGAAGAGGAGAGATGAGAAGAAAGAGGAAAAGATGAGAGAGAGAGAGAGAGACGGGACAGGAACAGGAGGAGAGACAGGGACGGGCAGAGAGGAGGGTACGAGATGAGAGAGAGAGAGACGGAGACAGGAGAGATGAGAGAGAGAGAGGAGAGATACAGAGAGAGAGGAGAGATGAGAGAGACCGAGGAGAGAGAGAGGAGGGGGGGGGGGTGAGTAGGGTTGAGTTGAAGAGGCAAAAGTGAAACAGAGAAAAACACCCACAAATCGCAAAGCTGGCTGTACACAGCCTTGTGACGGTGTTCACCTGGAAGAGAGACTGGGTGGTGAGGGACAGCGCCTTCTGCACAAAAAGATGCTGCCGGTGTCGGCGCGGATGTCGAAGAACTCCTGCGCTGCACTATCGCCCACGATGTCGAACGTCAGAGTGTTGTATGGAGCCTGATGAAAACAAGACACAGACTGCATAGCAGCAGCTAGATATCCTCGACGAGTGAATCACTGTGAAAGTGGACTGGTATTCTAGTGAATGGAATAGCTAGCCTTACGTGTTTTTTTTCTTTTGGTTATTGTTGTTGTTTTGTGAAGACGAATTATTATGTAGGCCCGTAATGTTCATTCTTGGGAATCCAGACTCAATGTGTGTGTGTGTGTGTGTGTGTGTGTGTGTGTGTGTGTGTGTGTGTGTGTGTGTGTGTGTGTGTGTGTGTGTGTGTGTGTGTTTGGTGCGACATGGTTGATGATCTACCGTGCTATTCAGTAAATATGGGAAACATTTAATACATATTATCTTTTTCTTTGAGGATTAGGGAAGTTTCCTGATGCAATTCTGAATATACTTCATTTTGTTGATATCCCAGTTTATTTTCTACAAGCTGGCCCTACAAACGTGTGTTACTTCTTTTCTTTAATCGTTTTTTTTTTGTTGTCTAAATAAGTATATTGTAAACCTTGCATGTTGAGGGAGAAGCTTAACTGCTGATTATTCCTCTATCTATCTTGTATTGGGACCTGTGTCCTTTAACTGCCCAGACTAACCGCGATGTCCTGGTCGGTGGCCGAGATCTGCTGGATGGGCACTCCGAGGTCCTGCGTCTCGAAGATGGTGACGGTGTAGTTCTGACGCAGGAAGATGGGGGGCGTTCAGGTTGCGCTCCACGTTGATCAGCACGGTGGACGTGGCGCTCAGCGAGGGAGAGCCGCCGTCACGTGCCAGCACGCGCACGCGGTAGACGAGGGAGGTGTCTCCAGCCAGGCTGCGCGTGGAGGTGGAGATGAGGCCGCTGGCAGGGTTGATGCTGAACAAGCTGGGAGCCTGGTCGTCGCCGATGATGGAGTAGCTCACGGTGTTGTAGGGAGCCTGTTGGAATACGTCAGTGACGGTGGTGTTTTTACAGAGAGCCATTCCCATCACAAAGCGCAAGATTTGACGGTAGGTTTCTACATGGAATGGAATCATTTGCAGTTTGATTTAACGGTAGTGATAGCAAGGGTCTTTTTTGGGTCATTTCCCCCTTTGTTCTCAATTTTACCTTTAGTTCTTGCCTTTCTTTTCTCTCTGTGCTATCTCTGCTTTATTTTTATCATCTTCAGACTTTCTCTAGTGTTATTTCACAAATGTTACACATCACTTAAATGTGAGCTTTTGAGAGCGACGCTTTTTCCGCTACTTCCTAAGTATTGACGTTACGGCATCGATTATGCGAAATCCCTTCACGAACGTGAGAGTGAGTGTTTTTTCGCGATCAAGAGTCTGAATACCTTTCAAAATGTGGGTATAAACCCTTTCAGGTACGTGAGTGTGAAGATATTTCACGGGTATGAGTGCAAACTGACACCATGTTTTGTAAGTAACGCACGTGAACCCGTATCAAAGCAACGAAATATCAACAGTAAAAACAAACAGACAGGCCTCCACTGACCACGGGGTCGGCGTCGTTGGCGAGCACAGTGAAGACACTGGTGCTGGGCCCGGCGTTGAAGTTAACGCTGGCGGAGTAGGGCTCGTTGACGAAGATTGGAGGATTGCGGTTCCTCTGGACGTTGATGACCACCGTGGCGGACGGGCTGGCGGTCAGCGAGGGGACGCCCTGATCGCTGGCCAACACTTGGAACTGGACGGAAGAACAGAAAAAAAAAGATGAGGTACCTGCCACTTGTGGTGGCTTCAAGATCAGATATATGGACTATCAATGACAAAAGGGGGCGGGGGGAGGGGGGGGAGTTCATTCTTGAACATCTAGTTGGCACTTTGAAAAAAAAAAAATGAATAAGCACTCAAGGTAAACGAAGGGATGTGGGGGGGAGAGAGAGAGAGAGAGAGAGAGAGAGAGAGAAGAGAGAGAGAGAGAGAGAGAGAGAGAGAGAAAAAGAGAGACAGACAGACAGCTAGACAGAGACAGAGAGAGAGAGACAGAGACAATGACAAAGAGACAGTCTGACAAAGAGAGAGAAAAGAGGGCGGGAGAGGGTTTGGGCAAAAGAGAGAGAGGGGGAAGGGTTGACAGAGAGACAGTCTGACAGTGGGAAGAGAGAGAGAAGGGTGGAGAGAGGGAGGAGAAGAGAGGGGTTGAGGGACAGAAGAGAAGAGAGAGGAGAAGAGAGGAACAGAAGGAGCTGGAAAAGACACTGAACGAGAGAGAGAGATGAGGAGAAGACAGAGAGAGAGAGAGGAGAAGAGAGGAGACAATGAAGAGGAGTGGTGGGACGTGGAAGTGTCAAGAGAGAGAGAAGCTAGAAGAAGAGAGGAGGAGAATGAGAAAGAGAGAGAGGAGAGAGGAGAGAGAGAGTAGCGCGAGAGAGGAGAGACAGGACAGGACAGCGAGACAGATAGACAGGCAAGCAGACAAAAGGACTTGGCACAGACAATAAACTGAGAGACAGACAGACAGACAGAGAGAGAGAGATTCGAACTCACGGTGTAAGAGTTGGGCCTGAGGCTGTCCCCTGTGAGCGGGGCCCTGACAGTGATGAAACCCGACACGGCGTCGATCTGGAAGTAGTTGCTGCCCAGAGCGGAGGAAGACTGCAGCGAGTACCGCACTGTGTTGAACGGCGCCTGGAACCAAGCGTCCAGCAAGCATTAGAGTCAGTCAGTCGGCCACACACAGCCTTTCATAGCGTGGTCAGACTTACATGAGGAGGAAACATGTTTTGTTAGAAAAAACAGACCAGAAATAACGGGGGGGGGGGGGGTGGGGGGGGGGGGTGGGGGGGGGGGGGGGGGGGGGGGGGGGGGGGGGGGGGGGGGGGGGACGCATACCATGTTAAAAAAAACAACAAACCATAAAAGCAGTTATCTATCGTATGGTAGTTTAACAATCGACGTTTTACGTCGAAGATGCAAAACCACAAAAATGGTTATCACACGGTAGTAAAACTATTTGACGTGAAATGTTGGGCGTTCTCTTTGGCCATATGATCAAACAGACACATCCGAATTGTCAGCTATTGTCCATTCTGGACAGTTTGTACAATTTTCAATAACTTATTTGCCAGGTAACAACAAAGAGGGATGGCATGCCGTAACTGTAATCGGTGTGTGTGTGTGTGTGTGTGTGTGTGTGTGTGTGTGTGTGTGGGTGTGTGTGTGTGTGTGTGCGCGGCGCGCGCGCGCGCGCGCTCATGAAATCAGTATTCTCTCTACAATCGTCGACAAAAGCGAAAGAAAAAACTAACATTAAAAAAGAAGTGTTTATGATCGGGATCTAAAACTATTCACACTGGTAGTAGTTCGAATCTGAAACAAATACCTGATCTTTTACAATGATGATTACATAAATCAAGGATACTGTCAAACAGTCACAGCATTGTTAACAAAGTGTTCTACTGAAGAGATGAGTAAAAAAAAAAAATTCATTAAAAAAAATCTATTGCTGGCATTAAAACAGATTTGTAAAAGAAAATAACAAGCAAAAAATAGATATAGAATTCACTCTGATCTAAATTACCACAAGTCTATATAACTGCTACCTGAAATCCAAATACTGACCTTGGTCAGAATTACTAAGATGATTAAACAAGCGTTATAAAAGCAATCCGGAACAAAGTCTCCTCAAAATCATCAAAACAGGTAAAAAAAAAAAATACAGAATCAATTCAGAAATGTTTCTGTTCGCTTTTTACTACGATAAGGACAAAAAAAATCAACAAGAAATAACCCGGGCTAAAAGTACCGAAGGTAGCAAAAGAACATTTAAAAAAAATGAGTACGAAATGACGCTGCTCAAAATTACCGAAGACAAGTGAATGGTATAACAAAATACAATCAGAAACTGGGATCTTGGTCGAAATGACCATGGGTATCATAGCAAACATCAGATAAAAGACTGACCCTGGTGTCATCGTCAAAAGCTCGCACTTGCAGGACGGAGGAACCAACCGCCAGGGTCTCCAGAACGGTCTCCGAGTAGTCCAGAGAGTCCCAGCGTGGTGCGAAAAGGTTCCTGGTCACCTGGATACGGGCTAAAGCTGTGGCGCTCTTGGGAGGAGAGCCACTGTCGAAGGCCACGATACGACCCTGCAAAACACGGGCACACGCACGCACGCACCGCACGCACACGCACGCACACCACACACACACACACACACACCACACACACAACACACACACACACACACACACACACATACCGTATGCCCACGTGGACACATGCGGCACATATTAACATACTTTTCAATGTGGAGTGGGTTATTGTTGACTTATTCGCTTTTCCATTTTTGTCTTTCAAATCTGATTTTGTATCTTCATACGAGCTGCGTTTAGCTGCTTTTGTTTATGAGGTTCATTTTACAGAAATTTTCCTTTTCCTTAACGAAAAGGATCTTGTATGCGTTGGTTGCTTTGCTTTAAACAGAGTTTTATTTGCGTTGGTTGCAGTGGTTGACAAAGTTTGTTTACTTTTTTCTTTTCAATTCATAAAACGTATTTCATGCAAAGAACCATTTGTTGCCACGCACACAATCCATGTACATAGGTGCGCCCGAATCAAATAATGGGAGCATTTGAGTTTCCTGCTTTGTATATTTTCTTCTATCCCATTATACAGCAATGTTGACTGAAAGTGAAAAGCAAAGTCAGCCGTGTGCATTTAATTTTGAACGAAGCAAACGTTACTGTACTTTGTTTCATGTATGAGACGTAACTAACGATTCTATGATGTCTGCAATATATCTGTGTGTGTGTGTGTGTGTGTGTGTGTGTGTGTGTGTGTGTGTGTGTGTGTGTGCGTTCGAATTGGATAAAAGGACTTCATTCCTACTCTGCCTGCACTCACGAACACACACACACACACCCACACACACACACACACACACACACAACACAGCAAACACACACACGCACGCACGCACGCGCACCTAATCTAAACCAATACCTACCCACCCACACCCGACACCCACGCACCTGATACACAGTCGTGGTCTCCGCCGTCAAGGACTGACGCACGCTGATGACACCTGTGCTGCTGTCCAGCGAAAAGTAGGACGGCATGGGCGTCGTCGCCGATCAGGGCGTAGGTGATGTCGGCGAAGCCCGAACTGGCCGCGTCGCCGTCCTGCGCCGTGACTCTCAGGATGCTGCTACCCACGGCGATGTCCTCGCGGGATGATGGTCTGGTAGGGGTCGTTGACGAAGAAGGGGGCGAACTCGTTGCGGATGATGTTGAAGATGACCTCGGCTATGTTTACCGACTGGGCCACGGGGAGCCCGTTGTCGGTGGCGATGATTCGCAGCTGCAACGTGGGATGGAGGGAGTTTGTGTGAGCGAGTTCGGCTACCGAATTGCTAAGGCTCAGTTGGTGGGTCTCACCGACTCACTCATTTACAAGATCACTGAGTAAATATTAACTTACCAATGATTCTTGAATTATACACACACGCACACACACACACGCACGCGCGCGCATACATACACACACACACACACACACACACACACACACACACACACACACACACACACACACACACACATACACACGCACATACACCAAAAGCCAAGATGGTGGCGATAATGTACATTGAAATAAACCCAATCATCATCACCATCATCACCATCATAAACCCAAAGAGAACCAGTTGGTATAATTCAACCATTTTAATCAATCACATGGAAGTAACAAACCGACTGATAAAAGAAAATATATCCCTCGGTCAACCCATACGTCAGCCAACAACCGAAACCAACATTTCGATGAACAATCCATCCTTTCATCAATTAATCAACCAATTACCAACCAACCAGTTAATCAACCAACCAAACCCATCTAACAAACAATCATCGCTCTACAAATCAACCAGCCAACCAAGCTACCGGTCAAACTAACGGTATATCAAGCGATTCCCCCATCTATCAGCCAAGCAATCACTCCAGCAATCCAACACACAACCCCACCCGTTCATCACAACCAGTCAGCCAACAAACCAGTCTAACAATCCGTCAGACAATCTGCCCCTTCCACCTGTCCATCCCCACCACCCATCCATCAAGCCTTCAGCCAACCAGTCCACCACCCAGTCCAATGGCCAGCATGTCGATATTTACCGTGAACGTGTTATCGGAGGTCTCAGTCAGCGGCCTGATGACCGTGATCTCGCCGGTTTCAGGATTCACAGAGAAGAAGCTGGTTCCGTCGGAAGGCAGAGCGTCCGTGATGGAGTACCTCACCGTGTTCTGGAAAGAGACAGGCAGAGCTGTCGAAAAGAATCGTCTGAGGTTGCCTTCGTAATCAGTCGGGTAAAAAACAGCTTAACCTGACATACATAAACACATGAAGTCACAACAAGTCTTCTGTGAACAAAAAAATACACTAAACAGCTATCACTCATCACCCCTAGTATGTCACAAGGATACACATACACACACGCGTGTCTGCACGCGTGCGTGTACACACACACACACACACACACACACACACACACACACACACACACACACACAGTGAGTGGTACACGTGCAAACACGGAACCACACACACACACACACACACACAGACACACAGACACATTTCCTAGTCTCTTCCCCATCTCCTCCAAAAAAAATATCGGTTCTTCTCGGTCCCACTCTTCCAATATAGCTTTGTCTACAGCTGTGTTTACTGTCTGCATCTCTGTGTCTATCTGTCTCATCCCTTTCTGCCTCCCCTCTTCCACTCCGCCTCTCTCTCTCTCTTTTCTCCCCCCCCCCCCCCCCCCCCCCCCCCCCCCCCCCCCCCCCCCCCCCCCCCCCCCCCCCCCCCCCCCCCCCCCCCCCCCACCCCCCCTCCCCCCCCCCCACCCCCCCCCCCCCCCCCCCCCCCCCCCCCCCCCCCCCCCCCCCCCCCCCCCCCCCCCCCCCCCCCCCCCCCCCCCCCCCCCCCCCCCCCCCCCCCCCCCCCCCCCCCCCCCCCCCCCCCCCCCCCCCCCCCCCCCCCCCCCCCCCCCCCCCCCCCCCCCCCCCCCCCCCACCCCCCCCCACCCCCCCCCCCCCCCCCCCCCCCCACCCCCCCCCCCCCCCCCCCCCCCCCCCCCCCCCCCCCCCCCCCCCCCCCCCCCCCCCCCCCCCCCCCCCCCCCCCCCCCCCCCCCCGCCCTGTCTCCCATCCACCCCAAATTCTTCCCCCCTCTCATGTCTGTCTGTCTGTTCGACCGTCCGTTCGTCATTCTCTCTGTCTCTCTCTCTCTCACTCTCCCCCCCCCCCCCCTCTCCCCTCCCTCACAAACCAACGTCACCCCTTCACCCCCCCCTCGACTCCTTCCCTCTCATTCTCATCCGGACTCACCCCGTCGGCGTCAGTAGCGCTGACGGAAGCCACAGAGAGACCCAGGGCCCTGTTTCTCGGGAATGTTGATGACCTGGCGGGTGTTGGCGAACACGGGCGCGCTGGGGTTGCGGTTCACGGTGATGGTCACGTTAGCCAAGGCCACTTGGGTGGGTCTGGCACTGTCGAAGGCCCGCACTCCCAGCTGGAGTGGGTCAGGACAGGAAAACAGTCTGGATTAATCGAGTTTAGGGGAGGTGGCACGTATTCTTACAAATTTACAATAAATACCTCACCTGCTGGCACTCGAGGAGCAGGTCAATAGCTAACAAAGGCATATAAAGCCGAAAAATTCGATTATAAACCATATATGTATGTATGTGTGTGTATGTGAGAGTGTGTGTGTGTGTGTGTGTGTGTGGTGTGTGTGTGTGTGTGTGTGTGTGTGGTGTGTGTGTGCAAATAGAGAGAGAGAGAAAGAGAGAGAGAGACACACACACACACACACGCACAGACACACACAAATTGTGGTTGCCTACGTGGTGACGTCTTTCAAAATAAAAAAGAAAAGAAAGTATGTGGGGAGGGGGGGGGGGGCGAGGCGGTGAGATCACACGAAGAGAGAGAGAGAGAGAGAGAGAGAGAGAGAGAGAGAGAGAGAGAGAGAGAGAGAGAGAGGAACTGTGGTAGCCTATGTGGCGATATTTTTTTTCAACAACAACAACACAAAAGAAAGTGTGTGGGGAGGGATGGAAGGGGGGGGGGGAAGGTGGAGGATCACACATGAAAAATCAAAGCAGAGCACAAAAAAATGAAAAGAATCACAATGAAAGCCTCTCTGCCGATTACTATTCTCTTGGAGCGTAGCGAAAAACTGTCTCGTGAAATCTTTTGCTACTGCAGATAATTCACGTATTTGCTCGGAAGGGTTATCTAGTCTCTGGTGGACGAGTTCCAGTATGTTCAGTTGGTGAACAATATCTAAATAATAACCAAGACAACAAAGGAGTGGGTCTCATCTCCATCGTCATCTCTTTCCTTTGGTCATCAAACAAAGAGACAAACTATGTGACCGTCCACGCCCAGCTCACGTGCTCATGTCCATGGCGAGTTTGTATCAAAGTGAACAATATTACGACATTCGTGAAGACTGTCGTTACGTGGACGTGGGCCTCTTCCTGAGAGGTAAACTCACTCACGCTGTCTCCGGTGTAATGCTACGTAATCACTTCACGCTCGAATTCGTCATTCCCGACAGATGCCCAAATCGACTCCTGGTGAGTCAATCCAACCCTCCCTTTCCTAACCCCCATTTCCCCGTTCCCTGATCGCTTCCCTCCCATCAAATTCTCGACGTGTTCCACACAACAAAATATATCAATTAATGTACGATGCATTTCCTTTAGAGGGGTAGTAGTTCTCGACCTGAGCCAGAAGTACCCTCCACTCTGTGCCCCACACCACTCCCCAGTGAGTAATTTATTACACGGACCACAAACATCCCATGGGATGAGTATAGAATTATGTCAAAACTCACCGTCCTATGTGACAGGGTTGTGGAAATGGACACTTGCTTATCTTATATTCAACCCATGGGATGGTATATATACACACACACACACCACACACACACACACACACACACACACACACACACACACACACACACACACAGGCGCGCGCGCGCGCACTCACACAAACACACACGCGTACATACCAGGTAAAGAGGTGGCCACGTCAGTGCCCAGATCACTGCGGATGTGTGATGACGCCGGTGCTGGGGTTGATGTTGAAGTAACCAGGAGCGGCGAAGTAACCGGTGATCTCGTATTCGATATTGCCCTGTGAGTACAAGGGAACGAAATACAAACATACTCCCTTTAATATTATGTGTCATTCTCTACGTAGCGTGTCATGATCATCCTAACAGTCATGAAATATCTGTCTCGTTTTGTTATAATAATGAAGGTCTTTGCTAATCTGTAGCAGCAGTAGCAATAGTAGCAGTAGCAGCAGTAGTAGTAGTAATAGTAGTAGTAGTAGTGGTTGTCTTATTTATAAGCGTTGATTTTTACGCCTTTTCTCTTTTTAACGTCATCGTCGTCATTATCATTATTGTCATTTTCATCACGTTTTTCCTCATACTTCCACTAACGGTATAGATATATAAGTTCTGTATCCATTATTGTTATTTTCCTTGTAATCATCATCATTATCATCAATATCACATACTACGTTTCGCTGCCTACTACTTTACCATCCGATTGTCATGTTTTTTGTCTTCTTTCTGTTTCCAATCACAATCGCTATCATGTAGTTCCCTTTAGATTAAAGACCACTTAGAGGAACGTAAGGAAGTTGGATATGGATGAAACGTCGTCAGCTGGTTTGCGGAAAACAAGTTGAAATGCGTTTGCTGTGAGCTATTTAAACCAAACATGGCAACGACTGGCAATCACAGAGTTAAATGCAAGTACAGATTCGGCCCTCAGGAACTTGTGAACATTAGCACTGGAAAACTTTCTTGGCATAGTAAATATTCAATGCACTTTCGTTTTCGTTTTGGGGAAACAGATGCACATTACATGAAGAGCAAATTAAAAAAAAGACTGTTCAAAAACCGAATGCGGGCCAGATTCATTT
>JADBJO010001423.1:142500-145000 GCA_016801955.1 Conus betulinus
GCGTTATCAAAACCACGCAAGCATGTCCCCTTGTATTGGGCGTTAGCACCCATACACGTACGTCCCTTTTTACTAAGTACTGTCAGCCACACAGGCACGTCCCGTTTCTATGTAATGTTAGCATCCTTGCAAGAATGTTCTCCATGATATCACCCACTCACACACGTTCCCTACAATTAGTTACCTTACACACATGCACATCCCATTGTGTTGAGCGTTATAATATATACAATCACGTCCCCATCGATCAA
Organism: Conus betulinus; assembly: GCA_016801955.1. Taxonomy (NCBI): domain Eukaryota; kingdom Metazoa; phylum Mollusca; class Gastropoda; order Neogastropoda; family Conidae; genus Conus; species Conus betulinus. The sequence continues at coordinate 142,752 of JADBJO010001423.1, forward strand.
GTGTTGCCTTCCACATGAGAACGTTCCTCTGTGTTAAACGAGACTATCCGCGCTAGCACAACCTTTCATCATCACCCACAAAAGACTGCAAGCAGTCATGGGACTACTCCTCCTGCAAGCAAAGGACTACTCATCCTGCAAGCAGTCAAAGGACTACTCATCCTGCAAGCAGTCAAAGGACTACTCATCCTGCAAGCAGTCAAAGGACTACTCATCCTGCAAACAGTCGAAGAACTGCTCACCCTGCAAGCAGTCATGGGACTACTCCTCCTGCAAGCTGTCAAAGGACTACTCATCCTGCAAGCAGTCATGGGACTACTCGTCCTGCAAGCAGTCATGGGACTACTCATCCTGCAAGCAGTCATGGGACTACTCACCCCGCAAGCAGTCAAAGAACTGCTCACCCTGCAAGCAGTCATGGGACTACTCATCCTGCAAGCAGTCAAAGGACTACTCATCCTGCAAGCAGTCAAAGAACTGCTCACCTGCAAGCAGTCATGGGACTACTCCTCCTGCAAGCAGTCAAAGGACTACTCATCCTGCAAACAGTCAAAGAACTGCTCACCCTGCAAGCAGTCAAAGAACTGCTCACCCTGCAGGCAGTCATGGGACTACTCATCCTGCAAGCAGTCAAAGAACTGCTCACCCTGCAAGCAGTCATGGGACTACTCATCCTGCAAGCAGTCAAAGGACTACTCATCCTGCTAGCAGTCAAAGGACTACTCATCCTGCAAGCAGTCAAAGGACTACTCCTCCTGCAAGCAGTCAAAAGGACTACTCATCCTGCTAGCAGTCAAAGGACTACTCATCCTGCAAGCAGTCAAAGGACCACTCACCCTGCAAGCAGTCATGGGACTACTCACCCCGCAAGCAGTCAATGGACTACTCACCCTGCGAGCATAGGACTACTCACCTTGCAAGCAGTCAAAGGACTACTCACCCTGCAAGCAGTCATGGGACTACTCACCCTGCAAGCAGTCAAAGGACTACTCACCTTGCAAACAGTCAAAGGACTACTCACCTTGCAAGCAGTCAAAGGACTACTCACCTTGCAAGCAGTCAAAGGACTACTCACCCTGCTAGCAGTCATAGGACTACTCACCCTGCAAACAATCAAAGGACTGCTCAACTTGCAAGCAGTCAGAGGACTACTCATCCCGCTAGCAGTCACAGGACTACTCACCCTGCAAGCAAAGGACTGCTCAACCTGTAAGTAGTTCAAGGACTACTCACCCTGCAAGCAGTCAAAAGACCGCTCTCACTCTGCAAAGGACTAAGCTTACTCACCCTGCAAACAGTCAAATGACTACTCACCCTGCAAGCGGTCAAAGGACTACTCAACCTACAAGCGGTCAAAGGACTACTCAACCTACAAGCAGTCAAAGGACTACACACCCTGCAAGCGGTCAAAGGACTACTCAACCTACAGCGGTCAAAGGACTACTCAACTACTACAAGCAGTCAAAGGACTACTCAACCTACAAGCAGTCAAAGGACTACACACCCTGCAAGCGGTCAAAGGACTACTCAACCTACAAGCGGTCAAAGGACTACTCACCTACAAGCAGTCAAAGGACTACACACCCTGCAAGCAGTCAAAGGACTACTCAACCTACAAGCAATCAAAGGACGAACTCAACCTGCAAGTAGTCAAAGGACTTTCCACCTCGCAAGCAGTCAAAGGACCGCTCACCATGTAATTAATCAAAAGGTTCACTCACCTGTATCCTGTTACTACTGTGTTGAGCACAGACTGCAGCAGAGTCACGCGGCCATCCAGAGGGTTGACGTAGAAGTAGGTCTGCGAGTCCCCGTCGCCCACAAGTGAGTATTCGAATTCGTTGTTGGGACTCTGCGGAAGAAGGGAAAGTTGGAAAAGAGATTCGTACATTGAACGAATAAAGCTGTTGTTAATCTAAAGAAAATGTATAGCATGTTTGAAAGAAGAAGAAAAACGAAATTTCGTATGCAAAATATTGGAATATAAGTGTAGGTGGGAAACAACACAGCTTATAGTTGCAAAGCACATACAGGAAAGGCTTGCCATATATATGCACACGCAGTTCTCTGCGAATTGCAAGAAAACTAAATCAAAAACAAACACCGTAGAAACAGTTCTGAGAGTCTCTTTGACAGAGGTCATCTTCTCGGTATGAGCACACACACACACACACACACACACACACACACACACACACACACGCGCGCGCGCGCATGCGCGTGCGCACGCACGCACACACACACACACA
>JADBJO010001423.1:150000-157500 GCA_016801955.1 Conus betulinus
CGGTGTCATCACCGATGATGCTGTAGGTGATCTGGTTGAAGGGTGCCTGTCAAACACAATGTCAGCTTGAGGAACGGGATGAATCTTACGGATAAAACAAGTGCGATGTAGTTGTTGGCCAGTTTGATGTAGCCTGTTTTTCGGTATACATTTACGCAGATTTGCATGGCTGATGACTTTCTTTGTTTTGTTTTCGCTCATGACTTTGTTCTGTTTTGGCTCATGACTTTGTTCTGTTTTGGCTCATGACTGTCTTTGTTCTGTTTTGGCTAACGACTTTGTTCTGTTCTCGCGGATGACTTTCTTTGTTCTGTTTCGAATAATGACTTCATTTGTTCTGTTCGTTTTCATGTGAACAACTCAACAAACACATTACGACAGACACTGAATGGAAGATCTATCAGCTACGGCTTTGCTAGTTTGTGTCTACACAAACGATTTAGAATAAAGCTCCACAAAAGACAGTCCATCGCCGGTTTTTTTTCTCTCTTTTGTCGTCCTTATGTAATTATGAATCTGCCACATTATTGAAAACAAAACAGGGATGTGCTGACTAGGGAAAAAATGTGCTCGTGCACAACATTTATGACATTTTGTTCAGTCGAAAGCGAGTTAAAGTTAAGGATGCCACAAGTGAGAAACGAAAAACAACAACAGCACCAGCAACAACGACAAAGCCAAAGTACCCTGAGGTCGCTGTCAGTGGCGGTGACTGTGATGAGAGAGCTGCCCACGGGGATGGAGGAAGTGAAGGAAGCGGAGTACGGCTCGTTGATGAACTGAGGGGGGTTGTCGTTGCGCAGGATGTTGATGGTCACCTTGACCGGAGAGCTGCTGCGTGGACTGGGCGCGCCATCAGTGGCCACCACGTTCACCTGCACGACAAGGAGCACAGAGTGGTCATTCACATACGTTATGGCAACGCAAGGCTAGTCAAGGCGAGGAGAAACGAGCCGAGCATAGGTAAGGCCAAAGCCGAGAGAAAGGCATGCAAAAGTCAAACGATAAATACAAACCATGACAAAGCACAACCCTGACAAGATAGGTCAAGATAAGACAGAACTAGCTGAGCGAGGTCAAGTTAAAGTAACTAAGAAATAACAACAATAACAATAAACGCAGTACAAAATAACAACACAAACTGCACCAATTTATATATTGTGTTCAAAATTACATCCCCTGAACGCGTACTACGCAAGTAATATACCCATATTCATCCAGGTGAATCCACCTTATCTTCTCTAAACACATTTTGAGACAAATGGTGTTCCACGCCCAGACTACCTAATGAACTCTTCGAAGTTCGATCTACCATTCTCCTTTGGATACACACAAAAATGCTGACAAGTCTAACCGTTCATAAGGTGTTAATCCTTAAATCCATGCATGTCAATTTCACTCTTGACATACAGAGCTATTGCTTCGTGTGGCAGATTTCCTACGTTGATAAAAAGTACGAGAGTCAAAGATGAATAAGAAGTGAAAAGTGTTTGAACTCACGACAAACGAGGCAGCCGCTTAATCGGTAAATCCATACAAGTCAGATTTCACCCCTGACATACAGAGCTATTGCTTCGTAGGCCGACTTCCTATGCTGTCAAAAAGCACGAGAGTCAAAGGCAAATGAGAAGTGAAGAAGCATTTGAACTCACGACGAAGGAGGTTGCCGCTTCGCCCACCAGGTTCCGTCTGACAAAGATCTGGCCAGTGTCCTCATCAATGAAGAAGCGGTCCACTGAAGTGGTGGTGGAGAAGGCGTAAGTCACCCTGTTGTACGGCGACTGCACAAAGTCAATGCACACACTGTGCTGTGAACATTTCTGTGTTCACGTTGTACTCCCGCCAACACTCACTTGCACTATCATCACCATTACAGTGCGATGCAATAAGACACAGTCTAATTCTGAAGATTTAAGCTTCTCTTTCTTCCAGTCTTAATCCTATCCCCCCCCTCGTCCCCCCTCCCCCCCCCCCCCCCTCTCTCTCTCTCTCTCTCCTGTACTTCCGTCTTTCTCCCTCTCTCTCCATCCCATTTTCATTCTCCTCCTCCCTCCCATCCTCTCTCTCTCTCTCTCTCTCTCTCTCTCTCTCTCTCTCTCTCTCTCAGTTCCGTGACAACTGCCATGATCACTAACCGCCACGTCATTGTCTGAGGCGGACACGAAGAGAATGCCGGTGCCTGGGGCCGTGGTCTCAGAGATGTCGATGACGTACTCGTTCTGGCTGAAGACCGGGTCGAACAGGTTGCGGTTCACGTTCACCGTCACGACCACCGTGGACGACAGGCGTGGGCTGCCTCCATCACGAGCTCGCACACGAACCTGTCGATGCACAAAACACATAGGGGTGTGTGCTTTATAGAGAAAAAGTCTCGCTCCAAGCGCGACACTGCTCCAAGAGTTTTGAACTCACATGGAAAAGGGGAAGGTGGGAGGAGGGTGCGGGAAGAGAAGGGTGTGGACGAGTGGGTAAAGACGGTTAAGAAGGAGAGACAGAGAGGGGTCGAGATGGGTATAAAGTGTGTGTGTGATAAAGAACTGGCGACAGCAACTGTATTTTTTTCATTTTCTTACATATTCTGCATTTCATTTTTTTTTTGTCCAGAGCGTTCAGATTTGAGAATCAAAAGCAAAATTCGACATGGAAGACTAGTGATTTGGAAAGAAGTGAACTGGATTTTTTTGTCGCCTGTGTAATTGATATTTTCTCAAAAATTCTGATAGACACAACGGGCATCACGAACGAAAGAAGAACGAACGAACGCACACCACACACACACACACACACACACACACACACACTCTCTCTCTCTCTCTCTCTCTCTCTCTCTCTCTCTCCTCCATGACCACCCTAATCACCACCATTACGCAAACAACAACAACACAGCAGCAACAGCAACAACAGAAACAGCAACAAATTCAAACAACAGTAACAACATCAGGAAGTCATGTTCCTCTCACCGAATAAGTGAGCTCTTCTCTGAAGAGGATGCTCTGCTGAAGACGGATGGCGCCAGAGCTGCCGGCGATGGAGAAGAACAGCTGGGAGTCGCCATCACCGATGATGTGTCATAGGTCACCGTGTTGAAGGGAGCCTGCACACGCCGAAGGGGAAATAATCTTACTGGGCAGTGAAGGGGAAAAGTGGGGAAATGATCCTTTCTATGCAATGATAGCTACATGCCGAAAGTTCCAAATATAAAGAGTATTGTACATGTGTATACCGATCTTTAGCCCCCATCCCTTCCCCACCTGTGCTCTGATTGACACTCTTGTTTGCTTTTACCCTTCTTCGCTATGCATCGTCTACAAGTTCGCCCATCTTTCTTTATGCTTAACCCTTCCTTGTTGTTGTTTACTACGACGCACATACTATCTTTTTTTTCCCCCCCTATCCCACCCCTCTTTTGATCTGCCTTCTTCTTATCTATCAAAGGCTACCCCCTTTCCCCTCCCCTCCTTTTTCGTCTCCTTCGTTTGTTTTCATTAATGATCTTGATTCACTACATGCCAATTTAATAGCAACGGGACAACATGATCTCGAGCTTACTTGTAATCAATCATCCGAGCAGTCAGAATAAGAATCAAATTCACCACATAGATATATACTGTTCGCACACACACACACACACACAGACACACACACACAGAGACACACAGACGCGCGCGCGCGCGCGAGCGAGAGACACACAGACACAACCACACACACACACACACACACACACACACACACACACACTCACGCGCGCGCGCTTCCAGACCCTTAACGGTTCTGTGTACCAAGTCTAAGCCGCTAACATCCAGAAAACTATGTCAACTTTGTTGACGGTTAATTACTTTCCCTTGCAATCTTACTTCAAACAACACAAACGAACTAGCTAGCCCGTCATTTAGCCAGCCACCAACCAACCAACCAACCCGAAAAACACACACGATGATTTATCCGGGCGAACTCGAACAACGGTAGTTTACCTGCGTGTCGGCATCCAACGCAGTGACAACAATCACTTCCGAACCGACATTCAGGGAGTTGTCGATGGTCGCGGTGTAGCCCTGCTGCGTGAACACGGGTGGGTTCAGGTTGCGGACCACGTTGACGATGACACTGGCAGGCACGGCGGAGGTCAGTGAAGGGACTCCGGTATCACGTGCGTATGCGTTGAACTGCTCCGCATGAAAGGATTTTGCGAGGAAACAAAAAGCAAAAACAAGAACAAAAAATTAATCTGTTTTGTAACAAAGATAGTTACGGTTTCATGACGATGATGATGATGATGATGACGATGATGATGATGATGAATAGTAAATTCAAATAAGGAGACAAATAAGAAAAACTGAAAAAGTCACTTTCTTTAATACATTCATGGATTTAATTTTAACATCACTGGTTTTTCTTTATCGCTTTTTTTTTTCTAAACAAATTCAGTGTGACTGAATCATTTTGATCACGATAACAATGTCATACACAAATGTGACAATCCTCAGTCAGAAACACACACACACACACACACACAACAACACACACACACACACACACACACATGACTGGCCGGTTTGACTTCAGATACTCACCGTATACCTGGTGGTATCCAACTCATCGTTGAGAACTGATCTGCGCAGGTAGATCTCTCGGTGACGGAGTCGATGAGGAAATACTCTTCTCCCAGAGAGCTAAAGCCGTCGTTGGTGATGAAGTACTGGGTCACATTGTGAGGACGCTGAAAGAAAAAAAAATGCGAATAATGAACAATTCTCCCAGAGAGCTAAAGCCGTCGTTGGTGATGAAGTACTGGGTCACATTGTGAGGACGCTGAAAGAAAAAAAAAATGCGAATAATGAACAATCAACAGGTGTGAATACGTTTAGGATACTGAAACAAGAAATGGCTGACGCCCAACTTGAATCTGAACTCACTCTGTTAAATCAGAATAGCAAAGCACTTATCCCCATAAAGTGAACATAAGCAAGCTAAAAATCTGACGACAAAAAATTAATAGGGAAGTAAGTATGCCCCTTTTTAAAAACTATGTTCGGACGTAAGACTAGAGAATAGTGACTACATCATCAGCATTCTGTTTCTTGAATTAGAGGGAGAAATATTTACCCAGGGACCTAAACGTCACTGAGATACAATTCCACATTCATAATAATCTCTCTCTCTCTCTCTCTCTCTCTCTCTCTCTCTCTCTCTCACACACACACACACACACACACACACACACACAACCACACAATCACACATTCGCAGATAGATGCACGATCACACACACACACACACACACACACACACACACACACACACATGTCTCTCTCTCTCTCTCTCTCTCTCTCTCTCTCTCTCTCTCTCTCTCTCTCTCTCTCTCTCTCTCACACACACACACACACACACACACACACGCGCACGCGCGCGCAAACCACAACACAACACACACTCACATTAACCTCGACTTTCGTTCTCTATCTATCCACCCCCATCCCCTTCTTCAGTTTCACCTTCATCTCCCTCACCCTCCTCTGTTTTACCCCCCCCCCCCCCCCTCCCCCCATCCTCTCCCCAGCAAGCATCTCTCATCCCCCCACCCCCTCTAAGTCTCATCAAATCCAGACACAAAACCCACCTTTGTGTCAGCGTCAGTGGCAGACACCCGCAGGATGTGACCCCCAGACTCTGTGTCTCCAGGATAGTCGTTTCATAGGAGCTCTGCACGAACACTGGGGCCACCAGGTTACGGCGAACGTTGATGTTAACCAGCGCGCGGTGGCACTGCGGGCCGGGGTGCCGCCATCACGAGCCTCAATTCGCAGCTGAAACAACATGACATTTGTAAAAAAAGAGTATATAAAAGAGAAAGTGTGGGGATAAACAGACAGATGTTTTGGAGAGGGGAAGAAAGAGGGGGACGACCAAGGAGATTCTTGATCTAACCTTCTTGGTGACGACAACCTAGCCTAACCCAATGAATAGATCTAAATGTCAAATTATGATAAGAGTGTATAAAAGACCAGCTTGTCAGATGTCGGATGCCAACAAAATTTTAATATCACACTGCAAATCTCTGTCTAAAGCTAACCAAAGGGTTCTTCTCAGCCGGTAAGTAATAAGTGCCTTCTAAATTCTGTACTCCAGAAATTTTCTTCAATTGAATCAAGGTCATTTGTGAATACCACGTAAAGCACCTTCGAAATTATGTGTTCCAATTTCATATATAGTCTGCAATTTTACATCAAATTAAAACGCTGGTTATTGCATTAGACCAGTGATTCAACCAATTCATATGTGCAAAATATCGTCCCCGTTGCCCAAACTAAGATCTTGACCAGAAGAAGCGTGTTTTTACTAGTCTGACTAGATGCAGGTCAAGGCAGCCAGACGACTTAATCTGCGAGTGTCACCGATTGTGATCAGGCAGCAGATCTACGCAGACTACCGACTTCGTGTAAAGCATAGGACAGCTCGCGATTTGGGACTCTATCTCTGTATTTGAAAGGTTGTCTATGATATTCACAACAAAAAGAAAACGTTCTGCCACCAATCTTTTGAAGGCTTACCTGATTCTGGCTCAGTGACTGAAAAGTAGAATACTTAGTGCTGTCGTCCCACAGAATGTCGTCTGCTCCAAAGATGAGAGACAACTCTTAAGATTTTTTTTTATAGGCCTAACTGCCCTTTCTCAGCTTTGAAAACCAATTTGAACGGAATAGATGAATACTACAAATTTGTAGGCCTATCTGAGAACAGCGGCGGAAAAAAAAAAAAAGTTTCAGATTTAAGCTAACAGATCAGAAGCAGATTCTGGAAAATGGCTCGGGCCAAGACTCCTATCTTCCAAAGACATGCATTTCTCTGTGGGCTCTTGATGTAAAGGAAGTAAACGGGACGGACCGAAGCCAGGGCAACAGACTGTAATATGTGCACAGTATTACAGCGAGTGCACATGACCGTGTCTTGGGATGGTAGAGCAGATATAGGAGTACCACAACTATGAAGAAAACGTTTTCATGATAACAGTCCGATAATAAGCTACGAGGAAAAAAAAAATCCGAGAACCATCTTCATTAAAAAAAAAAAAAAAAAATGTTTATGATGACGATACTAGTGATAATGATAATAATAACAACAGCCACCACAACAACAACAACCATCATAGAAAATAAACACGATAATGATGAGGAAGAAGAAGAAGAAGGTAAGGTAAGGTAAGGTAAGGTAAGGTAAGGTAAGGAAATGTTGCTTATAGCCTAGCCGACCGCAAAGGGCCATACCAGGGCTGTCACACCGCGTTGAAGTTAATCCGCAAGTCTTTCATGCACACAACCCATTAAAATACACCTTCTAAAAAACACATTCAAAATTCTGTTAAAAATCTTTCTCTGTGAAATCTTAGATCAGATGGACAATGTTAGTCTCCTTCAGAAATTCAAAGATCACAAAATTAGTAATGATACTAAAAAATAAATAATAGTAATAATGATAATGATTATGATAAGAATAATTGTATTA
>JADBJO010001423.1:167500-172500 GCA_016801955.1 Conus betulinus
GAACCGTGAGATCGTTGTCCACGGCAGAGACGGTGAAGATGCTGGCGAAGATCCCCGTGTTCTGGGTGATGTCCACGCTGTAGGGGGTGTTGACGAAGGAGGGGGCGAACTGGTTGCGGATGACGTTGATGAAGACAGTGGCCGGTGGCGAGGCGATCAGAGACGACGGCACACCTTGGTCCTGAGCGCTGATGGTCAGCTGTAAGGAGAAGAGATCAGACTCTGATCAAGCTGTAATTCTTTGGGGGTAATAGCTGGGCAGTACATGTGATGAGAGATTCAGATTCACGCAGACTGCGGACCCTTAATAGGGAAGCGCATGAACATCAGTCGAAGCAAGCGCGTATTACAGAACGAGGCAGAATGTACAGATGGGATGAGAGAAAGAGACTCAGTAAGCGGATAAAAGGTGTCTTCAGTTCGACCCCAGCCTTTCATGAAGGGGGAATGAGACTATGTAGACAAGGTTTTCACAGTAATACACACACTAAAACACACACACACACACACACACACACACACACACACACACACACACACACAGAAACACACACACACACACACACGCACACACACACACACACACACACACACAACTGTAACAACAGTCTATTTTTCTACATTATTAACACCAGCTATTCTATATTCGAAAGCCTTCTGCATAAAAGAAACACACACACACACACACACACACACACACACACACACACACACACACACACACACACACACACACACACACACACACACACAAAATACAGGAAAAAGTCCATTCATCGATAGGACACCAAGATGAATATAAACAGACAATACAGTCTGTAACATCTGGAGAGAGAGAGAGAGAGAGAGGAGAGAGAGAGAGAGAGAGAGAGAGAGAGAGAGAAGAGAGAGAGAGAGAGAGAGAGAGAGAGAGAGAGAGATTATATTTCATTTACATGGGCGCTTCTAACAATCCTACCTGCTTATTACCGAATTATTCCTTTGCTTAACCTTATGGTGATCTCACACAGCAAAGGATACGCGCGCACACCTGTGTGACACTCTTTGTAGAGCAAACACACGAGGAAGTAATATGCATATATCTTAGACGAATTCCTAGGAATTTTCACACACACACACACACACACACGCACACACACACACACACGCGCGCGCGCGCGCGCGCGCGCGCGCTTGTGCACGCACGTACACACGCACGCACGCGCGCTCACACACAAACACGCGCGCGCGCTCGTACACACACATACACTATTCACTATTCAGCAGAATGCAAAAGATAACTTTTTATCAATTTTATCCTCCTTAATGAAATACATTGCAAAATCTTAACGTTCTAATGAAACAATATTTAATGTCTCAGAACAGCATTGTGTGCAGTAAATGGGATTCTCGTGCCTGTCTGTTTGAAGAGATACATTAAATATAATTTTAAAAAAAAAAGTAGGGAAAAAAGTAATGAGAAGAAAATGTTATTATATTTTGACTGTTGTGGGTAACCATACTTTCGGCATCGGCCTTCTTCTCCCCCCCTCCCCCAAATTAAACACGATTTGCACGTGCAATGATTCTCCTCCGTCCGATCCGCCCTTCACGTGCCCCATCGTGGGTTGGCCACAGACACGATACAACCAAGCATATCACACAGGAACAGCGGAACAAAGTGATTCTTAAAATGTTGTGGAATCGCATACGCAAGTCCGTGTAAAAAGGGACGAAATCCAGCGTGACTGTTGTAGCCAGTGCAGGGGTTAGTGCACTTACCGTGTAGAGATTGTTGCCGATGGCGGAGTCGTCGGTCAGAGGACGTCGCACGGAGACAGCTCCTGTCACGCTGTTGATGAAGAAGAGGTCCAGAGCGCGAGCGGTGCTGATGCCGCTGTATCGCACCACGTTGTTGGGCGCCTGGAACACGTCGTCGTCGTCATCATCAAAGTATTGGAATGGACATCATCATCATCATCATCATCATCATCATCATCATCATCATCATCATCATCAAAGTACTGGTAAGGACATCATCGTCATAGTCATCATCATAATCAAAGTATTGGTAAGAAACATCATCATCATCATCATCATCATCATCATCATCATCATCATCATCATCATCATCATCAAAGTACTGGTAAGGATATCATTATCATCATCATCAAAGTTAAAGGATATTTCATTATCACCATTAAAGTATTGGTGAGAACGTTCTTGTCATCATTAAAGAACTGGTGGCAACGCCATTGTCCATGTCAAAATATTGTTTGAGACGCCATTATGACCATCAAAAAAATGGAGACATCACTGTCACCAAGGCAATTAGTGAGGACATCATTGTCGTCTATAGAGTGACTATGGCGGGACCGCGGGAGTCTGTGTGGTGGAGGGACCGAGGGAGGTGTGAGATTGGAGGTAGTGGAGTTTGTGTGGGGGATGGGGTGGAGATGGGCGTCATTATCATAGTCAAAGCGCTTGTAGGGACACTCTGTCATCATTAAAGTGTTGGTGGGAACATCATTGTCAGCATTAAAACACTGGCGGGGATATCATTGTCATCATCAAAGTACTGACAAGAACGTCTTTGTCATCTCCAAAGGTAATGGTGGGGACATCTTTTCCATCATCATCTTATAAAAAAAAAAAAAATAGATGGTGACACGAATATCATCATCAAAGATACAGATAAAACAACATTATCAAATCACTGTGGCGACAATAGTCACTATTAGAGAGTTGTGGCAACATCACTGTCACCACAAAAGTACTCATCTTCCACTTTGTCCACTGTATAATACAGACAGGAGCTTCAGCAAGAATACGAGCAAAGAAAGAAACCACTGAACAGACTCACACGAGACAGCATTCTATCATACTTGCAACGACAAAGACGTCAAACACACCAACAGGATGAACATTTTTTACCCAGCAATTGAATAGAAAGGAAATATAAAACACTCACAATAAGATCAGCATCGTTGGCAGTGACGGTGATAATGACGTCACCCTAGGTTGCTGTTGTCCAGAATGGTGACGTTGTATACAGAAGGATTGAAGAGGGTGCGTTCAAGTTGCGGTTGACGAAAATAGTGACGACAGCCAGGTCTGTTTTGGGCCGGGTACCCGTTGTCAGCCGCTTGGACCAGAAGCTGCACATAGGTAGGAACATCAATATCTGTGTACGTTTGTATGTGGAGGGGCAGGAGGTAGGCTATGGGGAATATGCGCTAAACGCGCGCAGTGTGTGCGTGTGTGTGTGTGTGTGTGTGTGTGTGTGTGTGTGTGTGTGTGTGTGTGTGTGTGTGTGTGTGTGTGTGTGTGTGTGTGTGTGTGTGTGTGTGTATGACTATATGAATCAGCCGTTCTTGATACGCCAAGCCAGTATGTACACGAGAGTTCAAGTAGATTAAGTATATATGATAACAAGCATGTGTGTGTCTGTTCTTGATACAGCATGCAGGTGACGTCATACAAGTATTGGTGGCTGTCCGCTGAGCTCCTCTGTTTGCCTATCTGTCTATCTAACTACGTCTGTCTGCCTGCCTGCCTGTATGTCTGTCTGTCTCTCTTTGTCTGTCTGTCTGTCTGTCTGTCTGTCTGTCTGTCTGTCTCTCTCTCTCTCTCTCTCTCTCTCTCTCTCTCTCTCTCTCTCTCTCTCTCTCTCTCTCTCTTCCCCCCGCCTTTCCTGTCTATTATTACGATCATGAAAGTCTTTGTAATCATTGTCAGTGTGAGAATTATTGTGATTGCTATCGTCGTCGTCGTACCCCGCACCTCCATCATCATCATCATCATCATCATCATCATCATAATCATCATCATCATCATCATTGTCATCACCATCACCATCGTCATCATCATCACCACCACCATCATCATCACACCATTATGATCATCAACTCCATGATCATTAGCATCGTCGTTATTATCACCATCATCGTCGTCGTCATCATTAACATCAACATCATCACCATTATATTCGTCGTCGTCGTCACTGTGATGTCTATTGCTTTCTCATCCCTTACCCTGTACTCAGTGAGCGTGTCCGTGACCAGGCTGCGGGACAGGTGACAGAGCCGGTCTGGGAGTCGATGGGTGAAGAAGGTCGGGGCTGTGTCCACTCCCACGATGGAGTAGTGATCGACCCGAAACCGCTCTGTCAACGCACACAGCGCCCACCACATCACATGACGGCCACACACACACACACACACACACACACACACACACACACACACACACACACACACACACACACACAGAGTGTCAATACGTTAGTTATAGATGACGTACAGCACAAGTACATCAATTCATGTCGACATACAGCGCTAAGACACCACATGTAGTCAACACCGAACGCTAAATAATAGATGAATAGATAAATAAATAACGCTAAGAAGTCGTGAAGGAAATAACAGAACTATCTCTCTCTCTCTCTCTCTCTCTCTCTCTCTCTCTCTCTCTCTCTCTCTCTCTCTCTCTATCTATCTATCTATCTATCTATCTATCTCTCTCTCTCTCTCTCTCTCTCTCTCTCTCTCTCTCTCTCTCTCTCTCTCACACACACACACACACACACACACACACACACACACACACACACACACACACACACACCAATGCTATATGTCTGTCCCCTTTCAGCCATCCGCCTATAATTCCAAAAACTGCAGCAAGTCCACAGTCGTATTACACTGACTGGTAAAAGCAAAACGAAACAAAAACAAAAACAAAAGTAAAAAATAGCCACGTTTGGCGGTCCATTTATGATGAAAAGTAAACTAACCATGAAGTTTGATTTCAGTATGTCTATGTGGGTTGTTTCCCTTTCGTTCCTCTTTTCACCTCCGGCGAGGGAGATTATGTTCAAACTCGCCTCTGCCAGTTCGTTTGCATGCCTGGCTCTCAGCAAGATGAGGCAAAAACTTCTTGACCGATTTTTAACAAAACTTGTTAGAAATATGGACTGTGGGCCCAGATCGAAACCATTAAATTTCGTTGTGGATCCGTAA
>JADBJO010001423.1:205000-230000 GCA_016801955.1 Conus betulinus
ACAAAGAAAACACACACACAACCCCAACATACACACAACACACACAACAACATACACACACCACACACACGATGACACACGCTACACAAACATCCACATAGACCAACCGAAAACACACACTCTCTCTCTCCCTCCTCCTCTCTCTCTCACTCTTCTCTCTCTCCGTTGCTTCATGGCCTGGTACACGAACACTGCTCAATGGGTCTTTCTGCTTTTTTTTTTTTTTTTTTTTTATTTTTTTGTTTTTTTCATGTTTTCTTGCCTCCCTTCTGCACTGTCTGTCTGGCGTGTCTGCTGTCCTTGCTGTCAAAATTCTTTTCTATCCTCCCCTCTTAATCCCATCTGGTCACACAACACCTCATCCTGTGGCACAAGCAAACACACAAACACAGACCACACACACCCAGACAGACACACACAGAGCCCAGACACACACACAGACACACAGACACACAATACACACACAAAAGACAACGGAACGCACGCTCGATCACGCTCGCTCGCGCCGCGCGCACGCGGGGCACATGCCACGCAGCGCAACCGCAACGCACGCACCATACACAAACACATGTCAAACGCGTGCGCGCAAGAAGCTAAATTCCTTTTTGAAGAGAAGCATAACACAGAGACCCGAGACCGAGAGACAGTATGACATTGCATATTCGAAAAGACGAATTAAAGTCAGCGAAACACAGAAAGACGAAGAAGGTACAAAAAAGTCAAGTCACATCTACTCACGATTGTTTGCGCGGTGGTGGGAGACAAACAACAAGGCCAGAATCAAGGCCCCTGTCCCCAGTCCTGGGTTCAGCCTGCCATGGTGACACCCGCTGCAACAGCCAGCACACACTCATGATCACCACCACCTCCCTTCCATTGCTCCAGCCCACCTTCATACCAACTCCCGGTCATTCTCCCAGTCTGTGCCACTTTTTTTTTCCCCGATCCAAAACAAACCATTGGTCTCTTTGAGCCGGCTATGTCATTTCATCCGATAGTCCGTCCACCCGTCCGTCCCATTCGTTCCACTGGCCAATCTGTCCATCTCACTTATTCATTTCATCTTGTAGTATTCACCGGACGAGTCAGTCGTTCAGTCCTCCATCCATTTTTCACCCATCTCCCTGTCCGTTTCAAACTGGGCTATCCTTCTGTCCATCCACGCCCGTCTTTTTTATTCCATCAATCCACCGACTCACGCATATGCTCAGTGTATGCATATACATTCTGAACGTTCATTGCATATAAATGGTCAATCAGAAAACAAGTGTACAACCACAGTCTCCCTCTTTACCCTCTCCTTCCTCCACCTCACTCTCTCCCCATATCCTCCTTTGTATTTCTCTGTCTCTCTCCCTTGATCCTTCTACCTCTCACATGTACCCATCCACATTTCTCTCTCTCTCCTCTCCTCCTCTCTCCTCTCTCATCTCTCTCTCTCCTCTCTCTCTCTCGTCTCCATCTCCTCTCTTCGCTCTCTCTCTCTCTCTCTCAGAGCATTGCCTTTCAGGCAATAGCAGTCCTCATCAAATTAACTTTGCCTGCGCATCTTCCCCGTGTTTCATTAATGTTTGCTTTTTTTGCATGATCGATCTGTGTACCGTGACTTTCACACGTTTATGAGACCAACACCTGAAAGATCAATAAGTGAATGAATAAGACTCCTCTCTCTCTCCTCTCTCTCCTCTCTCTCCTCTCTCCTCTCTCATCTCTCTCTCTCTCCTCTCTCCCCTCCTCTCTCCTCCCCTCTCCTCTCTCCAGCTCTCCTCCCCCCCCCCCCCCCCCCCCACACACACACACAATCAGCCCTTTATGACTACACTCTAAGTCATTCCTTCGTGTTATTTCGTGACTGACCCCACATTCAATATCCAGTGCTGCCTGGCACAGGGCGTGAATTAGCTAACGTTTGATAATTATCCCTGATCTTGGGCCCATAGACTCTTAGAAAGATCTACTTGTTTAATGCTGTTGTTCCGTGTTCAAACTCTCTCTCATCGTCACTCCTCTCCTCTCTCCTCAAACTCTCTCTCCGTCTCAAACTCTCCGCCTCGCTCTCTCTCCTCTCTCATCTCTCTCTCCGTCCTCTCTCCAAACGCCCCCTGTGTGTGTGTGTGTCTCTGTGTGTTGGTGTGTGTGTGTGTGTGTGTGTGTCTGTCCCCCTTGTGTTTGTTCCTTTCTCCTCTTCTGTTTCCGCTCCTGAATCACTCTCTCTATCTCCTCTCCGAAACTCATGTCCTCTCTCTCGCTCTCTCTCTCTCTGTTCATAAGTTTGGTGTGTGTGTGTTATTCGTGTGTGATGCCATATTTCTTCCAGTGTAATTTCACAAGTTTTTGTCTTGAGATTATCACCATGAATCACGTCCGTGATTAGTAGTGTTTATTTCGTGTTGTTCCGTTTTGATTCGGTCAGCTATTCCACGTTTCGGTTAGTCACGTTTCGCTTCGGCGGGTTGGGCACAATGGACACATGTTTTTGTTTTTGATATTTGTTTGTGATTTTGTTGTTTGTTTTTAAGCGAAGGCAGAACTATAACGAGATCGTAAAACTTCAGGTTATAGCCTGTGAATGTGGATTGTACGGCGTCCAGTGAAATTCTACAGAATTCCCAACCCCCTTTTCTCCCGTTAGTGTAGACTATGAGGGGTTGTTTCAAAAAAAAAAAAAAAAAATTTAAAAAAAAAAAAAAAAAAAAAACCGTACCAAAGTAATGCGGAGGCTGTATGCATAAGCCAAACGCTTTTAGCGGGACAACAACATAATTCCGGAACCCAGCCCCCCGTTCCGGAAGGAACCGAACCCGCCCGGCCTGCGCAGGCTCTAACAACAAACTAAAACAAAACAAACCACAAGAACGACAACAAACAACAAACAACGCGTTTTTTTTTTCGAATCTACTCTACTTTGTAAATATACTAGGGTCCTTCTTGAAGGCCAGGATCGAAGAAACATTTAATATTACACGAAAAAACAAAGAACGAATTGTTGATAATATATACTTTTTTGTTGATGTCCCTTGTTGTTGGTCCTGTTGTTTGTTAGTTGTTTGTTGATTGTCAACAAACTCAAATACGCCCACCCCACCACCCTCCTTTCAACACGCCACCATGAAGACCTCAGGACCCGCGACCGCACCTTCCCTACTCGCTCCCACCCGCTCCTCCCCCGCTCAGACCCCATCCCGCCTCCCGTCCAAAAGTTCTGGTTTAATAAGCTCTACTGACTTTAAAATACTTTCGCTACTATTCGCCAGCTGCCACTCCGACGGTGCCCAGTAAACAACAAAGTCCTACATAAGACAGCCTAGGCTTAGCATGCTTAGCTCGGCACGAAACTAGGGGAGTGTATCAAAAATGCCTTTTGAAAAGGAGATTATGGTACTGTGACCACAAGAACATGTAACCACATAGGGCGGGTGCTTTAGGGGGGTACTTATAAGGGGTCTCTCACGATAGTGACCCCATGACCGCACCCCCTTCAACTGAGGGTGCGTAGGACGCTGACCTGACACTAATTGTGTGTATTTAACCTCTTAAGGCTGTTTTGACTGGGCGAATTCTTGTCATAACACACCACACACACACCACAACACACACACACACACACAACACCACACACCACACCACACACACCGTCACAAGACGAGGGAGACGAGAGATGAGAGGAAGAGAGAGGAGGAGAGAGATGAGAGGAGGAGAGAGAGAGAGAGAGAGAGAGAGGAGTTGTACACACACACACACACACCCACACCACACACACACACGCGCACGTCACGCACGCACGCACGCACGCATGCACACACACATGTATAAACTCCCTACAACACACCACACCCACACACACACACACACCACACACACACACACACACACACACAACACACACACACACACATCTGTATGCCTGTGTCTTTGCCTGTCTGTCTGTCTATCTACCCGTCTGTCTCTCTGTTTGTACGGGCGCCCGAGCGTGTGTGTGTGTGTGTGTGTGTGTGTGTGTGGTGAGTGCCTGCTAAAATTGTAGTTGTTGTTTGGTAACCTTCATGCCCTCCTTTAGTGAAGGTGTTGTTGATAACCCCCATATCCTCCCTTTAGAGAAGGTGTTGTTTGGTAACCCGCATACCCTTCTTTAGTGAAGATTTTTTTTCTGTGGTAACCCCCATATCCTCCTTTAGTGAAGATGCTGTTTTGGTAACCCTCCTACCCTCCTTTAGTGAAGATGTTGTTTGGTAACCCCCGTACCCTCCTTTAGTGAAGGTGTTGTTTGGTAACCCCCATACTCTCTTTCAGTGAAGATTTGTTTGGTAACCCCCATGTGCTCCTTTGCCGGGGATTGTTCCCGCCTTACAACCCCCCACCTCCATCCACTCTCTACCCCTACCCCCCCCCCCCCCCCACCCCCCAGTCCGTCCTTAAAAGTCCTGTTTCTAAACGCCTTTCCCCCAACTCAATCTCACAACGGTGTTTTCCATACCACGCTTCCCGTTGTCTGTCTCTCTCTCTCTCCTCTCCTTCCCTTCCCGTCCGCTTTCCCCCAGTCATAACGCGCCCCCCCCCCCCCCTCCTTCCCCTCCCGTCCGCTTTCCAGTCGTAACGCCCCCCACCCCCCCCCCCCCCCTCCTTCCCCTCTCCCGTCCGCTTTCCAGTCATAACGCCCCCCCCCCCCCCCTCACCCCCCTCCCAAACCTTCCCTCTTCTCTCTTTTCTTCCAGGCTCATGCCAGTATTGTCCCCAGCTCTCTCTCTCTCTCTCTCTCTCTCTCTCTCTCTCTCTCTCTCTCTCTCTCTCTCTCTCCCTTTCCTTTCATCCCCCCCCCTTCCCCCTCTGGTTTATTTCCCTGACACCACCTCTCCCCACTATCTGCCTTGTGCTGTTTCCTCCACCTACGCCCTCTTTGGGAATGGTTACAAATGTAAGGTATTTAGATGACATTTGATAATGGCCAGTGTGCTTGGTCTGTGATCGTGATGAGACTATTTTAGAATTACTGCCGTAGTTTCAGTCATTCAAAATCTAAATTGTTTTACTCACTGTTGCTGGTTTAGTCATTTTTTTTCTTGATATTCTTGGTGTTTTTCACTCAGTGTCAAAATGTTGCGATTTGACTGGGGGTGGGGTGGGTGGGGGTGGGGAATAGAATCGCAGTTGTCGTGTCCCTGTGCATGCGTGCCTGCGAGTGTGCGTGCGTGTGTGTGTGTGTGTGTGTGTGTGTGTGTGTGTGTGTGTGTGTGTGTGTGTGTGTGCGCGCGCGCGCGCGCGCGCGCGCGCATGCGTGCGTGTGTGCGTGCGCGCGCGTGAGTGAATGAGTGCGTGAGTGTGTGTGTGTGTGTGTGTGGGCGCGCGTGCGTATGTGTGTGTGTGTGTGTGTGTGTGTGTGTGTGTGTGTGTGTGTGTGTGTGTGTGTGTGTGTGTGTGTGTGTGTGTGTGTGTTTGCGCGCGCACACGCGCCCGTTTGTGTCTAAAAATCAGAATGCGTGCATGTATGTATGTGGGTGGTGGTGGTGAGGGGTAGGGGCGGGGGTGGGGTTGTGATGTGTGTGTGTGTTTCTATCTGTGTGTGCTGTATGTCTGTCTGTATGAGTCTCTGTGTGTGTAGGAGGGACCTTCAACTCCTGGTCATTGTCATGATGATGCCAGTGAAAAAAGCTGCAGTGCGTTTACAGACGCTGAAGACGCCTCGTTGAGGCGAATGATATTCAGATTACAAGTAGACTGTGAGTCCGGTAGCCTATCTTAATTATTAAACAAAGTCTGTTTTATGAGATAGTGTCATCTTCATCGCCAGCATCAATATTGTGGTATGGTGCCAGCAGCTACCAGGAATCAAAATACATATGTATAAATATATATATATATATATATATATCTTGTGTGTGTGTGTGTGTGTGTGTGTGTGTGTGTGTGTGTGTGTGTGTGTGTGTGTGTGTGTGTGTAACAAGTAACCTGTAGGGAAGGAAGCGCGGCGGGCATACAAATTGTATCTAGCAAGAAAATTTGAAAAAAGGAAAAGAATGAAAACAGTGGGAAAAGGGTACGGGGAAGAAGACAGGGAATGAAACAGGGGGCGTCAAACTGTAAATACTACATCCTTCCCTGACTTCCGTTTGGGAACCATAGAAAATTCTATCCAAAGAACAGAACCACACCTAGAGAGAGACTACCTTGAGCTGTCTTTCGACTCCAGACTAACCATCACTCCAGTCCGGTCGTGTAAGTCCAGCCGTTGTGTGTAATACAGACATACTATCTTTAAATTCTATGGTATTCTCACCACCATAAGGCGATAACCACGACCCAACGATCTCTGAGATACGTTATACTCGCTTTCTGTTTTTAAGTATACGCTTCAGTGCATTTTCCTGCCTACTGCCCATGTAGCAGTAAAGCGTCAAGGCCGTCGGACCATGAAGAAACGCTTAAGTGGCAAAGTCAGTGTCGGACACTTTTCGACGCTTATCTTTAGACGTCATCTGTAGGAGTGGAGAACCTCCTCCCGCCAAAAGGACCTGTCTCAACCTGAAGCGTCGACTCAGCCGACGAGTTCAGAACCTACTAATGTCAGCAAGGACAGGGCAGTGTCGCCTGACCACTTCCCACTCATCGCCCGCTTGCACAATTCCCGAAGCAGTCAATCGGAAAAGACTGGGCAGTGGCCAAAAAGGGAGTCCACTCCTCCTTCATCATACAATACATCTCAGGAATGCCAAGTCCTTGCTCGGGGACAAACTGGTCGCTGGGAGTTCGGGAACCTGTCCGACCGGTTGGCGGCCTTGCTATTAATAGCTCCACGAGCCCCGGCCGCCGGGTGCCGGGTGGGGTTTCATTTGCATACTGGCGTCGCAGCCCCACCCCCCTATACCCGTGAGGAGGTTGCATACCACGCCTAGAAAATCTCAGTTCCCTGATTGTGCGTGAATTTGTGCAGTGTCAAAGCGTAGACCATATATGTGTTGTGCTACAGGTTATTCGCAATGTCCAGAGCCATGAACACTGCTTATCATTCGGCTTGCCTACCAATGTCTCGAAAGCAAGGGTTTTCTTCTTCTGCCATTCTTTGTTAATGATAAAAAAAAAATAAATAAATAAAAAAAGATCAGGATAATTTCCGGATCACCAATCCTAAAATGAGGCGTCCTTTCTATTGATTGAACAGTACACTAAAATACTGCCGACACAACTCATATTTTAAAATAGGTATACGCCTGTAACGAATTACAAGCCCAGACAGAATTTCTTATTGAACTTGATAAACTGCTTACATCAATATACATAAACTCATTGGTCTTATGTCTAAAGGCCATCATAATTATTATTTAAAAAAAAAAAGAAACTATCGCTGTTCTTGACCACAGTGATATAAAAACTTCATTATCCATGCTTGTTTGGTTCTGTCAGTAAAAAGAGGAGAGAAAAAAATATACTAACAAAACATACTGCTAGGCGATTCGGTGTCGTAAGCAGCATTCCTTTGGAGTTATGGGCATGTATTTGTTTTTTTCTTCTGGCAGCAAGAGTTACCCTACTGTTTGTTGTATACTAAAGGCTTGTTAGAGGAACACAATTAGTCCCCCCTTCCTCTCTCCACACCCCCACCTCCTCAAAAAAAGGGACAAAAGATAAGTGTACTAAACCAGCATGAGCAGAAGATAGATTGACGCATCCTGTCAAAAGTCTCACGCCTCGTCCTTCCCTTCACCACCCCCCTCCCCCCTCCGCCTCTACCCCCCCTCCCCTCCTTTTTTATAACCTGTTTGACTGGACTTAGCCCGGTGAGCGGGATTATGGAATGAAAACTGCGGGGACAGAGAGCAAATTTACACAGCGGGTGATCTGATCTGCCACTTTATGGTACCCTTCTGCAAGGCCACAGAGTGGGGTGAAATGACCCAGCAAGTGCCATGTCATTAGCACAAGACCCTTCGAACATCAGTAGCATTTACGCGCCGCATCGCAGCGAATGGGGAGCATCTATACGAGTCTACATACATGAGTCCTAGGACTGATGGGAATGACAAGGAGCATGCTGCTCTACGCTTCGTGGTGATTCTGGTTTGCAATCAAATTCGGAGATGCAGAAAAAAAAATCAGATCTCTCTCTCTCTCTCTCTCTCTCTCTCTCTCTCTCTCTCTCTCTCTCCTCTCTCTCTCTCTCTCTCTTCAATTTTGACATCTGACACTGTATTCATCAGTAAAAAAAAAAGTTATTCATTAAGTATCATTCTGCCTTACGACGCATCGTAATGGTCATCAGAAAAAGCTTTAATAATTTTTTTTCATCGGAAAGAAATACGATCCTTTTTTTGTAAGAAAAAAAAGGGGGGTAATGAAGAAGAGTGTGACATTTAACCTTAAAGATACGAAGCGTGAATATTGCCCCGAGATGAAATTAAGAATTGGTTTCAAACCATTGGTGACATATCCATTGGTTCTTTTTTTTTTTAACACCAGAGAGGTGGAGTTTTAGTTTTTTAGTAGTGCCGTTTCCAATCCCAGGGAATGAGCCATATATTATGCTGTTTTAAACAACAACCGTGCCTGCATGCCTCGAATTGTCCTTCTCTCCGCGTTGCTGTACAAGTTTGTGATCCGAAAAGAATATAATCAGTTTTTGCTCCACCCTAAAAAAAAAAGGAAAATGAATGAAACAACACAAAAAAAAAAAAAAAAAAAAAGGACAAACAGCAGCTTTATCGTGTGCTTCCAAGTGCTCAGAAAAAAAAAATCCACTGAATGTGATTAGAGGCACTGAACGAGAACGGTGAATTGTTCTTCTCTGAAAGTAAGGGGCAGGTTATGTCAGCGCAGAAAAAATGTTATTGTAAGACTTCTCGAGAATGGGGCGAGAATACCAATGCCTTAGCTTTAAACTGAGCCGATCAGCGCATGATGTGTATCCGCATTGACTCATAGCATTCTACCTCCACAACTTTTTCCTCGTTTGCGGACGAATGCATCCTTTGGTATTCTGTTCGTATTGCTCCTAGCAGCTGCACATTTTATCCCTCGTAGGTATTGACTCTACTAGTAAATTGGAAAATTTTCACAATGATTCACACACATATTTGTCAGTTTCTCTCTCCTCTCTCTCTCTCTCTCTCTCTCTCTCTCTCTCTCTCTCTCTCTCTCTCTCACACACACACACACACACACACACACACACACACACACACACACACACACACACACACGCACACACACACACACACACACAAAATCGTATTTCACTGTGCCCCGGGTACAGGTGTCTTGGTGTGTTGTTGTTGTTGTTGTTGTTTGTAGCTTTACGTTTTCATTTATGCTTTGTATACAATCTGATGGTAATTAAAAATAGTGTTCTATACAGTTGATATGAATAGCGTAGGGAGTGTTTGCCAACCACAGCAAAGTTTACAGCACTCGACCAGTTCGACGTATCAATGAATATTTGCAGGATAGAGAGAGAGAGAGAGAGAGAGAGAGAGAGAGAGAGAGAGAGAGAGAGAGAGAGAGAGAGAGATCTTTCTTGTCATTGTAAAGTATTTACTTTTTCAAACAAGATACTTTGTCAGTTTAAAGGAACGGCAATGAAAACAAAAATTAATGTCATTTAAAGGAATAGAAATACATACATTTGAAAATGATGTCCTGATCTTATAACGTATTATTTCAACACACCATAAAATGATGAAAAAAGAAAAACTGCGATTAGTTCTCTGACTCGACGTAGTGTGAAGTGTCCCTTGACTGGCACACGCTTCCCTGTGGCATTTTCACTGCGGCCCGATTGGTGTGGGTGCCCTCCCCTGTCTGAAGCTTCCGGCGAAAGTGATCTCCCCTCAAGCACTATCAAAGATAAACAGATCCCTTGGCTTTTAAGGATGGCCACTGCAAAGGGGAACAGCCCTTCTCATAGCTTATCGCCTGTCACGAAGAAGCGTACAAAATTGTGTTGAACTGCCTATCCGACATATGCAGTTATTGTGTCGGCGGTATTCTGTTTGTTATGCACCTAGCGAGATGCACATTTTTATCCCTCTCCGGTATTGACTCTGCAAGTAAATTGGAAATTTTTGACGAAGAACAAAATTCAGTTACTAAGTCTACAGAGAAACGCAAATGCAAATCCTTAGTGTTTTGTTGGCAGACAGACGAAGAAAGAAGTAGACAATGTTGCGTAAGGATGGGGATGAAAACCAGTGAAGCCCTAGTCTAGAATATGGTTCCAAAAGAGGTAAAGGTTGGGGCAGAGAGAGAGAGAGAGAGAGAGAGAGAGAGAGAGAGAGAGAGAGAGAGAGAGAGAGAGAGTGGGAGAAGAGAGAGAGGAAATTAGTCATTTAAAAAACTGCAAATCCTTTTTTTGACAATAGGAAAATCGTGCCATGCCGTTTCATGAAACACTTTCAGATGTCTACTGGGGAAAAAAGATCAGAGGGGAAAACATAACGTCATAACGTCAACCTATCCTCTCTCATCGACCCCCACTCACAAGCCTCCTGTCCTCTCCCTCATAGAGAAGAAGAAGAAGAGAAGAAGAAGAAGAAGAAGAAAGAAAGAAAGAAAGAAAAAAAAAAATCGAGAGGAAAAAAACCACGAACATCATCTACAGACAAAAAATTTAACAACTTTTAGTAAAAAGTATGACAACTCACCTCCCAACAGCGATGCCAAGAACTCAGGCTCTGCAACACGACGCCCCTCGTGACCACACCCCTTAGAGTAACACTGAGACAGGTACAGACCTCACAGTCAGGGTGGGGTAGCTCAGAGTGGGAGATAGCCCGGGGTACGGTGCGGCTGACTACGTTTCTACACCCCCACCGGTCCACTGACCGTTCCAACGCCCTGGCCTTGCCAGTTCGGGCTTTTATGTTCGAGTCCCTTCACGCATGAACGCCGCTCTCCAAGACTAGGGGGTAATGAAGGCTGGGTACGAGTTCTGCTCCTGGGTGTGAGTCGGGGTGGCGGGAGGGAGTAGGGTGGTGGGGTGAGGGGGTAGTGAGAAGTCGAGAGTGTGTGTTCGCGGGGTGAGGAAGGGTGGGGGTGGGGGGTTAGAGGAACAGAACGGAACAGGGTGGGAAAGTTGTTGGAAGAGATGGGGGTGCGGGTGGGGGGGGGGGGGGGGAGGTTGAAAGGGGTGGCATAGGTGTGGGAGTGGTGACTGTGTGTGTGTGTGTGTGTGTGTGTGTGTGTGTGTGTGTGTGTGTGTGTCTTTGCGAAGGATGAAGGCTTGCAGAGAGTGAGAGGCGACACGCCAGGCAGCATACCTTCTTCCATGTATGCAGTGCTGGCCGGTTCCATCTGCGTGGTCCTAGGGGTGTTTTCATCAAATGTTTGCCACCTGGAACACGGTGGTTGGGCTCGCCTTTCGTAACGATCATGTTCTGTTATTGACTGCAAGTAAAGGGTGAAACAAGCAATTCACAAATTGTTGCTGTTGTTGTTTTCAACTCTCTCTCTCTCTCTCTCTCTCTCTCTCCTCTCTCTCTCTCTCTCTCTCTCTCTCTCTCTCTCTCTCTCTCTCTCTCTCTCTCTCTCTCCATGCGCGAATTCATGTTTATGTTTTTATTATATATTGATATCTATTTATTTATATCAAACACATGTGTGTGGGGATTCCGATCTCAGCTCACGAGCGGAGCGGACGTGCTTGGTTGTCACTCTCTCCGTGGTGGACATAATCCGACCCAGAAAAAAAAAAAATCAGTGCAAAACTTAAGTGTGGTGAACGTGAAATGGGACACTGAACCAACATGTGTTAGCCACAAGATATGTCCCCTTTCCTTGTTCTGGTGAACGATGCTTGCGTGTGGAATTCAAAGTTTTTTTTTTTTTTTTTCATTCTCATGGTGGTGCGGTTTAAGTGCATGGTGAATAAATATTCATGAAGGAATTTAGCTAAAAAAAGAAAAAAAAGGAAAGAAGGAAAGAAAAAGAAGTGTTTTCTGGTATCAAGTCTGCCGTAATATGTTTGATTACTGGGCCTCGTAAAGCTATGTGCTCATCATGATGTGTCAACATTTCGCCAGAAATGACGAGCACAAGTTCTAGATACTTTACAGGTAGGGGAGGTAACAAAAGGAAACCTTCCTCCTCAAGTGACAGCTGTGTAAGTCCTGAATCGAATCCAGACCCGAAGGTAACAAAAAAAAAACAAGACAGACAGTGAGTGAATCCTGTGACAACATGGGGTTAGAGGAGACGCTTCGTGAAATGAACAGTAGATTCTTAGATATGGCTGACAGACTAGCTAATGTTGCCACGAAAGACGATATAAAAAGTTTAAGAAATGACATGGACAAACTAACTGTCAGATTAACAACAAGAATTGATCAGCTCGAATGCAGCATATTTGATGTGAGCAAACAGAACGATAAACTTTCAACAGGAGCTGGGTAAAGTAAAAAGAGGAGAAGACCTCCGCTCAAAGCTGAACCACAGTGTACAGAAGGACTCCAATATAAAAACAGATTTAATCGATCATGAACAACATAACAGACTGTGGAATGTCTGTATGTATGGGATGAGGGAGGGGCAGGCAGAGACTGTGGAGGAGTGCATACAAAAGTGTGTCAGTGTATTCTCGGAGAAGGTGGGGGCGTGGCAGTCAGCGACAAGGATATCGAAATCGCCCATCGTACAGGCAAGCCAGGGGAAGTAGACCGGGGCCTATTACTGTCAGGTTCTTTTCCAGGAGACTACGTGGACAGGTGCTGTTTGAACACAGTCCGGTGTATCTGTTGGAGAGGACCTTACATACCAGAACTACAGACCATTAAAAAGAGCCAGCGACCATTCGGCGACGCTTGTTGCGTGGTCCTCAAATGGAAAGATCCTGGCAAAGATGAAAAATAGACAAACAGTGAAAATCAAATACAGACATTGATGAAGTGTTTTCACGAGCGATGTCGTCGCAAAAAAAACCAGCTGCGTAATAAAGCAACTTAAAGGTTAGATGTCATTTCCTCCGCGCCCCCCCCCCCCCCCCCCCCCCCCCCCCCCCCCCCTGCAACTTCTATTTCTATATTTCTTTATTTGATTTTTAAAACTTCACCTCAGCCAATTTCCAATTATTGTCTCAATGTTGTTGTCGCTAGCGCTCCTTGAATTACGGTCTTTGCTGGCTATCGATTAACTAACTAAATTTACCCTCATTTCTGGTAAAACATGCACCTCAAGATGAGGGTGTTGCCTGGGTATCGTTGGTGGTGGTGGTGCGGGGGGTGGGGGTGCTTGATGGAAACGCTGGCCTCTTAATCTGTTATTATGAAAAGTGTCATTTGGTGCAGTGGAAACTATTATCTAACAAAGTAAGCTTTAGATAATCATCTTGTGTTTTAATTTGTTATCTTTTTCATGTTTATTGAAGTTTGACAAATGTGGCGATTACCCTCCCCTACTGGAAGATAAGACATTGAACAATCCCTCTATATTCATGAGCGTAAGTATGTTCATGAGCTTATTCATGAGTATATTAATGAGCTTTTTTCCGTCATGTCGCAGAATATGCCAAAACAATTTTTTTCCATTTTGTGTGAAACTGTTACGGGAGATTTAGTTGGATAATTGGGTGTTGCTTGCACTCTTTCTCTCCCTGTTCGTTGCTCTCTGCTGCGCTCCCTCCCCACTCTCCGTCCTGCCCTCAGTTCTAACGTTCCGTGCCCCCAACCCCACACCCGAAGTTCACACACGTACACCTGTGCGCCCCCACCGCGCAACACACACAACACACACACACACACACACACACACACACACACACACACACACACACACACACACACACTTTTTGCCATGGGGGAGTCGGGCTGCTTGTATTCAATGTGCAAAGAATGACCAATAGAGTTGTATTTAGTAATGTGCGCCTGCTTATTCGCGAAAGGATTTTGAATTGAATGGCCTAGAGTTGTACAATTTGGGCTATTTTTTGTGTCGTCCTTCGTAAGTTTGGCCGGTAGGCATTGTGTACTTGGACGGGTTACAATCCATGTTTGATGAATCATTTTTTTTCTTCTGTCACCCAGTGCATGGAAGAATCAGAACTGTTTATTTTTAGTCTCATGTGTGTGCTTGAACCTTACACTGCATATTTTGATGCAATACTCAATGTTTGCTCCAATCTGTAATGTGTTCAGGACATTGGCCACGCTTTTTTTTTCTTGTGCTTTATTCTATTGTGTGTTTAAGTATACATGTCTTAGCCATTACCTGATGTAATATCTGTTCAGAAGGTTTCGAGTTGGTTTACATTTTTGATTGCAAGGGTGGCGGTGGGTGTGTATGTTAGCCCACCTGAACTTCAGTGTGTTGTTAATTGTATGTGCGCGCACCCACCCCCCCCCCCCCCCCCCCCACACACACACACATGCACACGCGCACATACACGCACACATGCACCCCCGCCCCCTACTCCCCCCTTAAAAAAATGAGAGAGAAAGAGTGTGTGCGTATGTGTGTGTATGCGTTGGACTCATGTAGAGAAGCAAATCAAGATTCAGGGGGATCCAGAGGTAATCAGATAGCTTTGTTTGATTTTGAATAAAACAGACTTCAGCGCTGGTTTGGCGGAAGTGCCAGCGGAATGAAGGATTTATATGTCCTTTCACTGGTTTAAATGACGTTTATGACCCTTCCCCTGTTAGAGGATGCCCTCTCTCTCTCTCCGCCTGCGGTGCCGCTCTCTTTCTCCCTCTCTCTTGCCCGGTGCTCGCTTTCTCTGCAGTTTCTTGCACCCCCCCCCCCCCCCTCCCCTTTCCCTCATACCTGGATGGAGAAATCTCCTTTCGGTAGTCACATCCAAAGGCCGGATGAACTCTGGAATGTATATCATCTATGAGATGTTAGATCACCAAACAGTACAGGACTGTTGTCTGGTACCCTTTGTCACTTTGATTGTTAATCTTGTTGCTGAGACATTTAAAGTATATTTTGTGTTTTTCAGTGTGCATTCTTCAACAACACCGCATTGAATGAACAAACTTGAAGGGAGTTTTGTGTATCATTGTTAGTGGTCTCTATTCCATTATTGTGTGTATGTACACAACTGGGAAGATTTTTTTTGTGTGTGTATTCCTGTGATGCTTTTGCGGCTGTGCATTGCATATCACTGTGGGTTAAGTTCAATGAATCAATCAGTGAATGTTCAATATATGTAGCACGCAGGATTTTTTCAGTCACCCTGTGCATGGTTTATTAATTGTCTTTGGTCTTATGATCTACTTTCCTCGACGCTTGCATTATGCAAATTTTGTGTCTCAGTGTGTGCTTCAATTATTTGTACAGATATAGTAACCGGTGTTCATTCTGTTTGCGTTAACTGGGTGTACTTCAGTCATTGACAAATGTGAGGTGATGTTTATGGACAAGTTATGCTGCCTACTCCATTTAGGCATTCGATATTCACTTGAGCAGCTCTCGGGATTGTTTGTTTTTTTGTGGGGGGGGGGGGGGGGGGGGGGGGGGGGGGGGGGGGGGAGGGGGGGGGGGCTACAGGCTGCGGATGCGGCACACATACACACACACACGCGCGCGCGCGAGTCCGCACGCACACACACGATATGCACACACACACACACACACACACACACACACACACACACACACACACACACACACACACACACACACACACACACACATACACGCACACACATTGTGCTCACGTGCCCGTCTCTGCAAGCAAGTGTGTGTTTTATCATTCTGTTTTGCATCGAGTTTGTTCTTTTGTATGTTAAAGAAACACATTTGGTACATGAATACTTTTACCAGATCGATGTTGATATTAAATGTTGATATCTCACTCATGTACAGACGACTCTCTCTCTCTCTCTCTCTCTCCCTATCTCTCTCCTCTCTCTCTCTCTCCTCTCCCTCTCTCCCTCCTCTCTCTCTCTCTCTCTCTCTCTCTCTCTCTCTCTCTCTCTCTCTCTCTCTCTCTCTCTCTCCTCTCTCTCTCTCTCTCTCTCTCTCTCTCTCTCTCTCTCTCTCACTTCTTTTCCTTTCTTGGTACTCTTTCCCTTGCGCGCGCGCCCCCTCCTCCTCACCCTCCCCACATGCATACATACATAGACAATCAGATACACAGACACAGACACACACACACACACAGACACACACAGACACACACACACACACACACACACACACACACACACACACACACACACACACACACACACACACACACACATACATACAGACAGACAGACACGCGCGTGCACGCGCCAGTCTGTACATTGGCCGTATATATGTAAGAATGAAAGATGTATCTTTCCTATGCGGAGACGAGTCAACTGTTGTATAGTTATTTATATGTATATATTTCTTCGAAGTTGTTACACATTTCGTTCACCAGATGTGGTCTTTGATTTGCTTGTGTTTCATCTTCATATAGACTTTTTATACAACAATCTATTTTCTTCTTCTTTTAAAATGTGTATGTTTGCATACCTTTGGTTGATATGAGAAATAAGGGCACTCGTGGATATTATTACTCTCTACGAAAAATAGGTTGCATTGATTGTATATTAATACGACGTGATAAGAATGAGTAAATTAAACATATTGTCTTTAAACTGTCAGGGGTTAGGTAACTTTCAAAAGCGAAGAGATGTGTTCCAGTTTTCTTTGGCAAAAACGGCATTCAGTTTACTTTTTACAGGACACACATTTTACAAAAAAATATTGAAAAGCAAATGAGGGCAGAATGGGGCTATGAATGTGTGTTTTCATCAAACAATTCGAGATCAAGGGGAGTTGCTGTTTTGCTAAATACAAATTTCGATTTCAAAATAAAGAAAACGGTCACGGATAGACAAGGAAACTACATTATACTTATTCTAAACACGTTAGACATTGAAACTGCGCTGGTAAAATATTTGTGGACCAAACTGCGACAGTCCCTCTTTTTTTTTGGAAGAAATTCAAACAAAAATCAGGAGACTTGTATTTCCAACATCGTAATTGGTGGATATTAGAATCTAGTGATGAATCCTAGCCTGGACTATTATAGTTATAAATCTGTAATTAATGCAAAAGTCAGAGAAATGGTATTAAACATGATCAGTGAATTAGAACTGGTCGATATCTGGAGAGAATTAAATCCTAAAATTTTAAGATATACTGGAGAAGACCCAACCCCATAAAGCAAAGTCGACTGGACTTTTTTCTAATATCAGATACACTAACTGGCAATATTATAGACGCAGAAATCCTTTGGGGATACAGAAGTGACCTCTCGTTGATCAAATTAAACATGGCACTAAACACCGAACAGAAAAGAAAATTTTTGAAAATTTAACGCCTCGCTACTTGGGGATGCCAATTACATTTAGTGAACCAAACTATACATGCTGTCAAGGAATAATATGCTGCATCACCGTATGATAGACAAAACCTAAGCAAGATACCCAACAATGAAATACAATTTATAAGTGATAGTTTTTTTTTTAGAAGTTCTGATCATGGGAATAAGATCAAAAACGATTACATTTGGTATTAATAAGAAAAGAGAACAAATGAACGCAGAAAACTGCTTAGAAAAGGAAATACAAGAACTGGAAAGAGAAAAACCCACACATATTAATGCTACTGATTTTTACAAAGAAAGAAAGGTGAGCTTGCACAGTAACGAAAAACAAAAACTGGACGGGACCCTTCTTGGCTCCAGAGCAAGATGGGCTTCACAGGGTGAAAAAGTAACTAAGTATTTTTGTATTCTGGAAAAGAGACACGTTGTTAGCAAGCAGATGTTGAAATTAGTTACAGATCAAAGAAATGTTTCGCTAGAAACAGATGAAATGTTAGAAGAGGCCAGATCATACTACGAGCATTTGTATAAGAAAAGAGAAGTTAAAGAGATTGATATTAGCGGATATATTTCAAACCTGCCACAGCTAAATGAAGATGAAACAGAACACTTAGAAAGCATGATTACCATCCAAGAAGCATCAGAAGCCATGAAAAAACATGCAGAATGACAAATGTCCTGGTACGGATGGGATGACAGTTAATTTTTTTTAAGTTCTTTTGGAAACAAATAGGACAGTTTGTAATAGATAATTATATCAATGTTTAATAAATAAAGATTTTTGTCGGTGTCTCAAAGAGAAGGACTAATAACATGTCTACCAAAAGCCGAGGTGACAGACCTGGTCTTTAAAGGCTATGAAATAAAATATGTTCTTGAACGCATTTTTGATCTTGGCATTATGTGTGTCAATTCGTTTGGCGTTACATACGTGTGGGCAATTCAGAAGTGAAAAATGTGACTGACTTTCTGAGATGTTTTGAACTAAGAGTTATTATAGGTTGGAGATCGTGAAATAGCCATTTGCAGAAACGTAACAGACTTTCTGTTTCCTTTTCATGCACGCACGCGTGCGCGCGCACACACACAGACACACATACACACACATACGCGCGCGCACACACGCACGCACGCATGCACGTGTGCGCGCACATACACACACACACGCAGGCGAGCGTGTACACACACACACACAAACACACACAAATCCACACGCGAGGGCGCGCGCATGCGCACACGCACTCACGCACTCACAGATATGAACATACACGCGCGCGCGCGCGCGCGCATGCACGCACACACACATACACACACACACACACACACACACACACACACACACACACACACACACACACACACACTCACAACCTACATCCATACATACACACGTATACATACGTACACACTAGCAGATACTTTCTAGAGTTCAATACAAGTTGTTCAAACGCCGCCCTGACGCTGAACTGCCACTTACGGGGGCAAAAAAAAAAAAAAAAAAAAAAAAGAAAGGCGGGACACCCAATGGTTACCCAACCCCCCCCCCCCCCCCTCTCCACTTCACCATCCCCTACCCCCACCCTCCTCCAGCCCCCACTCCCCCTCCCCCCTCCAACCCCTGGCCTAACCGGTTCCACCGGGCAGCGGTGGTCACTCAGCTTGTCCGGCCCATATAAACATGTAATCGTCCCACAGAGAGTGTGGGCGTACTGACCAGTCACGCTCGATCGATGACACACTGTTTGCCAGTGGGGTGGCTCCAGCCAGCTAGCTACCCGAGACACGACGAGACCACTGTACGTGACTCAGTGGCCCAGCGCTTGTGACTGGCCATAGGCGTGTCCAAGTTTTGTTTTGTTTTGTTTTTGTTGTTGTTGTTCTTGCTTTTAAATGTAATTAATCTATTTTTGGCCAAACAAACAACAACACTTTGATTAAAGCGAACGCAATTCCGCAGAGTATAAAGTTTTGAGAGCATAGTCTCTCTCTCTCTCTCTCTCTCTCTCTCTCTCTCTCTCTCTCTCTCTCTCTCTCTCTCTCTCTCTCTCTCTCTCCTGTGTGTGTGTGTGTGTGTGTGTGTGTGTGTGTGTGTGTGTGTGTGTGTGTGTGTGTGTGTGTGTGTGTGTGTGTGTGTGTGTGTGTGTGTGTGTGTGCGACTGTGTGTGTGTGTGTGTGTGTGTGTGTGTGTGTGTGTGTGTGTGTGTGGTGTGTATATATGTGTGTGTGTGTGTGTGTGTGTGTGTGTGTGAGAGAGAGAGAGAGAGAGAGAGAGAGAGAGAGAGAGAGAGAAGAGAGAGAGAGCGTGTGTTTGTTTCTGCGTAGTGTATGTGCGACTTTAAATTACATTTACTTAGTGGTTATGACTCCACCAAATGAATCATGAACACTGAACAGAAGCGAAAGTCAGCAAGGACCGTATCAGGGCTGTAATCTCGCCGAAGTCAACTCACGAAAACCATCATTCACACACAACTCATTAATATGGATTTTCCAAAACCAGGCTGGAATTTCGAAAATCTTTCCTACGTAAATTTTTAGATCAGATGAAAAATATTGATGTATCTAAAAACAAACAAACAAACCTAAAGAAAATGCATCAGATAGCACATAATCTGTACAAATTTTTCGCGGAATGTACCGTAAAGCGTTCGTGCCTGACATCATGTAAGTCTCAATACCCTGTCAGTATAAGAACATGGTTTGAAGTGTGAGCGGTATATATATTACAAGGAATACAGTTTCGTTATCTTTTAAAAGAGCGAGTTAAAAGGAGTGGCTTGCATGCAAACAGCACAAAGCTGTTTCTATTTTATAACCGCCTACTTTATAGCGCGCGCGCGCGCGCGCACACACACACACACACACACACACACACACACACACACACACACACACACACACGTTCAGGTCTGAACACATTTGGAAGAGTTTGTTATCCGTGTGTGCGAGTTCCATTACTCGTGACATAGGTCTTTGATAAAAGCCTGAGCTCTGGGTGTGTCAGATCGGTGCGAGGGATAAAGGATCCACTCGACTCTTCATCTGTGCCATGTTTGGCAAGTTGACCAATCAATCCTTGGCTCGAATGCAAGACATGACCGGGACCCAAGCAAAAGCTGTGTATATCCAGTGGATTTCTGAGAGGCGTACTGTTCAAATAATTTTCAACACCTGAGAGTTTTTGAGGTTAAGGCTGGCAATGACCTCCAAAGCAGAAAGGAATCCTAGACACTGAAGAAGCCCTTATGTTTTGATTTAGAGATCATTTGAAGAGCCAGGACCAAAACTGTCAGCTCAGCAGTGTATATAGAGCTGTCAGAGAGAATGTGTTTAGAACATCTCTGAGAAGCATCTGCCGCACAAGACGCAGCAAAGATTCTCTTTAGGTTTGGAGCCATCAGTAAATATTCTTTGAACGGATGGAAACTTATATATGTATTAATGCGTGATTTGCGGCATGTCCATTAATTGAGATAAATTTGCTAGAGTCTATGGTTTGACGGGGGAAATGACGACACAATTCACGATTTTAAACTTAAGAGTTAAAAAAAGAAGTGTGGATTAGGTTGCAGGTATATTGTATCGAGGTGTTTCATGCTATTTTAAGAGGAACTGTATTGTATATTATTGTGTAACGTAGCACTAATTTGTATGTATGGCATGGTATGTTAATGCCTTGTATTATGTTGTATTATACAGTATCTTACAATATTATGTTGTGCTCTGTTGTATTGTAACGGATTCTCGTATCACACACATTGTATTAATTTGTATCATATTTATATTGAAATGTACTGTATTGTATTGCATTTTAATCGCATCGTACTGAGTTGTACTGTACTGTACCGTACTGTATTGTGTCATACTGTACAGTTTTGTACTAAAATCCATTGCATTATACTATACTGAACAGTAATGTTTTGTAATATTCTGTATTGTAAAGTAATGGATAGTATTGTATTATATCATATTGTTTAATATTGTTATATCCTAACAATACCGCGCTGTGCTGTACTGAGTCATACTGGCCAGTGTTGTGCCATATCACATTGCACTGGTTCATATTCTCACCAAAAATGTCTATGTGACCAAGGTCGTTCTCCCAGGTACAGTACGCCGCTTCAGCACGGTGAAATACATTTTTGTTTCCCTTTCGCAAGTTTGCGTGTGTTTGGGTTTATGGATTCAATTCGTTTTGCTGACCTGCATAATATGTAAGTTTGGTATGGTCACTCTTCTCTTCTGTGTGTCAGAGAGAGAGAGAGAGAGAGAGAGAGAGAGAGAGAGAGAGAGAGAGAGAGAGAGAGAGTATCTATCAAAGCAGTTATGTTGCTCAGAAGCCCAATCCAACGGTCACAGAATCAGAAGCCACATACTGGGATGGTACACCCATCCAGTTTACGGCTACAGTCAGGGAGACTGTCCACACCCATCGCAAAGTAAGCAGGCAAAGGGAGATAACCCTCCAAGGAAAATGGGGGCCTCAGAGCCTAACCTCACACGGACACTACCAGAGCGACAACATGTTAAGACTGGGCAGCGAAACTAGTGGAACATGCTTGCATTCTCGTAAGGTCTCTGTGGTCGGCTGGGCGATAAAACTACACGTGGAAGTGCTGCTAGACTGGCTCAGTGGTCAGAGCATCGACTTCGTGGTCAGAAATTGTGAGTTCAAGTCTCGAAGCCCTAATTCAAATAAGAAAGAAGCCATTTTTTGCTTTACATCTTAACTTGTCATTCTGGTGGTATCAGTTTTGCGAGTTATTTGTAGCAGGTGTGGTCCTTTAGGGGAAGGATTCAGAGTGTTCTCTATAAGAATTATAGAGTGGTTTACATATCAAAATTCACCTCTACCCTCTTTCTTACTAGGGCTGGAGGGAGCAATTTTCCAGTACTAGTCATCCGAAGAAATTTTTGAAAATACCCACGAATGGCTCATGAGTAGTTCACCTTAGGCTTATGCTTTTCAAAGTGTCTGTCTCCAAGAACTAGAAATAAATTCACACTTGAATGATGTAAGAAGAACAGAAAGACTGACACCACTTAATTGCAAATTTCACTCTGTACGTAATTTTGAAATAAAACAATTAACAGAAATTCAATACAATTAGTCTCCAATTTAAAAATAAATATATGAACGGAAATCCAGTAGGATTAGTCTATCTTCCTCTGAGCTGGCCTTTCCTCACTTCGTCTCACTATAAAGGGAGGGAATGTTTCGATAAGTTGAGCTGGAGTCCAGTGGGATCACCAAGATTTACCTGTTGAGATGTGCGTCGATCTTTCTCCCAGCTTCTGATGTTTGCTTGGCCACGCGGTGGCGGGGATTCTGGATCCTGTGCAGGGCCAGTGGCAGGGACCCAGTCTGTTGACATTACGGTACCTGCTTTGAAGATGCGTAGCTGGAGTCCTCCAGCCTGATGAGTTCTCACACTTGCCTTCTGACTTTCATTAAAAATGTGAGATTTCAGCTGGCTAAGGTAAGACTGCCATAAATGTATATATTCAAATTCTTCACTCTGCTTTATTTATAAGTGCTAATGATAATTAGTAAGAAACTGCTAAACAATTGAAGGGATACTACTCTTTAATGAAGTCAAATACTCAGGTGAAGTAAATAGGTATCATAAAACACTTGGTCCAAGTGCATATGCTAATTAGAATCACCTTCTACAAATCATTAAGACGATCAGCAATACTCATAAATCATCTTAATATATGTCACAAAGTATGGGCGAAAAGTTATCCTGTGAAAATGTAGTAGTGAGTTATCATGTTAACAGATAATAAGCAAGTACTGGCAAGAATTATACCATGAAGATACAATATTCATGAATCATTGTAACTGATTTCACCAAGCCGTGGCATAAAGTTACGCTGCTAAACAGAACACTTGTTCATCATATTGACAGATTTTATCAAGTATATTGACATTAAGTTATACTGGTAACGTATAATGCTCATTCATCATCTTGACAGGTCATGGTGTTCTTCAGCGTTTATGCTAATGAACGAAACTGCGATGTACATACCTGTGAAACACGTGCAGACACAGACATCTGGCCTGTTCACAGAATTTACTTCATGCCCAAGTGAGACTGGCGCATCAGTTTCCATGGCGATCCTACCTGGGAAGCCGGAGTGAGTGGGGAAGGAAGGAGGTGGGGTAATGGGGGGGGGGGGGGGGGGGGGGGGGGGAGGATTTCTGGTACTGACGTGTATGGCAGAGGAAGTACTCGCATGGTTTTCATGAAAAAGCCCGCAACTAAGAGATAGGAGGGGTGGAGGGGAAGGGGTGGCTAGACGACTACCACTGCCGTTACGTCAAACTTTCCTGCCTCAATGTCGACGTCAGCATTAGATGTCTATCATTGTGTTGGCTTGCATCAAAAGTCACCCAGACAGACAGGAGAAAGGGGCGTAGGGGGCTGAGGGGGTGGAGATGGGGCGTGTAAAAATGGCGTACCATGATGACACTCATTGCTGTTTGTGAGGACAGAAAGACTTGATCTATAGACGGACAGACGAACAAATGCAAAGAGATACAGACAGAAATAGAAACAGAGAAAGAAAAGGGAGGGTGGAGGGAGTGATCTCCCAGTCGATGTCACCCACCATGTGGATATAAAAGCGGTGCACATGTGTGCATATGTGTGTGAGTGTGTGTGTGTGTGTGTGTGTGTGTGTGTGTGTGTGTGTGCGTGTGTGTGTGCGTGCTCGCGCGCGCGCGCCCGCGCGCGCGCGTATGTGTGTGTGTGTGTGTGTGTAGGCGTGAGAGTGTGTTCAAACTCCCCCCACACACCCACCCATCCTCCAAAATCTTACTGTCAAACAAACAAAGCAATACGCACGTGTGAGAACTCAACCTTCTTGGTGGTGATAAAAGGGTGGCCATGCTGGACATTTACTTAAGGGATTATCTCGAGAGCACACACTTGAACACCTCTCTCTCTCTCTCTCTCTCTCTCTCTCTCTCTCTCTCTCTCTCTGCTTTAGTTCGTGGATTCTAACCTGCATACTTGACAAGAATGGAAAATTTGCTGATCGGAAATGTGTCAGGATTGGTTCTGTCTGTCTCTGTCTCTCTCCTGTCTGTCTGTCTGTCTGTCTCTCTCATCCATCCATCCATCCATCCATGTGCGTACGCGCGCGCGCGCGCGCGTGGTGTGTGTGTGTGTGTGTGTTTTTTTGTGTGTGCTTGTGTGTATGTGCGTGCGTGCCTGCCTGATGCGTGCATGTGTGCTTGTGTGCATGTGTGTCTAAGTGTCTGTGCGTGTGCGCGCGCATGTGCGTGCGTGCTTGTAATTGCGTGCGCGCGCGACCTTGAAAAAGCTTTTGACACAATAAATTGGGAATGTATGAAATAGTTCTGAAAGCAGTCGGATTTTTGGGACGAGTTGTGTAGCTGGATCTCAACCTTTTATAACAACGTAAGATCACATGTTATAGTGAATGAAAAAGTCTCTCAGAGCTTGGAAATGCAGAACTGAATACTAAACTAAACTAACTGAACCGAAAAATCTGATTTGTTCTAGACATATATTTACACCCCTGGGCAGGATTGCCGTGTTTTAAATCACTTATACGTTCTAACTTTCTGTACCTGTTGATGCACTTACCAAACCTTCCAGGTAAAGAAATAAAAGAATTGCAAAGAATGTTATGAATTTGTGGAATATGAAAACAGATATTATTAAAAGAAAATATTCGGCTCAT
>JADBJO010001423.1:240000-242500 GCA_016801955.1 Conus betulinus
CCCTAGGCTTCCCCCCCCCCCCCCCCCCCCCCCCCCCCCCCCCCCCCCCCCCTCCCGCTCCTTCCATTCCCTACCCCCTTTTTTATATGGCTGAATGCTTTCTTTGCACGATGAATACCATCCTCCTTCTCCTTTTCTTCCTCCCCATCATGGTGTGATCCAATCCAGTAGTAGAGAACCAGTGACGCGAGACGACCATGACGGCTCTGAATGTTGTTCTGTCGTCGTCCTGCCTGAAGCATCAGTTTTCATTCTCTTTCAATCACTCACCTTCTTCAAGGTCAGACTCATTTGTACCTGCGGGTATATCAAGCAGATCTGGATGAGAGAATTAGGGTCGCCGCACAAGGCTACGTTTGCGTTTGCGGCACTACTGCGAATGCGGCACGAAAATGGTGTTTGTTTGTAGCATAGGGACTGGTTTTTAACAGACTGTTTGGTTTGTAGCACTAGGGACAAAATGGTTTTGCTTTTAGTTAATGGTTTTTAACGGAGGACAATATAGCAAACTGCTACGTTAATGACAACAAGACAATAAAATAGAAATAAACACACAGAACAAGAGATAGTGTAAAGCAGAGATTACATTAAAAAAAAATCAACGAATAAGTCTTGTTTAGATGTTACGAACAGCAGAAAAAGTGCACCAAATAATACTCCCTTCACATCTGTCAGCATGAAAAACAAGACATATTTTGTTTAAAATTGACTTGTCTGTTTTTGTATTGTACATAAGATATGCGGCACTTTATACCTTGTTTTGTGTGTTTATTCGTATGCTGCCAAGAAAGTAAACAACGATTCCGACTTTAAGATGCCATAACAGACTTCTTTGTCCAAGAACTGATGGAAAATAGACAAAAATAGTGCCTGTGGTTAGCCTGAACAGTAACGATCATGCTTTCTCTCGCCACAGATTACTCATGAACATCCCTGTTGACACTAACAAAACACAAACACATGAATTTTGTTTTTACTTTTCTTAAAACAGCTGGACATGGAATACTCTTCTGCCTGTTACTGTTACGAGGAAACGTGAGCAACGCTTTCTGTCTCTCTCCCTCTCATCGGCATGCAAACAGAGGTGACACCCTTTGGAATCAAATCCCCCAAAGAGCTTGACTTTGGTTATTCAACACTGTCGATTGTCTTTGCTGTTCTGTTGTCAATGTTTGCTGCATTTCGTTTGCGAAACGTTCAGAGAAAAAGATACACCCGAAGGTGCGGGTGGGACCCAGAGAAGTACTGTCCTCAACTGCCGAACAAACCAGCTGGGGGCAATTCTGCACCACCTATGGAAGCCTGCGCTGTGTTCACATAGGGTGCAGGCACGTACAAGGCATTCAATTAAGACGTCAAAGGACATATTTTGCTCTTTGGCAGATGCCACTGTGTGGTGGCTATTGGATGTGACACGCCAGAACCTCCACGACAGCGTTCCCATGGGTATACTAGCCCATATTTTTTCGACTGCAGAGCCGACCGGCAAAAACCGCCTTCGTCGAGCAGCAGCAGTGTGCATTCCTTAGCCTCACTCGTTGCTGTTCCGCTGACAGGTGAAGACAGTACAACTCCAGACACGGTCTAGCGTACGCTATAGGTCTTAAGTGCCCTCGGTAGGGAATCTCAGGATACACTCTTTCCCGCTGTCAATCGACTTTCCCTGTGGTCAATGGGTTTTCCTCACCCTGACAGGGCCTTTCCCCAGAGTCGGCCAAAAGGCAGCCAAGAAAAAAGATACAGTGCAGATGGGACCCAGAGAAGTACTGCCCTCTACTGCGAACAAACCAGCAATCCTGCACCACCCTTGGAAACCTGCGCTGTATTCACACACTAACTGTTATTACTATGCCCCCTTGCATCGAAACGCAGAGGTGACATCCTTTCGAATCAGCTTCCCCAAACAGCTTGACTCGTCTCGGTCATTCAACACTGTGGATTGTGTTTGCTCGTCTGTTGTCAATGTTGTTCGCTGCATTTGGTTTGCAAACAGTTCTGATACTCCACCGCTCTAGGCTTGCTTTGCCCGCTGGCTCATGTTTATGCTCTTAACATGAGGTAAAGTGTGTTCTCTACGTCTTCCAGTTTTTTGTTTGTTTTGTTTGTTGTGTGTGTGTGTGTGTGTGTCTTTTTTTTTTTTTTTTTTGATGAATCTGACATCAAATGATCTTGTTGAACACCGCCACTATGATGAAGTCCGAATATCTTTATATTCGGAACAATTGCTACCGTTAAAAAAAAACAGACAAACAAACAAAAAGAAAATGATTTTTTTAATCAGAAGAAAGAACAGAAAAGAAGACTACCGTCACAGAACAAAAGATAAAAAAAAAATCCTTCTGTCGCTTTATGAAAACTTCTCAGTGTGTACTCCTTCCCTCGCTCGTGAAGACCTTCTCAGTGTGCATACTGATGACGTGGTAAAGTTCATAGTGGATTCGGTTTAGGGGGATATAAAGCTGTGACTAAATCAGTACAAATGCCCCAGGTTGAGCCCAAC
>JADBJO010001423.1:250000-260000 GCA_016801955.1 Conus betulinus
TATACGTTTTGTTGTTGCTGTTGTTGTTTTCGTTTAGTAGGACCCCCCGCCCCTCCCCCTCTGTGTGTGCGTGCGTGCGTGAGAGAGAGAAAAGAAAGAGAGAGAGGGGATGGGAGAGAGAGAGAGGGGGATGGGAGAGAGAGAGAGAGAGAGAGAGAGAGAGAGAGAGAGAGAGAGAGAGAGAGAGAGAGAGAATATCGTTTACATACATAAGGATATCGAATGTTAAATCATTTTGCACTGTGGGCATAAAAAATATAACTAGACATCACGCATTGTACATGCGGATTTGGCTGTGCTTGGTTACACCAAGGCGTACAACAACGCTTTGAAACAAAGATCATTTGAATGTCATACGCAAGACTTAAAGAGCTTTGTCATGTCACGTGATCGATTTACTCTGTATTCCATGTTTTGACAACTGCATGACCCACTACTAAACGTAAACATAATTATGAAACTTGTTTTACATAAGATTCTGACAAGAATCAGGCTTGGTGTGCCTCGTATCCATTCAATATACATGACTTCAAATGCTTTTTTCTTTCAATGTGTTTATTTTGCTCAAATGTTAAAAAAAAAGTACGAACCACTCTTTCTCCTAATAGTCCAGGGTATACAAAGTTAAGGAACAGTTTACATATGTCAAAGCATACGTATTACTTTCTATTTTTCTCTCGAATGCTTTCACACACAGAAACCGGTCTATGTTTTGCGAATAAAGCAGACTCTCTCTCTCTCTGTCTCTCTCTCTCTCTCTCTCTCTCTCTCTCTCTCTCTCTCTCTCTCTCTCTCTCTCTCTCTCTCTCTCTCTCTCTCTCTCTCTCTCTCTCTCTAGTGCATCTGATGAGCTATGAATGATTTATATTCATGAGTTCACATGTATAAGTGTACTATCGTATTCATTTGACAGACATTGCTTTGTCCTTTGTTGATGCTGTCGCTTTTGAGTGATTGATTCTAAGACGAACTGTCATGTTACTACAGCACCACCACCCTCCCTCGCCTCTCTCTCTCTGTCTGTCTGTCTGTCTCTCTGTCTGTCTGTCTGTCTCTCTCTTTTTCATCGATTATTTATTATATTGTTATAACAGACCGAAGATAAATGAATAAGTGAATGGACAGATGTGTGTATAACTACACACCTATGCAAACGTACATGTGTGTAATATACTTATCAAATGAGACCGCTTTCATCATCAGCATGTGCCCGTGCATCTGTACAATGATGATAGAATTTGCCTATAATGAATATGTTCTTATACTCATGTAGCCTACAGATGACTTGATATACACATATGAAGTAAGTAAGAACAAAATCCTGAATAGATGCATTATCAATGAAAAGCTCTATGTTAGATAGCTGAGTGAATCATACGCTGCCTGACAAAATGCTTCAACAAGTAAAACAAACAAACGATCGTTATATCAATCAGTCGATGGATAAAGTAATTAATCAGCCAGTTTCAATCACTCCTGAAACATCTATCAACCACAGCTCCGTCCTAGGAACCATGGTTGCTCGCTTGGCCTACCCTGACCTCTCACCCTGGGCAAAGATGAGCTTAAAGGGAGACAAATGATCAGATCTTCATTGAATCTGCTACCTTTGCAT
Source organism: Conus betulinus (assembly GCA_016801955.1). Lineage (NCBI taxonomy): Eukaryota > Metazoa > Mollusca > Gastropoda > Neogastropoda > Conidae > Conus > Conus betulinus. Next base: position 251,616 of record JADBJO010001423.1, read on the forward strand.
CCCTCCCCATCGCCACCCTCACCTCACCTCCACCTTCCATACCTCCATTTTCTCTCCTTTCTTTTGCTCTTCACCCCCCTTCGAGATAATGGCAGATGGAGGGCTAGTGGGGAGGTAAAAAACATACCCCTTCCAAACTCTCCGCCTTACTGTGGGAAAAATTGCTGCCGGTGTCACTGCCCAAAGTGCCCCCCCCCCCCCCCCCCACTTCTCCCTCTCCCTCCCTCCCTCTCCCTCTCTCTCTCTCTCTCTCTCTCTCTCTCTCTCTCTCTCTCTCTCTCTCTCTCTCTCTCTCTCTCTCTCCCTCTCTCCTTTCCTCCTGTCTGTCTGTCTGTCTGTCTGTCTCTCTTTGTCCTTCCCCCCCCCCTTCTCTCGCCCCCTGTTCATTTTCTTGTTCTTTGGTCTTTTTTTTTTTTTTTTTTTGAAAGGTACTCATGCATTAATTGTTGCATTCTTTTCATGTCTCTACCCACATTCTTTTTCTCGGCCAGAGGGCTAGATGTTAAAATATAATTATGTTTAATTTATTACTCTCTTAAAATCAGATTTGTTGTTCGTTCTCTCTCTCTCTCTCTCTCTCTCTCTCTCTCTCTCTCTCTCTCTCTCTCTCTCTCTCTCTCTCTCTCTCTCTCTCTCTCTCTCTCCTTAGCTGCCACTGCAACTAATGATTATAGCCTAGTCCATAGCTGGCCCCATCCTCTACCCTTTAACGTCATCCCTGGACCGTTCAGGTTAATGCCACTCCACCCTCCTCTCACCTCGCCTCCTTTCACTACCACCACTGAGGCCCTCTGCTGGACAGTTTGGGTCATCATCATCATCATCATCAGCAGCAGCAGCAGCAGCAGCTGCACTACGAGTTCTTATACAGCGCCTATCCTCGGCTAGAGACCTAGCGCTAAGCGTTTTACAATCCACACTGTCGGCTACATAAACGGGCTGCCTACCTGGGTAGAGTCTACCGAAGAGCTGCCTGTCGGCGCTTCATTTAGTCTTTTTTCCCATTTCATTCAAACAGTATCATTCACTCAGTGGTGTGTGTGTGGTTCCAGAGACTACAGGACTGCAGCCCCCCTAACTGTCCCGGCACCACACACAGAGAGATGAGGACGGGCTATCCTCTACGGTTAGTTTCAGTTTCAGGTCAGTTTCACTAAGGAGAGATGTCACTGCGTGCAGACCAATCCATTTACGCTACACATCTTCTCCGTTTAGAGACCACACTGTGCACGATGTAAGGCTGATGGATAAATGATTTGATAACTAGGATGAAGAGAACTTAAGACGATCCCATGGATACGATTTAGCAGACGTCGAACCTGAGTCCATCGCGCTCGGCAGACCTTGGGTCCGTACCTAACATCGGCTGTGCCATTATTATCATTGTATGTGTGTGTTTGCATGTGTGCATGTGCACATGTGTGTGTCTGTGTGTGTGTGTGTGTGTGTGTGTGTGCGTGCGTGCGTGTGTGTGTGTGTGTGTGTGTGTGTGTGTGTGTGTGTGTGTGTGTGTGTGTGTGCGCGCGCGCGCGCGCGCGCGCCGTTTAACTCTTTGTGGGAAACGAATGTTTAGAAGATGACATGATTATCATTGATCAGCAACAAAAACTCAGCCCAGCTGAGACTGTCCGGGGGGCAGAAAGAGCCGTGGGGGGTATGGACTGAGACCTCCGCTTTTGTGAGGAGGCAAGACTGAAATGACCAGAAGTAAACAGGAAAAGAGAAATGGGAGGGTGGGGGGAGGAGGCCGAGGTGGAGGGAGGGATGAAGGAGGGGTGGGGAGAGAGAGAGAGAGAGAGAGAGAGAGAGAGAGAGAGAGAGAGAGAGAGGGGGGGGGTCCTGGGCATTTAGCGGACGGTTATGGGTCGTTCTCTCTCTCCTGGTCTCCCCGTTAAAAATGGTCTGTGATGGGTTGTGTGAAAAGGCCATGGATCTTCACAGAATCAGAGTGGATCTGTTCTCTCCCCCCCCCCCCCCCCCCCCCCCCACCCCCCCCCCCCCCCTCCCCTCCCCTATCCCCACGTCATCCAAGCTGGTCAAAGACTTTATTCGTTCCCTACCGCGTCCTGTTCATTTTCAGCGGTCCTTTGATCTTTTCATTTGTCTCTTCATAGGGTGGCTTGGCCTGATGGTTAGAGTCTTTTTTTTTTTCTCTTGACCCGGCGGCCCTTGGTTCATTCCCCGGACGCTTGAGACAGCGAGGTTGGATGGGATTTTTCTCTACGGGGTCACCATACCTGTGCACCGTTAGGCTGCTATCCCCCTGTTCCAAACCCTTGGGGTGAACTGTGTGCATGTAAGCTTAAAAATAAAGAAAAGGAAAACAAAAATGAGGAGAAAAAAAAATCTTCACATATTTCTTCTTCTTCTGCGTACATAGGCTGATACTCCTGCGGACATTCCCTGTATAGACAGATAAGTATTAATCCCATCTGCCCAACAAAGGGAGTGGAGTTTTGTGTGCATGACCTTTTTTTTTAATCCGCCATTAAGGCAGTCATACTCCAAACTTTGGGGAAAGTGCATGCTATGAGTAACGTGTCATCCATACCAGTGGCCAAACTGGCCTTCTCTTCCGAAAGTTGGTGATGTGGTTTTGCGTGTGTGCAAGATGTTATGCGTGCGTTCACGCACGGAACCTCGATTTATAGTCTCATTCGAAGGACTGTATGGGAAATGGAGTCAGAACCAATGTTAACTCCGAGGGAAAAATCCCTCTGTACCGAAACGGAACGTCGCAGATTCGAAACCGCAACCCTTGCATTACGAGTCCGGCGCTCTATGAACTGAGCTATTCCGGCCCCCTTCACATATTTTGAATACCTTTCTAGATTCCTTGAAAGTGCAGCAGCTGTACAGAACACACACACAGACACACAGACACCAGACATACATACACACATACGCACGCACGCACGCATACATGCACACGCGCGCGCGCACGCGCGCGCACACACACACACACACACACACACACACACACACACACACACACATACACACAACATGCATGCTGATACTGTAGACATCATCCTCACAGACGGTATGTGGCTGTCTTAGATGCGGAATTGAAAACGGCCACAGTCGCAAATATGTGACCAGTTGTGAACTTCTAATTCTAGACGACGAACAAAAGATTTCGCTCTTTGCAGAGAGTCCTCAGAAGAGAAGCCCCCTTCAAGCGAGTGTTTCGGCCCTTATCTCCTGACACTCTAGGGGGGTTGGGCCACACCCGGGTTCATGACTCCGGATGTCCCTCTGCTGCCCTTTTTTTTTTTTTCCCATCTTGGGATGAGCCATGACTGGGATTCGAACCCATGCCCTTCTGGACATGCTCATTTTCCATTTAATGACTCGTGCACTAACCACTGAGCCACAGGGACACCTGATATTTGTAGGAAAGTTAAGCCTTATGAAGTTCACTTTTGTTCCTCCTTGACCAGATCCAACTTGAACACCTCTCTGCCGCTTCTGCCATTGCTTTCAGGGCTTTGGTTTTTTTTCCCTCCCTGCAACTGAGAGCTGTTTCATGAGGCTGTATGCAGACGTTCCCACAAACCCCCTAGCTCCAATTTCTGCAGTGAGGACTTTGACCTGATAGCCTTCTCTCCTCAGGCTGTTTGCCAGATCAGCATACTTTTCAGTCTTGTAGATCTGAGCTGCCTCCATTCTTGATTTTTCCCTTTTGTGGTGTTGGTACTAGCCCAGACTACTTGTACAATCTCTTTGAGCACTTGGTTGTGCCTCCATGTGTACCTTCCTTGAGCCAGGGCTACTTTACATGAGCTTAGGACATGCTCCACTGTTTGTTTTTCATGGCAAAGGGGGCATGAAGGATCGTCTTTTTTCCCCACTTCACCAGGTTTGCATTTGAGGGGCAGAAGGTCATATGCAGATCTGAGAATGAAGCTGATCCTGAGAGGGGCCATGTGCCAGATGTCATTCCAAGTGAGACTTCTTTGGAGTGCATTCTCCCACGTTGTCCATTGCCCTTGCTGGCTCTGCTGGACTGCTTTTTGGAGTCTTTGTTGGTCTTCTTCTTTTTCTCATCTCCTGAATCATCATGTCTCTTTGGCTTTTCCTTTGGCCTTTGACCACCATTCAGTTTTGGTCAACTCCAGTCCTTGTCTGTTGGTCTGTGTGTGTCCTGTTATTTCTCTGATCTTGAGACTTTCTTTTGCAGAATCCATCGCCTCTTGAACTTTCCAAGACACACACATACATACTCACACGCCCACGCGCGAGCATGTACGTATGTATGTATGTATGTATGTATGTATGTATGTATGTATGTATGTATATGTATGCATGTATCAACCAATATGTGTGAATCTGTGTGTGTGTGTGTGTGTGTGTGTGTGTGTGTGTGTGTGTGTGTGTGTGTGTGTGTGTGTGTGAAAGAGAGAGAGAGAGAGAGAGAGAGAGAGAGAGAGAGAGAGAGGAGGGGGTGGGGTGGGGAGACAGACAGAGACAGAGATGAACAGCAAAGGCACAATTTAAATGCAGCTAAGCATACCATGTCAAAATAATGTGTCAGTATGACTTTCTCTATCTTTCCGTTCCCCCTATCTTTCATTCTCAGCATACATGTGCTCTCTCTCTCTCTCTCTCTCTCTCTCTCTCTCTCTCTCCATCTCTCTCTCTCTCTCTCTCTCGCTCTCTCTCTCTCGCTCTCTCTCTCTCTCTCTCTGAACGAGCAAGTTTGTGTGTAAGTACCTGTGTATACGTGTGTATGGAGGGGAGAAGTGGAGGCGGAAGGGGAGAGTGAGAAGGCAATGTGTGTGTGTGTGTGTGTGTGTGTGTGTGTGTGTGTGTGTGTGTGTGTGTGTGTGTGTGTGTGTGTGGGGCGCGCGCGCGCGCGAGCAAACGCGTGTTTATAAAATGGGAAGTAGAAGGAAAGGGTGATAAGAGAGGGAGTGGAGGGTGAGTTGGGGTAAAATCTGGGCTGGTATACCAAGCTTGTTTAAGAACAAAACAAAATCAAATAGATGATTCCAATCGCCACCAGTGCAGATTAGACACAGTCCTCTGCTCCAGTCCACTGCGACAACTGGCAAGTGACTTTATACTTTATGCATATTCCATAGATATTCGAAGATATGGGAATAACAGGAAAGGGGCAATGGGAAAATAGGATAAATGGAAGGTTGGAGAGTAAAGAAGGGACCATTGGAGGAGGTGGGGGGTTCAGGAAGACAGGGAGCGGGAGACAAAGCAGTAGTGGCGTAAGACAGGGACATGGGTAGTGAGAGGCCAGGCTATAGACAAAGGACAGCTTAGCACAGTGCCACGGCCGATAGGCAGCTGGGGATGAGAGTGGAGGTGACACGCGCGCACGCGCACACACAAACACGCACGCACACACACACACACACACACACACACACACACACACACACACACACACACACACACACACACACACACACACACACACGGCGGAGAGGATCAATTAGGAATGTTCAGCTAAACCTCGTCTTTAAAAGGCGATGTGTGTCAAACGTAGAGCTGTCGAGTGCCAAAGACCCATTACCATACCTCTCTCCCCGACCGCCAGTCACTGGCCAAACATGACTCTCCCGTTGGACCGTCCGAAATGTTTATTGCTATCTTACACTCTGGCCTCACGCCCACTCCCACAACGGCAGATATGGCAGACGGGGATAAGTACCTCATGATAGAGAGGGCTAGGTTTTGTCACGTTGAGATGGGCGTCGAAAATGCCAAAGACCATGAGAATCAATCATCATGCGTTGTGACTGGTCTTGTAGAACAACGATCAAACAGTCAGATCCAGCCTGGTTTTTCATATTCCTTCAAAACAGCTCACTCTTCTCCACAAGCCACACAAAATCATTTCACCCGCGACTTAAATGCGTCTGGGTATTCCGACAAAGACGAAAGTGTTATTTTTAACGGGTCTGGGATTCGTGAAAATGTCCGTCCAGTCAACTTCAGCTTCAACTACTGAAATAAATGGGAAGGTTTTCGGCCACCAGGCTTTTCACCAAAAGCAAGAATTGTTTTGAAGCGTCACACGTGTCACCCTGGCTTGTAGCTAAGCAATCTTCCTGAAAACGCATAGTCCATCTTCAGAAGCGTGAGGTAAGACGCATACACGTATTCCAGGCAGTGCTTTGCAGCTTGCATAGATTTTCTGTCATTCATGCCTGCAAGAATGGAGTATTTATAGTTCAGGCACGACCGGATTGAGCTGAGAATTGTCGTTCTGTCTGAAACTTGATTACCGTTCCTTTCCTTTCTATGCCCATCAAAATGCACACTAGGTGATTCCAGGTGGACAGATTACAATCAAAGAGATCTAACGATTTGGGGAAGACCGTCTGGCACAAAGATGGCGTCACGGGTGAACTCCAAGGTCTGAAAAGTGGTGTCAAATATGCGGAAGCTCAAGTGTAGCAAGATGGTGATTGATGTCGCAAGTGAACATCCACAAGTGTGGGAGGAGTCAGGAGATAGTACAGGATAGTGGTTGCAAGGTAAGGAAATGCATGTGGTATTTCAGGTGGTGTAGCTGGTGTCTCCATACATCAGTTGGGATGTCGGGTTGAGGGGTTGCAATCCAATCTCGTGATTGCTTTGCAGCACGATGTGTGTATAAAATCATCCACTGTAAAAAAAAAAAATGACAATCAACAAAGCAAAAAAAAAAAAAAAAAAAAAAAAAGAAAGAAGAAAACGAAAGAAAGAAAGAAAAAAAATGAATAAATAGATAAAGAAAGAAAAACAAAGAAAGAAAGAAACAAAGAAAGAAAGAAAGAGAAAACTGACTGGAAGTATAGCAAACACGTTTTTTGTGTGTGTGTGTGTGTGTGTTGCTATACTATTCCTTGAACAAACAAAAAGTAATAAGAAAAATACATCATGTGGGACAGCACACACAGAGAGAGAGAGAGAGAGAGAGAGAGAGAGAGAGAGAGAGAGAGAGAGAGAGAGAACATGTTTGAATTGCATTAAGGAGCTGTTCTTCTAACCGACGCCTATGTTTTAGCATGCTATAGGCCTGACTAGCATATCTACTGGACAAGGGACAGACTCTTGACTCTTGACAAACCTGGCCACACAGGACACTGGAACCTGACCTCTAGAAACCTGTTTAGAGACTGACTTACCAGGAGCTGCCTCTCTTCCGCACGGACTGTATTGTCCACAGCCTTGATAACCTCAACCGACCGATTTACAATATTCACATAGAAACAATGTCCATACACTGCAGCCAGATGTACTTGGAACCATTGATTCCTCCCTCTGTACTTTTTCTCGAAGTCTTTCAGCCAGTACCCGCAAACCACTGCCCGCGTTTTTCCATTCCCATGGCGTGTACACAAGGTGATGCTCTTGGTATGACGTAGACAGGTTTATCAACCACTCCAACAAAACCCTGCACTGTCTCTGACAAGGAGAACAGCTCAGGACTCATTTCCCTTAAGAAATTCATATCCAGGATGAAATCAGACGTGGAAAGCAAATTAGGCGATCTTACTGTTGAATCCATCGAGACTCTAGAAGAAGAAATACACTCTGAAGGTTAAAAAAAAAAAAGGCGAGTGGGTTGAAAAGGTGCACAGCGCGAACCTAAGAAATTTGTGTTGTGCTTTCATCATAAAGAGAAGAGGCAGCTCAAAGCAAGGGAAACAACTTGCTTTGAGCGGCTATGAATAAAACTAAGACTGCCACAGCTATTACTTCCCTTCTCTCCATTGCTGCTGCTGCTCGCGAATCTGTCTGCACAAGTCATGAACAAATCTTTCTTAGATACTGAGTTAAACGATTGGATGTTCAATTCATATTTTAATATTACACAGTAAAGAAAAAAAAAAGTTAAAGAAAAAAAAAAGTCGTAGGACTGGCCTATTTGTTGCCATGAACGCGGAAAATAGAGCATGGCCCATATTGTCCGCTTCCCTTTTCCTATTTTTCACGCAGGATAGAAAAGGGATCGGTCATTCTTTGACATTGTATTTCTTATATTACATATTTGCCATTCAAATATTCATTCATCCATTCGTTCATCCATTCATTCATCTATTCAATGATTCATTTTCAACTAATGTCAACTTGCTTTGTTTGACAATAGAGCGGCCGTTTGTTCGTTTTGATGAATGAAAAGGGGGACCCACTGGTTTTTACTACCCTATATCTACTGTTTTTAACAACCCTGTGGCCAGTACAATCGCCATTTGATCTGTGCGATCATTCATCTGCATCACCATCTAAATCTGTACGATCACTCAATCACCGTAAATTTCTTGTCTGTACTTTTTTTTGTTTCTTTGTTTGTTTTTTTTGTCCAAGATAAATTCTATTTATTTATTTTACACACACACACACACACACACACACACACACACACACACACACACA
>JADBJO010001423.1:265000-267500 GCA_016801955.1 Conus betulinus
ACAATTGAACAGAACTGTCAGACTTGAAGAGATGCTATCAGGCTTTCTCCTCCCTGCTCTGCTCTGATTCCTTGCCACCTCACCCGCCCCCCCCCCCCCCCCACCCCCCACCTCCCCTCAACCAATCCCCATCCCCTCACTACCCTGTTGAAGTCTCTGCCTTCTGGCCCAATGATCAAAGTCAGTCTGAGCCAAAGAACCCGGACGTATTTATGTCCTGTTCCTCTGACAGCGAAACGTTAACGTTACGAGCATTGTCAAACTGTGTGTGTTTTATTGTCATGAATTCACAGTTTTGTTGATTATTTAGGACTGAACGGCGAGATGAAACATGAGGAAGAGGGGAATTCATGATTCTTTGAAGAAAACGTTGAAGAAATAAAAAAGAAAAGAAAGAGAAAAGCCCCCCCCCCCCCCCCCCCCCCCCCTCCCAGGCTCCCTCCCTTACCCGTCTCTACACAAGGTTTTGCAAAATTCTGAAAAAAGGACAACACTTCGAATGAAAAACAAAATATCGCGTGGAGAGAGAGAGAGAGAGAGAGAGAGAGAGAGAGAGAGAGAGAGAGAGAGAGAGATTGTTATTGTTCCTTTATGTTTTGCTGGAAAGACAAAGATAAAAGGAAAGAGAGAGGGAAAGAAAGGGAAAAAGAAAAAGAAGGAAGAAAAGAAAGAACAAACGTATTGGTGAGGGTATTTCTGGGGGAAAAAAGGAGAGAATGTACTGATGTGCTATATTGAATTGATTTTAACATATGGTAGAAAGAAAGAAACAGCAGCAGTAGCAACGACGACAACAACAACTACAACAAAAGAAGAAAGATAGAGGAAAAATAAAAGAAAATAGACAGAAAAATAGAAGAAAAGAAAGAGAGAAAGAAACCCAGTTGTGCGATTTCCCCCTGATCTCTATAGCCCTGTATCCTGAAAATAAGCTGTTATGATTATCATGGTCATGATATTTGTTATTATTGTTATCATCGTTATTATTTGATTGAGAAACAGACACTCAATTCCATGCATGATCACCATGCAATGTCCATTTCACAAATCGAAAGAGAAAGATTGGGGAAAGGAGGAGGGACATGGAGAATGTGAGTAGGAGGAAGGAAGGTGGGGGAGGGGGGGGGGGAGGATGAGAGGAGAGAAAGATGCAGTTCTTTCAACCTACTTGTTTTATACTGCCTCTCTCCACCGGGAGCGCTACCTTGCCTAGCTGTCCGTTTGACCTCTTTCTGTTTCTTATCGATTCCACTGTGTGTGTGTGTGTGTGTGTGTGTGTGTGTGTGTGTGTATGTGTGTGTGTGTGTGTGTGTGTGTGTGTGTGTGTGTGTGTGTGTGTGTATGTGTGTGTGTGTGTGTGTGTGTGTGTGTGTGTGTAGCGCTACCTTGCCTAGCTGTCCGTTTGACCTCTTTCTGTTTCTTATCGATTCCACTGTGTGTGTATGTGTGTGTGTGTGTGTGTGTGTGTGTGTGTGTGTGTGTGTGTGTGTGTGTGTGAGAGAGAGAGAGAGAGAGAGAGAGAGAGAGAGAGAGAGAGAGAGAGAGAGAGTGCTTTCAATCTTTTTTTAAACGCCCAGGATTGAAAGTGAGCTGCATGAATTATGCATCGCACCCGCGGACAAGCTGAACGTGCAGGTTGAACTTTCATTGAACTTTGGTGTGACAAAGCGGGCAACTCACGGCATCGGAGCTGATCTCGAATCTGGTTTTCGTTTTTTTTTTTTTTTGTGTGTGTGTGTGGTCACTATGGGATTTTCGGCGTTCGGAAAGTTAAAAAAAAAAAAAAAAAAGCGTACGCCTCCCTCTTTCCCTCCCCACTCTCACTTTCCCGTCTTTCTCTCCACCTACTATCTCAATCCCCCACCCCTGCACAAAATAGAGATATCAATTTAGAGAAAATAATACCGTATTAAACATTACTGTTGTTATTCCTGCTTGTTGAGATCATTTCTCGCTTGGCTTCTTCCTACCACCCCCCCCCCCCCCCCCCCCCCCCCCACCCCCCGCCCCCCCTTCTTCTCTCTTTAAAACACCTGAAACCCACCTTTCCTTTCTTAATTGAACACCAGCTGTTGTGTTCACAAACAGCCACCAAATGAGTGAAGGGACAAAAGAAAGGCTCAGGTCATTTTAAGGAAATTCACGTACGTTAGCTGCCCGCCAGTTACCGGCACAGCGCAGCATCTAGAGCCATCATTGTCTTGCAAATCGTCGACAGGTGAAGAGCAGATCGACGCATCATTTCTCACCACTGTTTTATGACGATAGAGCAGTCGTTTATGCTTGTCAACAATATGACCTAGAGAAGAAGAAAAAACAAATCCATGAACAACCAATCTCCCCCGGTCATCCCTGCGTCTGTTCAGAAGTCCAGTGTACTTCAAATTTGGCAGACGTTATTTATTTGGTTCTGCTTTGGGCCCCCAACCCCCTCCTCCTTCCCCCAACAACCCTCATCACCCGCCCCCACCCCAACCCTTCTCTATCTGGTCCGACTCCT
>JADBJO010001423.1:277500-307500 GCA_016801955.1 Conus betulinus
AAAACAAGAGCATTATCATCTTTGAAGAACAGCAAGGATTAAAAAAATAAACCAGTCTCTTTTTCTCTGTGTTATGTGTCGGTGTTTTTGTGTTTGTGTCTGTCCATCTGTCTGTCTCTCTATTGGTCTATCTGTCTGTCTGTCTGTTTTTGTCTGTTTGTCTCTGTCTCTCTCTGTCTGTCTCTCTGTGTCTGTCTCCTCTCTGTCTCTGTCTGTCTGTCTCTCTCTCTCTCTCTCTCTCTCTCCCTCTCTGTGTCTCTCTCTTCCCCCTATCTGTCTTTCTGTCCCTGTCTCCCCTCTCTCTCCTCCCTCTCTCTCTCTCTCTCTCTCTCTCTCTCCTCTCTCTCTCTCTCTCTCCTCTCTCTCTCTCTCTCTCTCTCTCTCTCTGTCCCTCTTCCTTTTTTTTCGGTCGTTTTTTTTTCGTCATTCTTTCTTTCCTTAGTTCTTTTTCCCTATTTTTTTTTCACCCTTTCCTTCTTTCTTTTTCTTTCTTCTACCTTCTGTTCTGAGCTTTTATTTTCTTTCTTTTTTGTCTGTTCTTTCTTAACTTGCTTTTTTTCCTTCTTTCTCTTTTTTGTTCTGTCTTTTTGTCTTTTTTCATTTTCCCCCCCCCCCCCCCCACACCCCACCCTTTCCCCCCCCCCCCCCCCCCCCCCCCCCCCCCCCCCCCCCCCCCCCCTTTATTACCTTTTTTTTTTTTTCTTTCTTTCTTTCCTTTTTACAGTCGTCCTCCTTTTTTCTTTTGTTCATTTTGTTATCTTTGCTTTGCTACACACCCTTTTATTCCTTTTCCACCTTTTTTTCCATTTTTTTTTTTTTTTTCCCTTCTGTTTTCTTTCTATTCATCTTGTGTTTTATCTATCCATTTCCTTTTTTTTTTAAATTTTCCTTTTTTGCCTTTTTAGTTTTTTTTTTTAAAGTTCTTTGCTTTTTTTTTTTATCCTTGTAATGTTTTGTTCTGTTCTGTTCTTTCTGTCCCCTTTTTCCTTCTGTCTTCATACCTCTTTCCCAGTGCTTTTCTTTTTTCTTTTTTCTTTCATTTTTTTTTTTGTTTTCGCGTTTTTTTTTTGTGTGTGTCTTTTTTCAATATTTCTATTTTTGTTTTTTCTCTTTGCTACTATTTCGTTTATTTCTTTTTTACCTTTCCTTCCTTTTTTTAAACAGATTTCTTTTTTTTTTTTTCCTTTACTTTCTCTCCTCTCTATTTTCTTGTATTCTTTTTCCCTGTCTTCGTTTTTGTTGTTATTTTGTTGTTGCTGTTGTTGGTTATTTCTTTCCCCTCGCATGTCGAAACCAAATCAGTATAACACCTTAATCCATTCTTTTCCTTTTCTCAGACCATGCCCTCACCAATACATTCTTTCTGTATTTTTTTCCTCCTTTTTCTTTCTTCCTTTCTTTCCTTCTCACTTTCTTCTTCCACCACCACCACCCCCCACCCCCCCACCCCCCTGTTATTCCAGGAAAGCATTGAAAAGTGATAGCAATGCCACACATCACTTTAAATTATCCTCAACCATATTAACTCACATGAGTGTGAGCTTTATCCCTTTCCCTGTCATAAGAAATACTGAAATCTGATGAGAAGGTTCTCTGCTTAGGTGCAGTACATTGTAAAAGAAAACAAAAGTATTCTCTCTCTCTCTCTCTCTCTCTCTCTCCTCTCTCTCTCTCTCTCTCTCTCTCTCTCTCTCTCTCTCTCTCTCTCTTCAGATTGCATTTTTGTTCTTTCATTCAAAGTGCTGTCCTTTCTATCAGAATTTCACAAAGGCCTGCAAAGAGAGTGTTTTTTCCCCCCTTCTCCTTTTTTTTTTTTTCCTTTTCATTTCTTTTTTTTTTTTTCTTCAAATGATTATGAATTACATTCTTCTTCCTCCTCTTTTACTGTCTTGTTTAGTTCTTTTTAATCAACAAAAGTGTGAACTCATAACAATAAAACGTGTAGAGTTTCGATGATTCTCGCAACGTTAACGTTTCGCTGTCAGGTTAACGTTTCGCTGTCAGGAGAACAGGGGCATAAATAGGCCTACTTTCAGGCTCCTGGGCTCTGACTGACTTTGATCATCAGACCAGATGGCAGACACTTCAATGACATTAGAGAGGTGAGGTGTTGAGTTGGGTGAGAGGGCTGTTGGTGGCGACAGCAAGGAATCAGAGCAGAGCAGGGTGGGAAAAAGCCTGATAGCATCTCTTCAGGTCTGACAGTTCTGCTCAATTGTCCTTTTGTCAGGCGGCGACATCCCGCCCCCTGCGCTTTGCCACCTTTTCCCCAAGAGGTGGAACACTTCACATCCTCATGGGCACGTGGGGTGCAGAGAGACTCATCACAGGCATGTGCAGGCGTGGGAACTCTCCTGACAAACGTCAACACATAACACACTCAGGCGTACGTGCGTGTGGGTGCAAAGGAGCAGAGCACACGAATGCACACATGCACACAGCTCTCTCTCTCTCTCTCTCTCTCTCTCTCTCTCTCTCTCTCTCTCTCTCTCTCTCTCTCTCTCTCTCCTCTCTCTCTCTCTCTCTCTCTCTCTCTCTCTCTCTCTCTCTCTCTCTCTCTCTCTCCTCTCTCTCTCTCTCTCCACTTCTTCCATTCTATTTGTTTATTTTATTCCATCACTTCCTCTAGCTGCCACCAGCCTTTTACCTTTTTTATGTTATCATATGACAATAGAATTTATTTAGTACATTTACCTTGTGCATGAAAAAAAATGGCTGTGAATGATCGCACAGATTTAAATGATTTTATTGATTAACAATGGTATTGACACCAGCTGCCATGGTGAAGTGGTTAGTATCGCCGACTCCTGGCTGGGAGGTCACAGGTTTGATTCCCACTAGAGTCATGTGGGATTTTTCTGCCCCGACCAGCTCCTACCCAGAGCTGGGTTTGCTACAGGCTCAGTTGGGAAGACTGGGACCACACAGTTGAGTTTCATCCACTTAATGGATGCATCTCTGAGAGTGTTGCTCAAATTTTTTGACCAACACTGCAGGTGTCTGTGTCACTTGGGCCTGGTTGATGCCGAAATACAATTATGAAAGGAAGCATAGAGTACAGCTCTGTCACGCAGTCTTAGACTGAAATGGAAATGCATAGCATCATCCTTATCATCCTCATTCTCGTCTATCAGCATTAAAGTCTCAAATTCTGTTGCCCTTCATGCCCTGCTCTCATGGTGACCTCAGTTTTGATATCCTCTCCATGTCTGTAACCTTGGTTTGGTTCCGTCAGGGTCACTGGTATCGACGAATCCATGGGGGCTGTTGTTGGATGGACGTGGTGGCGACCTCCAGAGGGAGAGCTAACTCACACTGGCTTTGCGACTGAGCAATTATTGTCATCAGTAGGGGGCTTGGTAAGTTGTGTCCTGCGTATGCTGGATCAGAACAGGCGCCACTGAACACCACCGAAGTGACTTGGCAGCATTGCAGAGTCTCCTCTGGTGGGTTGCCTCTTGACAGCTTGACATTGGTCACTCCATGTGCATTGCCAGTGCCAGGGCTATGGCAGGACTGACCAGACTGTGGTTGTGGACAGGGTGTCAGAATGAGTAGCATGGGTGCACTGCCACTGAGGTGGGACAGAAGATGGGACAGCAAACAAAACAAAAAAAAACAAAACAAAAACCCCAACACATGGTATTGACTGCAGGGCTGATGAGCTGTATATAGTGGGTAATAGAAAACCACTGGATTCTTTTCATTCAGCAGAATGAGCGACTGAATATCAACAGAATGAGGTGTTTTCTAAATAAATTACTGAATGAATGAATGAATAAATTGAATGAATGATTAAATGAATATATCAATAATGAAGAAAGAAAGAAAGAAAGAAATATATGCGATCAACAACGACAATAAAATGAATAAAAAAGAAACAAGAAAGACAAGAAAGACAGCAAGAAAGAAAGAAAGAGAAAGAAAAGAAAAGTAGGAAGTTGATAATTATCCAAATGCACATATAGCTAATTTTCTATTTTTCCCTTACATTGCTGTTTGATACAGGGAGCACCAATGTTTTTAAAACAAACAAACAAACGAACAGACAAACAAGCAAACAAACAAATGAGACAGTGAAACTAGCCAAATCACAGGAGAGAGGTAGTATATCAAAGACAAGGGGGGGGGGGGGGGGTGTGGGGGGGGGTGTGTGCTGAGGGAAGTAATTTCAGATCCACAGTTAGGACAAAAATGTGTGTGTGTGTGTGTGTGTGTGTGTGTGTGTGTGTGTGTGTGTGTGTGTGTGTGTGTGTGTGTGTGTGTGTGTGTGTGTGTGTGTGTGTGTGTGTGTGTGTGTGTGTGTGTGTGTGTTCCGCCAGCAGACAAACAGCTGTGCAGGGGCTTGACGCCTACAGGAGGGAACAGCCAAGGGCTGCTCCAGGGCAGCAGTTCCGGTTTCTTCAACTGGGCCGGAAACACTATCATTAGTGTTTTGGTTGGTTGGTTTTTTCTCTTCCCTTTGCCGAGCCAGGAGAAAGAGGGGGTAGAGAGTGGGGACGGGGTGGGAATCAGGAATCGAATATCTCAACAAACGGTTCCACCTTTTACGCCTCCTTCTTTTCGTTTCTCCTTTGATGTGCTGGACACAGCCCTCAACATCAAACCTAGGAGTTGGACGAGATAGAGAGGGTTGGGTGGGGGCGGGTAATTTAGGTCGGGGGGGGGGGGGGGGGGGAGGAAGAGGGGGTTGGGGGCCCAAAGCAGAACGAAAGAAAATAAAATCTGCCAAACAAGAAGTACACTGGGCGACTGAACAGAAGCAGGGACAAGTGGGGGTCGTTTGTCCATCGATTTGTTTCTTTTCTCCTCTAGTTCATGTTGTTGACTGGCATACACGACTGCTCTTTCATGATAAAATGGTGCCGAGAAATGTCTCGATCTGCTCTTCACCTGTCCACGATTTGCAAGACAATGATAGCTCTAGATGCTGCACTGTTCCGGTGGGCAGCTGATGTACATTAATTTCTTTGAAATGACCAAAGCCTTTCTTTTGTCACTTCTCACTTCTCTCATTGAGTTGTTTGGTTAACAGAATGGCTTGTGTTCAATTAACAAGGAAAAAGTGGGTCCCAGGTGTTTTGAATGGAGCAGAAAAGAGGAAGGGTTAGAGAAATAAAGGGAAAAAAAGATATCGACAGCAGGAGTAACACTGGTAATGTTCAACACGGTATTATTTTCTTTATAAATATCCTATTTTAGATGAGGGTAAGGGGGTTGCGAAAGGGGGTGGAAGGGGAGACAGAAGAGTGAGAGTGGGGAGAGAAAGAAATGGGTGGAGGGAGGTATGCTTTCTTTCTTTCCGAATGCCCAAAATCTCACTGTGACCACACCCAGCTTAAAAAAGAAGAAGAAGAAAACCAGACCGAGATCAGCTCTAATGCCTTGAGTTACCTGCTTTGTCCCACCAAAGCTCAACGAAAGTTCAACCTCCACGTTCAGCTTGTCCGCTTAAGCGATGCATAATTCTTGCAATTCACCTTCAATCTGAATGTTTGAAAAAATTAAAAGGTTAAAAGGGGGGGCTCTCTCTCTCTCTTCCCCCCCTCTCTTTCTCTCTCTCTCTCTCTCTCTCCCCCCTCTCTCTCTCTCTCTCTCTTCTACGTGCTGTTGTGCACTCATGTGTGTGTGTGTGTGTGTGTGGTGTGTGTGCGCGCGCGCGCGCGCGCACCTGAGTTCGTATTTATGAAACCTTGCTCAAGTGATGTCTGCCCCCCCCTCCATCTCTCTTTCTGTGTGTGTGTGTGTGTGCGCGCGCGCGCGCGCACGTGCAAGCGCTCGCATGCGCGTGTGTACATGCGTGCATGCGTGCATGTGTGTGTGTGTGTGTGTGTGTGTGTGTGTGTGTGCGCGCGCGCACACATGCGCAAGTCTGTAGGTGTATGTGTGTGTGTGTGTGTGTGCATGTGTTCATTCATGTGTGTCCATTCCTTTGCGCCCACTTTGCCTGCACTGGAGGTTCTGTGTATTGATGTGCGTCTGTGTCTGAGTGCATGCAGTCCCACGCTCGCACGTGCCTGTGATGAGTCTCTCCGCACCCCACGTGCCCATGAGGATCTGACGTGTTCCACCCTCTTTGGGAAAAGGTGGCAAAGCGCAGGGGGCCAGGGGGGCCGCCTGATAAAAGGAGAATTGAACAGAAACGTCAGACCTGAAGAGATGCTATCGTGCCTTCTCCTTTCCCCGCTCTGATTCCTTGCCATCGGCACCCCAGACCTCCCCCCCCCCCCCCCCCATCACCATCCCCTTACGACCCTAACGCCACTGAGGTGTCTGAGGTCTGGCCCAATAATCAAAGTCAGTCAGAATCCAGAAGCACGAAAGTATTTATGCCTTGTTCAGCGAAACGTTAACGTTACGAGGATTGTTGAACTCTACCCGTTTTATTATGAATTCGCAGTTTTGTTGATTAAACAGGACTGAACGATACAGCAAAAGAGGAGGACAAAAGAAATGGATGATTAATTGAACAAGAAGAGAAAGAAAATTGTTAGAAAAAGAACAAAACTTCCTATGTCAGTCATCGGGAAATTCTTATGAAAAGGCAATACTTTGAATGAAAGACAAGAACAACACACAACGTGGAGAGAGAGAGAGAGAGAGAGAGAGAGAGAGAGAGAGAGAGAGAGAGAGAGAACTAGAGAGTCTTTTTTTTTTTTCTTTTTTTTTGTTTTGTTTTTGGTTTTTTGTTTTGTTTTTTTTGTTTTTGTCTTTTAAATGCACTGCGTCCAAGCAGAGAATATCCTCAGAAGATTTTGGAATTTTTCACAATGAAGATGAAAGGTATAAAGTTCACACTCACATGAGTTGATCTGATCGAGGATAGTTTAAAACTGAAATGTGGCATTGTTACTGCTTTTAAGTGTTGTGGCTGGAAATAAAAAGAAAGAAAGAAAGAGAAAAGGAATAAAGAAGGAAGAAAGAAAGTAAAAAAGAGAACAAAAAGGAAAAAAAAGAAAAACAGGAAAAAGAAAGAAAGAAAAAAAGAAAGAAAAAAAAACGTACTGGTTTGGGCAAAGTCTGGGAAAGAAAGAAAAGAAAGCAATTATGTGTAGTTTATAACTGGTTTCGATATACGGGTGTAAAGAAACAACAATAACAACAACAACAAAAGGAACAGAGAGAAAAACAAAAAAAGAGAAAATGAAAAGAAAAAGAAGGAACATAAAGTGGAAAAGGAGAAAACTGAAAGAAGGAAGAAAAAGATAGAAAAGAAAGAATGAAACAAACAAACAGAAACATCGAAAAAGGAAAAAAAAAAAAAAAAAAAAAAAAGACCGCAGTAAAGGGGATGGAATGAGAGAAAAAAAAAAAAAGGACACAGAATTAAGAGAAAAAAAAAGAAAGAATTAGGATAAAAAGAGGGGGGGGGGGGGGGGGGGACAGAAACAAAAAGGGGGATATAGTCAAAAAGGAAAAAAAAGAAAGAAAGAAAGAAAGAAAACGGAAAGAAAAAAAAAAAAAATGAAAAAAAAGGGAGAAAATAAATATAGCAATGAGAAAGAAAGAAAGAACAAGCTGAAAAGGAAAAACCATGAAAAAAAAAGAGAAACAACAGAAAAGAAAGAAAGAACAAGCTGAAAAAGGAAAACCTTGAAAAAAAAAAGAGAAACAACAGAAAAGAAAGAAAGAACAAGCTGAAAAGGAAAACCGTGTAAAAAGAGAAAGAAACAGAAAAGAAAGAAAGAAAGAACAAGCTGAAAAGGAAAACCGTGTAAAAAGAGAAACAGAAAAGAAAGAAAGAACAAGCTGAAAAGGAAAACCGTGTAAAAAGAGAAACAACAGAAAAGAAAGAAAGAACAAGCTGAAAAAGGAAAACCGTTGAAAAAAAAAGAGAAACAACAGAAAAAAAGAAAGAACAAGCTGAAAAGGAAAACCGTGAAAAAAAAAGAGAAACAACAGAAAAGAAAGAAAGAAAAGAAAAAGAAAAGCGTGTAAGAAGGAAAAGATAACAACACATAATAAAGAAAGAAAGGCAGACAATTTTTTTTTTTTTTAAATGTAGAAAGAAACGAGTAAAGCAAGAAAGAATGAATAAAATGGGAATGAAGAAAAAAGAAGGAAAGAACGAAGCAAAGGAAGACGAAAGAGATTAAGAAAGGGAGAAAGAACAAAGACAAGATAAGGAAAATAAAGAAGATCGGGAAAGCAAACTGTAAAAGAAAGAAAGAAAAAAGAGATAAAAAGGAAGGAAGAAAGAGAAAAGGACACATATGCTTAAAAACATAGAACGTGGGGGAAAGAAGAGAAAAAGAGAAAAGAAAAGAGGGTAGAAAAGAAAAGGAAGAAAAGAAAGAAAAAGGAGAGAGAGAGAGAGAGAGAGAGAGAGAGAGAGAGAGAGAGAGAGAGAGAGGAGAGAGAGAGAGAGAGAGAGAGAGAGTTTGAAAAAAGTAAGGTAGAAAGAAATGAGTAAAACAAGATAGAATGAAAAATAAACATGAAAAAAAAAAAAATAAAAGGAAAGAACAAAACAAAAGGGAGAAACAAGAAAGAGAAAGAACAGAGAAAAGATATGGAAAATAAAAGAAAATCGGGAAAGGAAATTTTAAAAAAAGAAAGGAAAAGAGAGAAAAAAAAAGGAAGAAAGAAAAGAAAGAAAAAGGACGCATGTTTAAAACGTAGAAAGTGGAAAATGGAAGAAAAGAGAAAGGAGAAAAGAAAAAAGGGTAGAACAGAAAAAAGAAGGAAGGAAGGAGAGAGAGAGAGAGAGGATAAGAGAGAGAGAGGAGAGAGAGAGAGAGAGATCATTGGGGGGGGGGGAAGTGGTTGAAAAAAAAAGTAGAAAGAAATGATAAATCAAGATAGAACGAAAAAAAAAAAAAACACGGGGAGAAAAGAGAAGGAAAGAACGAAACAAAGGAAGAAAACATGAAAGGGAGAAAGAACAGAGAAAATATATACAAAAAATAAAAGAAAATCGGGAAGCAAATGTTAAAGAAAAAAAGGAAAAGAGAGAAAAAGAAAAAAAGAAAGAGAAAAAGGAAAAGGACACGTGTTTAAAACATAGAAAGTGTGGGGGAAAAGGAAGGAAGAAAAGAAAACTAGAAAAAGAAAAAAAAATGGTGCAAAAGAAAAAAGGAAAACAAAGAAAAGAAAAGAAGAGACAGATAGACAGACAGACGGACAGACAGACAGACAGACGGACAGACTGCGAGACAGAGAGACTGAAAGAGACAGAAAAGGAAAAGAAACGACGGAAATTTAAAAAAAAGAGAAAATATAAGGAACAGAAAAAGAAAGCGGTCGAGTGAAAAAAAAAAAAAAACAAAAACCGAAGGTGAAGAAAAGAATAGCAGGAAGAAAGCCATAATTTAAGAATGTTTTTAATAGGAGAGGAAAAAAAAACATGAAAATATACAAGAAGAAGAGAAGAAAACAGAAAAAAAAAGCAAAAGAAAGAAGAGAGAAAGAAAGGAAAAGAATCTCTCTCTCTCTCTCTCTCTCTCTCTCTCCTCTCTCTCTCTCTCTCTCTCTCTCTCTCTCTCTCTCTCTCTCTCCATCCCCGACCTTTCCCATCCCTGATTTCCTGTCGAGATTAGCAGGCATTGTGTGTGCACATGAAAGGCGTCCTCACTCTCACTGACTGGAATCAGGAGTGTAATCTCAACAATAGGCTGAGGGATTTCAACAACAACAAAAAAAACAGCTTAGTGACACACACACACACACACACACACACACACACACACACACACACACACACACACACACACTCCTCCCCCATCCTTCCCCCCCCCCCCCCCCCCCCCCCCCCCCCCCCCCCCCCCCCCAACCCCCCCCCCCCCCCCCCCCCCCCCCCCCCCCCCCAAAAAAAAAAAAAAAAAGAAAGAAAGAAAGAAAGACAGACAGACAGGGGAAAAAAGACACAAAAAGAGAAGAAAAAAAGGGAAAAAAAAAAGAAAGAAAGAAAGAAAGAAGAGAAAGAAACCCAGCTGCGCGATTTTCCAGTGATCACGCTGGTGTTGTTCTTATTTTTATTCTGATTCTGATTGTTGTTGTTGTTGCTGTGGTTGTTCTTTTTTGCTGTTGTTGTTGTTGTGTTGCTGTTGTCGTTGATATTAAAGGTGATATGAATAACAAAAGCACGCCAGTTCCTGCATGATCACCGTGCTGATCGACAGAGACAGATGAGGGGAAAAGGGGAGGGAGAGGGACAGCGTGAATAAAGGAGGGAGAGTGGGTATGAGAGGAGAGAAAGATGCAGTTCTTTCAACCTACCCGTCTGATGATTCTTTTCACAATCACGCGCTCCCGTTGTTTGTACCTTGGTTCTCTGTCTATTACGTCTGTCTGTCTCTTATGGCGTCCAGAGAGAGAGAGAGAGAGAGAGAGAGAGAGAGAGAAGGTGGCACACGGTTCTTATAACACAATGAAGCGCGTTCTGTCTGTCTGTCTGTCTGTCTACGTGGGCGCATGTGTCCAGTGCGGCCTGTTTTTTGTTGTCAGTTATACAAATTCACAGTTTTTTTTTCTGATCTTCTCCAAAATTGGAATTGTGACCCATGAGCATTCATCAAGAGCAAATAATTTTCCTGCTATACAGTCGCATCAGTCGCATTGTTAATGCGGACATAGGGCAAAGAAAAGCGATGCTGGGGCCCATGACGGTCAAAATCGTCTTGCCGTTGGCGTTCATATAGATTACGAACACTGTGCTCACGGTCAGCCGGAATAGCTCAATTGGAAATGAAAATGTCCGCGCGCGCGTGCTGATCTTGGAAAATGAAAGGCGTACCCCATTTGATAGGGGGTTCAGCTACGCGATCTTCAGACTGCGAGTCCACTGGTCTGACTGCTGTCTTCATGTGTGTGTGGTTCTGGAAATGTCATTGGTACCTACTACTATAGCTATATGCTGGCAAGTTTTTTCCTCCTATATTACCTCCGCCTTGACTTTCAAGTTTTCCGCCGCTTCTGTTTCTTAGTTTGTCTGTCTGCTGTCTGTCTGACTGTCTGTCTGTCTGTCTGTCAGCATATTTGTGCAAGAACTGCCCATCCAATATTCACGAAACCTGATGAATGGATGGCACGTAGGCCAAGGACAAATTGTTTCAATGTGGATTGAATCCATATCAACTGGCGGGTCCAAGGTTTCATTCCAGTTCAGACAACTATTCCACGCTGAGGTCTGCGTGACTCGAGTGTCCCTCTGGTTTATCTATTTATCAGTTACATCTTTCATTTAGAGCAGTAAGATTGCAAACGTCGTAGTGTTCGCTTATTGAGTTTTATTTTCATTTATCTTTTGTCATCGAAAAGGTAATACTTGGCAAATCACCGAAAAAGAACACACACGGAAAACCATGTTTGCCCGTGAAAAAAAATCACCTTAGCAAGCATGCTCTGCTCTCTCTCTCTCTCTCTCTCTCTCTCTCTCTCTCTCTCTCTCTCTCCGTACAATATATAAGCGCATAAAAACACACGCACGGGCGCCATACACACACACACACACACACACACACACACACACACACACACACACACACACACACACACACACACAC
This sequence comes from Conus betulinus, assembly GCA_016801955.1. NCBI lineage: Eukaryota > Metazoa > Mollusca > Gastropoda > Neogastropoda > Conidae > Conus > Conus betulinus. The sequence goes on from JADBJO010001423.1 coordinate 289,005, forward strand.
ACACACACACACACACGCACGCACGCACGCACGCACGCACGCACACACGCACGCACACACACACACACACACACGTACACACACATACGCGCGCGTGCGCGCAAGCCCACATGTACTAACTCTGTGTGTGTGTGTGTGTGTGTGTGTGTGTGTGTGTGTGTGTGTGTGTGTGTGTGTGTGTGTGTGTGTGTGTGTGTGTAAATGCGTGTATGTGTGCGTGCGTGCGCGCGCGCTCGTTTTTGTGTCTGTGTGTGCGGTGCACGTGCGTGCGCGTGCGCGCGCCCGCGTTTGTGTGGTTGTGTGTGTGCATGGGCGCATGTGTGTGCGTGCAAGCACGAGTGCACGCCCGTGCTTGCGTGAATGCATGAGTGCGTGCGTGAAAGAGAGAGAGAGAGAGAGAGAGAGAGAGAGACAGACAGAGAGACAGACAGACAGACAGACAGACAGAGACAGAGATATACAGAGACAGAGAGACAGACAAAAAGAGACAGAGACAGATATAGAGACAGAGAAAGAAATTCCATTCATCCTTACAGGTCATAGAATGTTGTTTCAATTTCCAGTTTATATACAAAGCAATGTAAAAAGACACAAAAACTGTAAGCTCATATAAATTGTCAAAAGCTCTGCTTCTCACACCTTTCATATCACACGCACGCACGCACGCACACACACACACACACACACACACACACACACACACACACACACACACACACACACACACACACACATCTATTCACAGCCACACACACACACACACACACACACACACACACACACACACACACACACGCACACACACACGTCTGTGTTATTATCAATGCTTCGTTTGCTGTGTAGCGTTGCTAATTTCTCTCAGGACCAACATATGAAAAGTTTCTTCTTGAGACGAAACTGAATTTTTTTCTCGTTGAAACATAAAATCTTAAAAACTCTGCGTTAGGTAATGCGTGTGTTTCATAATTGACGTACAAACTGAGCAATTAAAACATATTTTTAACCAAAAGAAAATGGACAACCAGTATTTCAAATTCTTCTGGTTGATCTGAACTTTTTAACGAATGTTTCATTCTGATAAGATTGGTATAGTTTCCTTGATCTGAACTTTTCAACGAATGTTTTATTCTGTTAAAATTGGTAGTTTCCTTGTCTTGATCAGAAGCAAATTACCTGAACTGTTCAGTCAAGTTGACAACCCTGATGTAACTTCAGTGGTCAGCTGGGCGATAAACACCATGACTTTTTAAACTATGAACACGAACATGGAAACTACTTATAGCAGTATGTCCTGACCGAACGCCTCAAAAGACATTATGATCGTTCAAGAAGAGTGAAATAGAAAAGTTGGAGAGGATGGTGCAGCATCCGACTGGCATGGCACATGTAGAATAGACATCAGTAGAAAAAGCATGGATAGAAGCCAGCACCTCTTTGAGTATTTCAGTGAAAACAATCTCCTGTTATCAAACATGTCTGGTATGCACAAGGCACAAAAAAGTGGACATAACATACCAGTAAAAATATAGTACGCCGCAACCAAATGGAGTATATCCCGGTAAAAAGATACTGTCGGTCATGGATTAACATCATAACGACCGGAAGTTTTCCAAAAGCAGATGCTAGTAGCAATCATGACTTGATGATGACTTCTACCCTCTGACTAACACAGATTAAAAATCGGTAGATTGTGAAGTTAGAAAGGTGGAAAACTTATAATGCTCAACATGTTTAATGAAACAGAGGCCGAAATTTGCAGCAAGATGCGTAGTAATTATCGGGTAGTGAAAAACAGCCTGGGTCATGGCAGAAATTCCGGACCTGTGTAATAAAACAAAGAGCGGAAAAGCAACAAGCAGGAAATACGGTCAGTAATGATGGAACAAGCAAACACAACACACATCGACGAGATCATAAAGAGGAAAGTCTTAAAACACCAGAAAGGCCGACCATACCTTTAAAGACTTGACAACCGCTAAACAAGGCTTAGTATTCTCCACGATAAATAACACACACACACACACACACACACACACACACACACACACACACACACACGCACGCACGCACGCACGCACACACACACACACACACACTCTCTCTCTCTCTCTCTCTCTCTCTCTCTCTCTCTCTCTATCACACACACACACACACACACACACACACACACACACACACACACACACACACACACACACTATTCTCAAACACTGGACTATTCACTTTCTGAGCTCCCCTTATGCCACCAACGAGCTTATCTTACAAACTAAAGTAGAAGCAGGTTCTCGGGCAAACGAAATTGTCTCAAGTAGACAACACACTGGCTTGGTCAGCCCAAGCTGGTGGGCACGCTCATGTCTTTATAGATTTAGTGACTTCGCGAAGGCATTCGACAAGATACAGCATCAATTAAGCAGTATAGACTTCCATGGGATAATGCAACGTCGGCCAACATCATCAGTGTCAAGAAATGCAAACATGGCAAAGCCTCAAGTACAGTCCTGTTTAATGGCAGCATCAACTAGTGAATGGTGTAGAACTACCGTCGGAATCATACAAGGCTGACAGCTGTGACCGAATCTCCTCCACATCTTCCTGGAAAGAACAGTGACCAGCACACTAGATGATCACAAAGGATCGGTCAGCATTTGTAGCAATGCAATCATCAACTTACGTTTTGCCGAGGACACTCTGCAGGGTGGGGCACAGTACCAGAGGAACGATGAAGTAGCAGACAGATGGAGGGACGTGGACAACATTAGGATGTAAGCACGATTGTTCTTCGATATCTCTCAGAGAACTTCAGAAAATCTCAACACACGGGAGAATACTGTCCAGAAATCTTCAGCTATCCCTGTCAAACAGCATGAGATAGCTAAACGTTTTAAGGACTATAGACTCTCAAGGGACGGCCGTATTTCTTGCAGCATGAAAAACGCTAAAAGAGGAGAGTAAAAAGAATTAGAAGTATTTCATCACTCAACAATTACCAAAACGCACCATAGCTCTTATCATTTGAATATTTTCGTCTAAAGAAGGCCTACTGTGGCTTTACCAAGACAAGATTATTTTCATATACAAACACATCAAAGGATCTCAGTTCAATAATATACACAAACACACTGAACCATCTGTACGCATTCACGTAAGCAAACGCACTTCCATCCATACATTTCAACGAAAACGCTAATGCATTTCCATGCAATCACATGTACAAACGTTCTCAAGTGTCAATCCATCCGCATATATATACAAACACACTAATGTGTATGTATGCATTAACACACACATGCGCATTAAAGCATCTGTATTCTTCATATGCGTTTAACAGCAAACGGGAAAAAAAGAAAACGATCAAGCATTTCGCATTAAAACAGAAGTTACACAGGATGACTCAACGAAACATTCATCCTCGTTGCAAAACATCTCTCAAGGCTGCAATGTAGCTCTGCGCCATTTGCAAAGTTTCCATTTTGGACAACTTGCGGTCGCCTCCGGAGGACGGAATGACGTTGCGCAAGCGGTCAAACGCTACGTTCATGCTCTGCATCCGTCTCCTCTCTCGGGCGTTAGCCGACTTGCGCCGTTTGACGAAAATGTCCTTCAGATCTTCCATGGTTTGATCGGACAAGAACATTCTGGAAAGTGACGGGCAGGTCACTCTCATCCGACGGCCACAGGTCATGGGGGAGGGGTGTAGTTGTGGGACGTGATGACAATGTGTTTTTGTTTGCGAGAACTTTGGCATGAGATGGTGCGGTGGGGTGACGATGATGGTGGCAGACAGCTGGTGTCATCTCAAGTTCGTTTAGCAAAACCACTGACACGACAGTCCGGGAAAGAGCAGTCACAACCACAACACTTCGCCTTCAACGACCCTGCCAGCTGTTCTGGTGAGCCAGGGTGACCTGACACTGGCGATGACGTCATCACTTGGGCCTTTCTCTTCAAGCCGTTGGACTGGGCTCCAGTCTCGTTCACGCGCATGTTCCAACACAGAGCTCCACGTCCAGGACAATGTTTCCCGCCAGGTACTGAATCCCTTTTCCCAACAAGAAGCCTGGGAATTTTCCATGCTTTCGCAACCAGTGTTTTCTGAGTCGTTGTTACAGCTATCAAGTTTCTGGAAGGTAGCGGGGCTGTAACATTGCTTTTGTCCTTTCACAGCGTTTTGGAAGTGAACGTTGGAAAGAGCACAACTCTCTTCTGACGAAAGTTTGAACTGAGAGTTATTCAGAGACCAACTGTCAACACAGGTGACATACTCTGGTGGTGTGTACTCACAGTCTTTGGATTCACCGTTCATAGAGACTACATCTACACAAAGACTTGAAGAGCAGAACCTGGTTCGCTGCAGTCCCAGGCCATTGGAGTTGATGTGATGTGATGACAAAATCGGTAGGTGCAGTACAGCCAAACCAAAGAGAGCAGCGGAACACCTCAGTAAGTCCACACACTTGGCTCACTGAGTTTAAGAGCAAGCAATGTTAGCACCGTTTTTTTTTTTTTCCAAGAAGGTAGAACAGTATCAGTAAAGCTCAGACTCACTCAACGTTAGGCCAGCCAGCGTTGAAAGGTTCCATAGGAAACCATTCCAGAAATTTTAAAGATGAGAACTTGGCATCAGCAGAGAACAGGGAATTGCTGACCGTAGTAGAGCCAGCTGTGTGGAGTTGTGTGTTTGAACACTGATCCCTTACTCCACGTTTGCAGCTTTTTAAAACCTCTCGCCCTCGCTGTTTTCTTTTTCACCGCGTGTGTGTGTGTGTGTGTGTGTGTGTGTGGACAGATTGATGCTCATTAATTAATTAGAATGACACAATCGAAAGCACCGCCTCTCTTGGCACGAGGGGGGCCGTGAGGCAAGACAGCGCGACGTCCTCCCACACAGGCACGTGGGCAGGCTGATCGACACGTCACGCTTCACTGGAGGTGTAGGGGGGGGGGGGGGGTGCACAGGGCCAGGTAGCCAGCCACGCCTCTCCACGTCGGTGGGTCCCAGTGCTCGTCACCATACCTGGCACCTGTCTGCGTGTGGGCGACGTCAGCCCGGGGTCTCACTTCCACAGACACGCCCTGCTTCACTTTTTCTTTTCTGTTTTTTATTTTGTTTTGTTCTGTCTTTGTTTTTGTTTTCATTTTTTTTCTTTTTCTCCTTTTTTTTTTTTTTTTTTAGAGAGAGACAGACAGAGAGAGAGAGAGTTGTGCACATGAGAGAGAGAGAGAGAGAGAGAGAGAGAGAGAGAGAGAGAGAGAGAGAGAGGACAGAGGCAGATACAGACAAACAGACAGACAGACGGAGAAAGACAGACAGAGATAGATGCAGACAGAGAGAGAGAGAGAGAGAGAGAGAGAGAGAGAGAGAGAGAGAGAGAGAGGGGGGAGGGAAGGAGGGAGGGATGGGGAGGCAGAGAGGTATGGGAAGACTGTCTCGAGTTGATTGAATATTGAACATGGATATGAGTTTACTCGTACTCTTTGGGAAGCTTCAGAATCCTGAAAGTTAATTCATACCGTAGGGATCGTACCCTTTGGTACTGAGGAGAAAAGCAGAAACTGATGATATGCTAGATCTGATCATTCTGATGGGGGAAAATATTTTACTTATAAATGTAAAGATAGCAAAACAAAACCGAATCTAAACATACGTTTGAAGGAGCTGGACTACAGACACAGAATGGAGTACTACACATGCCCTTTCTGGATTTGAACTATGCAAGCTACCAATCAAATGGTCACCGTATACTACACTTTAAGGGGGTTTATGGTTACATTATGCACTAGAGAAATAGCTTATATAGATACTTTGTACTCTGTATTCTCTTTCTTTCCTATTTAATGTTGTCCGCGACCTCAGAGCCTTCTTACAACAACATGATAAAAATATATGTCTGTGCAATTTACATTCTTCGAATGTCATGATTTCATTGATTTATGATGAGGAGATATGTAACGTGTTTTATGACCTGGTATTATGTTTGTGCACATTATTAATGTCAATCACTGGAATTTTTTCGTTTTGTGGCAATCCTGGCCAATAAAAAAGACACAAAAAAGTTGAACGTAGTGTCTTTGTTGCTTAATGATGTTGAGGTGTTTTTCCCCCAATGTTTTTGCCACTTTAGACATTGATAATTTGTTTTAACTGCTCAACTGAATCAACAATACTTGTTAAACATAAAAAAGATGAAAGAAAAGAAAAAAAAAACTATAAAGAAATCTTTTTTTACATCCGTATTGCAGTTACCAACCGTTTAGATGGCTTAAAATGACATTCTATGAGCACATGTGTGGTGACAACAAACTTGGATGTAAAGCTTTTATCACATGTGAAGAAAACAATTTTCTATTTAAGATACTCCAATAACATCATGCGAAAAATTATAAATAAACAATGTCTTGAAAATAACGTATACTCAAACTATTTTGTTTTGTTTGTTTCTTTTTTTCAGTTCAGCGGGGAACATATTGTTTTCAAAGGTAATGTATTATGTATCACTCTTCTCTCGTTGCTTATAATGTGTCACACACACACACACACACACACACACACACACACACACACACACACACACACACACACACACACACACACGCACACACACACGCACGCACGCACGCACGCATGCACGCACGCACACACACGCACGCACACACACACACACACACACACACACACACACACACACACGCACACGCACACACAAGCAGTGCACACGCGCAACGCACTAGTCTTATGTATACTGAGAATATACACAGCGATACCCGCAGTTAATGGAGCGTTATAATTCAGTGCCTGCAGCACCCACTTGAACTGCCCATCAGGAGTGAATATTCCCTGATTTGAGTATCTTGAAGACATGCACACATACAGACAAATCTGGTAGAAAAACAGTACAAACAAATTTATATAACATGTCCAAGAATGCCCCACCTATCTACAAAATAGCACACCAAACAGCTAGACAAACACATACAGACAGATCTGGGTAGAAAAACAGACAGACAAACAAATTTATATAACATGTCCAAGAATGCCCCACCTATCTACACAAAATAGCACACCAAAACAGCTGGACAAACACATACAGACAGATCTGGTAGAAAAACAGACAGACAAACAAATTTATAACATGTCAAGAATGCCCCACCTATCTACAAAATAGCACACCAAACAGCCAGACAAACACATACAGAGACAGATCTGGTAGAAAAACAGACAGACAAACAAATTTAACATATCCAAGAATGCCCCACCTATCTACAAAACAGCACACCAAACAGCTAGACAAACACATACAGACAGATCTGGTAGAAAAAACAGACAGAGAAACAAATTGATAACATGTCCTAGAATGTCCCACCTATCTATCTACAACATAGCACACCAAACAGCTAAACAAACAAATCTTGATGTATCCCTGACGCACCAAACTAAACAAACATATCAGGATGTATCTTTAACACACCAAACAACTAAACAAACAAATCTTAATTGATGTATCCCTGACACATAAACAAACAAATCCTGATGTATCTCTAACACACCAAACAACTAAACGAACAAATCAGGATGTATCTCTAACACACCAAACAACTAAACAAACAAATCAGGATGTATCTCTAACACACCAAACAAACTAAACAAACAAATCCTGATGTATTCCAAGCGCGGTGCAGAGCACGGGGGTAGTAGACCAGGATTGGGGAGGGGTGATGGGGGGGGGGGGGGTGGGGGAAGGGGGAGTCGGGTGGGAGGCATGAGGAAGTGGGGGAGACGAAGACGGGGGCGGAGGTGCAGAGGTGTTGGCGCATGCACAGCTTTTAAAAGACGAGCAAGGCCCGTAAAGGGGTAGTGACACGTGACACGTGACGCGTGACGCGCACGTGCCGATCACGCGGCGGATGAGAAGCAGGGCGCCTCTTTCCACTGTCGGGGCAGGGCCTTCTCCGCGCGCGGGCGCAACTCCCGTCGTTCCAAGCCGGTGGTCATAGGTAGACACGCCGGCATGAGGCAGGCACAGAGGACAGGGAGGGGGGGAAAGGCAGGGCAGGGCAGAGACAGGGCCAGTGAATGAGGGTCAAGTACAACTTGGTGCCGACAGGTTCTACTGGGTGTCGTCGCTCCGGGAAATGGCACGTGCCGTGCGCGTGGCCTGGCCGCGGTGTTCTGCTGGTGCCGACATTGCTCAGCATGCCTGCTGGGATGATGAGGCTGCTCCGTGCTTCTCTGTGTGGGGTGTTTGCTGGAGTTGGTATAGTGTTTTTCTTTTCTTTTCTTTTCTTTTTTTTTTTTTTTTTCTTTCTTTTCCCCTGCTTCTCTTGAAAGAAAATCTCCAGGGCTGAACCAAAGCTCCGAATGCCGTATTGTGATACGTCTCTCTCTCTCTCTCTCTCTCTCTCTCTCTCTCTCTCTCTCTCTCTCTCTCTCTCTCTCAAGTAGCTCTGTGAAAGTAGCAAGGGACATCAGTCTCATAACCACTTCAAGCAGAATGTTGTCCATTGGTGGTGTGAATGTGTGTGTTGTTCGTCCACCTAATTTAGTGGGTCTTTAAAAGGACTTTTCTCTCTCTCTCTCTCTCTCTCTCTCTCTCTCTCTGGTAACCTCACAGCCGATTAACAATAGATATGACCTGAAATGTTTGTTGCTGTACAGGTCTACCGTGGAGAACAAATAAAGTCAGAACAACTGACTGCTGTAGTTCCTCATCACTCTGTGACTGTGGGCCTCATGGGTGCCCAGAAATATGCTTGGACAGTCATGGACATTTGCTACCCTCTTACGAACGCAACCATGAGCAAAGAAGTTTTTTCCCCCACTAAATGATATGTTTTTATCTAACATACTTGTGGCGCGTGGCTGCTAAACGCAGTGAGAGTAGCGACATATCGTTTGTGTACGCGAAGTATCATGAGAACCTTTCTTGCGCACCTGAAATGTAGACGTACCCCCCCCCGCATGCACACCATAGTCTCCCGCCAACGTAGGGCGAAAAATGACCTCCTGCCTCTCCCAAATTCCCGTAAGCAAGAGGACAAGATAGGACGTTCAATCGCAGAGCGAGTAATAACAGAGAAAAAGTGTGTCGCAAACCAACGCCGGTTACACTCTGTCGTTGTCAGGGTCAAAAGGGGAGTGAACTGACGCCACGGGAGATAATGCAAGTTAGAATCCTAGTATCGGTTATTATGGCTCAGTCGGTCACATAGAACGCTTTCCATGCTGTCAGCGCATAGAGAACTTAAATATCCACTCCTGAAGGAAAGTAGCAAAGACAACAGATCTGCCTGCAGAATATCTAATCGAATTATATAAAATGAGCTCAGTTACTTGCATGTTTAAAGAGAATAAAACCCGACAGTGCTTAGCCGTCAGCCATTTCGCTCGCTTCAGATTCTTTTTTTTACCCCCCCCCCCCCCCCCCCCCCCCCCCGCCAGGCTCATTGAAAACAAAATGGTGTAAATATTTGTAAAGAAAATTTAACGTTATTGAAATACATTAAAAGATCATAACGGCACACACACTCAGCAGACTGAACAGCTGGAGTCCACTTAGAGTTTTTTTTTCTTTTATATTTTCACAATACCTAGCCAAATCAAAAACACAAAAGCTTTGACGCTGGCATGTAATGTTCTTTAACGAGGAAAAAAAAAACCAGACAGAAACAGCGTAAAGATTTTGTTGAAGAAAAGGCAATGTCTACTGACGACAAGGCAGAAGAAAGGGGGAAAAAAGACAGCCAAGAAAGATAGAAATAAAAGCTGGAGTCATACAGAGTAACAGCAAAGAGGACACAGACGTGTTGCAGAAATTTCTGGGGAGCGGACAAACAATTGCTGATCTTTAATGCCAGAGAACGGCGCTCATGCCCACGTATGCGCGAGTATGTGTGTGAGTGCCGGTGTGACTGGCTGCGAAAGAGGTGCGAAGACACAGTAGAGTGTTCACTTCGATTGTTCGTGCTGTTCACAGCGGTACTTAACAGTAGTTTGTTGATCCAAGCTTCCAAAGATCGCCTGTTACTAACACATTATTTCCAGAAGGCAAGGACGCGATTTAGAGCATTTCCACAGGTGATGAAGCCAGACCTAAAACGAGGTGAACAGTTCACCATCGACCCTCTGATGCACCCAGGTCCTGGTCGCAAGTTTTCAATACATAACAAACAAGTAGGTAACTCTTGCTCCAGTGATGAAATAATCACAGGCTCATAAGCCCAAACAAATGCTGCTTACAACACCAAATCGCCTAGCAGAAAAAGCACACAGAAACAAGTTGTTTGTCGTAAGCAGCATTCGTTTGGAGCTATGGGCCTGCCATTATTTTATCATGGGAGCAAGAGTTACCCTACTCGTTTGTTAGTTATTGTTCCCTATCTCATTGAAGTTTTCCTCTCAAGTCTTTAGTGTTAATCACTATAGCCCAACGACCACACAGAGCCTTTCAGTGGCTGGCTAAGTCACACAGTGCAAAAACGTGACACTGCAAAACAAGTCCGATCATCGGGAAAACAAGTCCGAACAACAAGAGCAGTTACGACATGATACCTAAACTGTTGACATCTGAAGGCATATAAAATTAGGGTGTGCAGTCCCCTTGAGTTATCGCTCTCAGAGTTGTACAAAATCACAGGAAAAATAGTTTCCGTGTGTTGTAACTGCAGGCGGAAACTGATACAATAGCGAAAACACAATCACTGGTCCGTCACACGAAGGAACACACACATTACCTCACAGACAGAACGCGTTTCGACCTAGCAGGCCTTCTTCAGGCCGGATAAATAACATTCAAAACAAGTAAAACAAAGAACAAACAGACAGTCACTTATCTCTTCAATCTGGGTGCAAAGTTGCCCCCCCCCCCCCCCCCCCCCCCCCCCCAAAAAAAAAAAAAGTAATGAAAACATTTAAATGACACAACAATACATTAAAAAGAAACTACATGAACAAATCGACACTGCAGAATGGACAGTTAGTTTCAAGTGTGGACAGTGGGCACAGGTTTCACTGGCAAATATAGCCAGGTTACAACAACAACAACAAAGCTTACATGTCATAATCTGCTTTCAGATCAATTTTCTTTTTAAAATAGCGTTTCCAGAACAAAGAAAAAAAAAAAAGATCCACACAGGTAGAAGAATAACAAACGACCATAAGAAAGGCAAACGTGAATACATAATTTAAAGGCAAAGTTCGAGAGATTGAAAGAAAAGAGGAAATTGATAACACAAAAGTTCTAGAAGGCGGGGCAGCTGTGCGTATTGGAAGAGCCCGCGGGTTTACCTGAAAAGAAATGGGAGTGGCCCCAGTATCTTGGAGACTGTCGAATTCTTAGTGTACTGCGATTTCCAAAGTTTGAAAGGTACTGGGAAACACACTGCTTTTTTTTTCGTGCTCATCGTGATAGTGTTTGCTCAGTGACAACATAAAAGGGGTAGATGCACCCCCCGGACGAACAAAGTTACCAGACAGTTTGCTTTGTACGTGGTCTTCGGTGGTCTTCTGCAGGATTAACCTTTTCTTGGCCCCAACAGTCTTCACTACCTGCTGTGAACATAGACAGTTACGGCGTCAATACGATTTTTAAAGTATCTCTTGCTCGAAAAGTTTTCACTCCTCCTAAACAAAATCTAGGCTGTGATACTACTGCCCCCCCCCCCCCCCCCCTCCTTCTCCCCTTCCCTTGGCATTCAGGGGCTATGTAGCGGAAAGCGTTCAAGAAAACAAGAGCAACAATTAAACAAAATCTGTGCTTTTCATCGTGTGTGTGTGTGTGTGTGTGTGATCGGGACAGAGTGACTCATTACGTTTCAGATTGAATACATTTTCCTCCGTCCATTCCGTGTGGAGGTGGTTACTAAGTGGCTGTGTTACCCCGTCTCCGAGGGTGGGAAAGCTTGCGAGTCGTAGAGAGAGCGGAGGGAGGGGGGGGGGGGGGGGGGAGGGGAGAGAGAGAGAGAGGGAGGGGGTGGCGCCGCAGACATGGAAGACGTTTGTGGTTGACGCTGAGTGGCAGTCCGAAGCAGAGCAGGGCCAACACAGAGAGAGAGACAAAGCCAGTCACACCAACAATACAAATCTCCCACTAAAACCCCGCAGCGAAAGGTGAAGGCGAGAGAATCGAGTGTTGGGCTTTCGGTTCAAACTGTTTGGCTAGTCCATCAGCAGGGAGAGAAAGCAAGGGAGGAAAAGGGTGAATAACAGCCACTTTGATCTCTCATGCCGATCGCAATCACTCGCTGTTATGACAGTCGAGTCGCACGTGCGGGGAGGGATGAGAAGGGAAGGGGGGTCGGGAGAAGAGAGAGAGAGAGATGGCGGCAGGATGTTGAGGGTGGGGGGATGGAGGGGCGGGGGTGTTATGATGGTGGCACCTTCTCTTTATGCACCTTCGACGAACGTGTAAACATGACCCTTCTTGATAAAAAAGAAAGAAAGAAAGAAAGAAAGAACAAAAAGAAAAAAAGAGAGAGAGAGAGAGAGAGAGAGGGGGGGGGGGGGGGGGAAAAACCGATGGTTTCGCTTTTCCGTGTTTTGTCGCAGTTCCTCTCACTGAACTGGCTTTTTCCGCCGCTCCACCTCCACCCCCACCCACTCCCGTTTCTCTCTCCCCCGTTGTCGCGTTTCCTCGCAAGCTGCCATCGATAAGAAAACCATACACATAGCTGCGACAAATCGGGTCCATTTAACACCGCCTTCCAGGTCGCCCCCTAATGGCGCGGGAAGAGAGGAGAGGGGGTCAGGGAACAAAGCGGCCACGGGCGTGGGAACTCCGTGCCGGTGGGAGCTCACTCTGACAACCTGCCAAACTCGCCCCCACACCACCAGCCAGCAATGCAGACACTAGCAGATGCAACCGGGGGCATGGCGACCCTTGGGCGTCAAAACGACACTTCTTGTACTTTTTTTCGCCCCGTCCCCCCCCCCCCCCCCCCCCCCCCTCTCTCTCTCTCTCTCTCTCTCTCTCTCTGTCTGTCTCTCTGTCAGTCTGTCTGTCTGTCTGTCCATCTCTGTGTGTGTGTGTGTGTGTGTGTGTTAAGGCCATTGATGTCATAGCATGTTGGCTTAATGAACCCATAACAAACAAATTGGAATAATAGTTCTTCATTTCACCGAAGTTGGAGTATGGCTGCCTTAATGGCGGGATAAAAAAAACAAAAAAACGGTTATACACACAAGTTCCACTCCCTTTGTTGCGTCGATGGGATTAATCCTTGCCTGTCTTTACAGGGAGTGTCCGCAGGAGTATCAGCCTGCGTATGCAGGTGAAAAAAATCTTAATGAATCCACCAGAAACAAAGACAAACAAGTTACGAGGCAAAATGCGACGCGTTTCGACCTCTTAGGTCTTCTTCAGGTAAGAAAAAACAACGTTCAGGACAATGAAAAAAAAAAAAAAAAAAAAAAAACAAAGCAAAACAAAACAAAAACCGAGCAATCACTTATCTTCTCATATTGGGCGCAAGGTGGGCGTTGAATGAAAATGAGGCCGCTGGGCTCACTAAGAATAATTCTTAAAATTTGCTTGAATTTCCGCCTGCAGTCACCTCACTTTGAAACTAAGTGAAACAAACAGTTGCGGTCCCTGCTTTTCCGCAGTAAGCCATTATCATCTTCCAAGAAGAAAGGGAGACAATACGAAAACCATCGTAATGATAGCAATGTTTCTATCGGAGATAGTTTAAAAGCAGTAAGAGAAAGAGCTTTGCGGGATTATACTAAATCACCTTTAAAAGGTAGTAGTATAAACACCCATTTTTTTTCCGAGGAAAACATTACTGGTTTCCCCGTTCTCCCATGGGAAAAAAAATTGACATATCGTCCGCCCGTACTGACCGTGTTCCCCGTTTTAAGGGGGAAAATACTTAACATGTCGTAAGCCCATAACAATTTTTTTTTCCGTTCTCCCAAGGAAAACAGTTCACACATCGTACGCCCATAATAACTGTTTTCCCCGTTCTCCAAGGGAAAACAGTTCACATGTCGTAAGGCTATAATAACTGTTTCCCCCCCGTTCTCCCAAGGAAAACAGTTCATGTCGTAAGGCTATAATAACTGTTTCCCCCGTTCTCCCAAGGAAAACAGTTCACATGTCGTAAGCCCATAATAACTGTTTTCCCCGTTCTCCCAAGGAAAACAGTTCACATGTCGTAAGCCCATAATAACTGTTTTCCCCGTTCTCCCAAGGAAAACAGTTCACATGTCGTAAGCCCATAATAACTGTTTCCCCCGTTTCCCAAGGAAAACAGGTGACATATCGTAAGCCCATAATAACTGTTTTCTTCCAATACCCCGAGGAATACAGTTCAAATGTAGGAAGTCCAAAACTACTGTCTTGTCACATTCCCCCTTAGAATACAGTTCACATGTACGAAGTCCAAAACTACTGTCTTGTCACATTCCCCCTTAGAATACAGTTCACAGGTACGAAGTCCAAAAAAACAACTGTTTTTCCCCCATTCCCCCAAGGAATGCAGTTCACATGTAGGAAGTCCATAATAACTGTTTTCCACGTTCTCCCGAGGAAAACAGTTAACCTGTCGTAAGCCTTTATTAAGTGTTTTCTCCGTTCTTCCAAAGAAAACAGTTAACGTGTCGTAATCCCATAACAAGGGGAAAACGACATGTCGTAAGCGGGGGTGGGGGGTTCCAGAGTTACGTTGGTCGACTTCTAAACTAAAAAAAGCGGTGTTATTCTGGCCCCTGTTGCTTTACACAGGCCCCGACTTTCCCATGGAAAATCTTAATGCTTCAGCCGTTTGGTCATCCATGGGTTTTTGAGTGTCCGTTCCATTAAAATTCAAGTCAGTTAAACTATGGCCTACCATTTGTGTCAAGACACAGAACGTGCACACTATACCAGTTTCTTTGCAAAACTTTCTCTTTTTTTTTTTTCCATTACTAAACAGAATGATGATTTTTGATCCCTTAATATGCAAGGCGTTTTTAAACAGAAAACCGGGCAGAAATACCGCACAAAATACAATCCGACTGTAACCAGCCTTTTCTCGCTAAAAAGCTGAATTTGTCATTATTTACTCCAGCGTGATTGAGAGAGACTGAATGAACGAGAGAATAGAAGAATAATGTGATAATTTCATTTGACTTGTTTGATGGTGTGGGTTTTAGTTATTTCTCTCTCTCTCTCTCTCTCTCTCTCTCTCTCTCTCTCTCTCTCTCTCTCTCTCTCTCTCTCTCTCTCTCTCCTCCATCATCAAAAGGACTGAAAAAAAAAAGGATGCGTGCTCACTGATTTATTTCCTTGATAAAAGGTAAATGATCCGTTGATTTCAGAACCATGTTTTGATACGCTGCACCTCTGGTATCGATGGCAGAAACCCATAAAGGCGTTCAGCGATTATGCGAGACGCACTGGAATCACCAGAGTGTTGGGCTGGTACACCGATCATCGGGCGTCCAAACCACTGGTGGGGTTGGGGATTTTACCATCCACTTGTGTGTGACTGTGGTTTCGACGGCTTGACAACTCTTTCTGCTAAAACCCCAGCAGTCCATGGGCTCCTCATTCAGTCTGGAAAGGTTAGATACGAAGGGTTCAAACCTAATATTTCATCGTTTCATGCTCATCCTGCATATACAGCTGTGCTCAGAAATGCTGTCCTGATGTTGGTCGTCCCCTGGGAAGTGCCAGTAGTGTTGGGGATACGACAGGACGAATATGAGTGTGTGTGACTGCGTGTGGCAGGAAAAAGCAGCGTAGGAGAGAGAGAGAGAGAGAGAGAGAGAGAGAGAGAGAGAGAGAGAGAGAGGGTTCAGATTCAGATATTTTATTAATTTATAGGTCTGGGCCCCTTACGAAGGGGTGCATGAAGACAATAATATATATAAGAACAACAGAAATGATAACAACAATCTGGATCAGAACGCACAATATTGTTCCTTTCATGATATAGCTGATGAGAGAGAGAGAGAGAGAGAGAGAGAGAGAGAGAGAGAGAGAGAGACAGAGACAGAGAGACAGAGACGGACAGACAGACAGACAGACAGACAGACAGAGAGAGAGAGAGAGTAAACAAAATTGTGTGCATTTTGCCCCGCTTTAAGATAAACAAGCTGACCGCAGTGGACAGAACGTAATTTACGCGAGTAAAAGAACACATGACAACAAAAATGGTGGTAGATTCTGACAAACTCGAGATCGTTTAAGGAAATATGGAAGCGAAAGAAAAACATAAAGGAAACGTTGGTAGAAAAGGGATGGGGTCGACGGCACCATGGTAACAGCCTTTTTTTTTTTTTTTTTGAGAGCATCTGGAGCAACACACAAGAAGATTGTACAGTAATAATACAAAGTAGTGCAATTCAATGCAATATAAAGCAACGCAGCAGGAAAGGATACACGTGACTCAATTCGATAAATGTGGCTTAGAGCCCAGCCGACCTGGAAGGGCCATATCAGAGCTGTCATCTTGTCAGTCAATTCACTTACGCAGTAAATTTCATGAAACTGATGTCTTGAACAAAGTGTAAAATCCGACTAACAGCGGACTCAAATACCTGATTTACACGGCTATCATGCTGTGAAATACAATAATGAAAATGTTTCAGCTGAGCAGGTACATAAACAAAATAAACCAAACCAAACCAAACAAACAAAAAAAAAAAACAAACACAACCAGCGTCAACTTTTCTGCGGTTATCACCCTGAAAACTGATCAACCAGATTCGTATTTTTTTCTCACCCCTTCCCCTCTCTTTCCCCTCTGTTTTCTTCCGATCCCTAATTCTCCCCTCCCTCCCCTCCCCCCTCCCATTCTTCTTCCTTCCCCGCTACCTTTGTGGGGACCACCTGTCGGAAGTGCTTTCTGACGGCGAAGGCGTGAAATGAGGTCAGACAGGTTGTGTACGTGCATGTGCTGCACGTGCTAGATGACGCGATCAGCGGTGTGATAGTGTGCACTGTGACCTACTGGCTTTCGGTCGGTCTGCCTGTCTGTCTGTCTCTCTCTCTCTCTCTTTCTCACACACACACCCTCCACACCCCCCCCCCCCCCCCCCCCCCCCCCTCTCTCTCTCTCTCTCTTGTGTCATGCTGTAACATGCGCGCTTTTCAAATGATTATGTTATGCGTGAATGCGTGAGTTGTAAGAAAACACATATTTTCGGGGGGGAAGGGGGGGTTCTTAAAAGCGAATTTACTGTCCGCCGCATCTGAAATAGACTGGAATCCTCAGCAAGATGCAATTTTCAGGGGAATGGAGAAGCAGGCACGGTAGATCGTACGGATAGAACACACGTGAAAAAAAAAAAAAGAAAGAAAGAAAATGAAACAGTCAATACCTGAATGAAGAATAGCTGTAGGCCTACCGAACAGGGAAAAAATCATTTCTGACAAATATTGTAATTTACACATATTTTCATTGCACTTCACAGATAAATTTATATAACAGCATAACATGTTTACTGTGTATAAATTTTTGTGTGTGATTGGGGTGGGGGAAGGGGGGAAGAAACATTCAACACTATTTTTCCAAACGGCTGTGTGCCCTGCAAGCAGGGGGGGGGGGGGGGGGGGGGGGGGGGGGGCACTGGATAGACCCCCGTCTCGATAGATCCCCCATCGAGGGAAGATCGTGTTCTTTATTCCTTGGCTAGAGGATCTCTTCAAAGTAGCCATCAATTTTCAACTTTGAATGACATGTACGTTGAAAAGAAATTCTTACAAATACCCCTCCCCCCCCCCTCCCCGTCCTTCGCGCGCGCGCACGCACGCACACACACACACACACACACACACACACACACACACACACACACACAACAATTTCCGACTTTGGTATACTTTCTATAATGTATCAGCCAGCAGTGTTTTTTTTTCACACGAGAGGTCTAATGCGACAGAGGAGGAATTAAATGGGCTTAGGAAAGGTGGGATGGAGGAAATGGTAGTAGGGGGGGGGGGGGGGGGGCGCGGGAGTGTGTGTGGGTGTGTGGGCGGGGGTGGGGGGTGGGGGGTGGGGGGTATAGGAGGAGAAAAGCGGAGTACACAGGGCACAGGTTGACTGCAGAGAGGTCTGGTGCTATAGTGTAGCTGGCCATCCCGCTGTGCTTTTTGCCCCCAGCAGTCATTGAACACCCGGTTTCCAGTTCTGTTTGGTTTTGCTGCTGCTGCAGTAATCAATCACAGAGGAGAGAGAGAGAGAGAGAGAGAGAGAGAGAGAGAGAGAGAGAGAGAGAGAGAGAGGTGGTGAACGGTTAAGTGTTGAGGTGAGGTGGGGGATGGGAAAAGGGGGAGGAACCCCTGGTGACTGTTCCCCGTTCGCTAGGGTCCCGTTGTAAATCAAAACCACGGGAGAAATAAATAATCTCCGAGAAGCGTATAATTTGACTAGACAGGAGTCTGCTGCTACTACTACTACTACAACAACTACTATAGTTCCACCACATCAATCCCCGGGCAAGCAAAGCGTTTAACGTTTTTGGGTGGTGAAGAAAAAAAGTTAAAAAAAGAAAGAGAGAGAGAGAGAGAGAGAG
>JADBJO010001423.1:317500-322500 GCA_016801955.1 Conus betulinus
GAATATCTGAATATAGTCCCTGCTGTGATGTGACAATTGCCAGCCACACCATCCTCTGCCAAATACTCTCCCTTTTATTCCCGCCCCCTCACCTCTCTACTCTCCCTCCCTCACTCTCTCTATTTCTTTGTCTTAGAAACTGCAATTAAGATTAATAATCTATGTCACTTTTCAGTCTCTACCCTCACCCCTCGACTCCCTCTCACACTCTCCCCCTAGTCTGTCGGGGTTACGGAGTGCAGCGCTCACAACAAAGGAGCCCAGAACTTTGACACAGTAGACCGAGCCTTTCAAAACTCTGCACCTGTCTTCCTGTCCCTCGTCTGATCCTGCAATTACTCATCGTGGATTGGGGGGGGGGGGGGGGGGGGGGGGGGGGAAGGACTCCCTTGTTTTCCCCCTTCTACTTCAAAGAAGCTGCCGCACCTTCCCCATCTCCCTTCCCTTCCCCACTCACCATGGTCACCGGAAAGACGGCCCTGCACATGTCTCACAGGTGCAGATATTGCTTACACGTAGTTCGTTTGTGGCACAGATGCCAATGAACATCAAATATCTAAGAGACTGTCTTCTCGAATCATCTACACATTGCCTCACACGGCAGGTGGCAGGGGATGAATGTCCCTTTCCAGATCCCTTTGATCACCCCCCCCCCCCCCCCCCCCCTCTCTCTCTCTCTCTCTCTTCTTTTCCATAGCGTTACTACTGGCTGTCATTTTCTCCTAGAGCCTGTCAGTCAGACAGGCATCAGAGACTGGATGTGTAGTTAAGCACACACAAAGGAAACCGAGTCTCCTCACTTCACTGCTCCACAAAGGCTGTGAGACTGACCACCAACAGTGAACCAGGTGATAACACTGGTGTATACCAGATGGGGAAACGTCTCTCTCTCCTACTCTGAAATCCTGTGTCAGGTGTCACTGATCAACCCAGAACGGCAAGATGAAACCGAGTTTCAAAGTCTTGAGACTATGCCTTGCTTGTATGTATGGCACACGTTCTTACAGGATAACTTTATGCCAATACTTTCTGATATTAGAACAATGAATGAGTTTTCTATTGTAACAGTTTAACTTGTTGCCCGAATTCAATACGATCTGCTAAGATGATCAGTGAATGCTATCTTCTGACAGGATAACAGTATGCCTATACTGGGTGAAAACTGCTTAGGTGATTTATAAATACTATTGATTGTCTTAATGTTTTGTAGTAGGTGACTCTAATCAACAGGCGTAGTAGGGCTAAGTGTATTCCAAATAACTTCAGTAGAGTTTACAACTGAAATTGAAGAGTTGTTTGCCTTCAATTGTTGAGTATTTTCTAAGTGTCTCCTACAACTTACTAAAATCCACTCAAAATCTGAATGAAGAACTAAAGTGGATACTGATAATTATGGCAGATAAATTTTTGCCAGACTAATCCTTTGCCGGCTGAGACCTCATCCTTTTTCTGAAAGCCAGAGAGCAAGTGTTAGGACTCCCCAGGCTGGACCCTGAGCTACTTAACTACAAGCCTGATTCTGTCTGGGACCAGATCCTGGGTTCATGGTCTTCAGGTTCCTGTTCCTGGTCTTCCTGCTACTGGCCCAGCACAAGACCAAGATTCCTCGCTACTATTATGGCCAGGCAGTCCAAACAGATCAGCCTGCTTAAGTGAAGGTGGACCAGTCATCAGCAAACAGAGACAGATCCACACACACATCCCCAGCAAACCAGCAAAGTAACCAAAGTTAACTCCGACTCAGCTCTTTAAGAACATCTCCTCTTTTTATGATGAGATAACGTGGGAAAACGTAAGCCCAAACAAAGACTAATTTGACTGAATTCTGTTGATTTGTGTATTTTACTCTCTCGCACACACAAGTAAAGTTGGTGTGTGAAATTACACTTAACCAATGTCAATCATCTGTGCATACCTTTTTACATGTTTGAACTCATCTCTAATTCTGCCACTCGGAGTTGCTAGCACTATTAAAAGCACAAGCCTAAGGAGAATTATAACTGAGCCACTGTTTCATCTGTTAAACCCAGGCCCAACAAGATATGGCTGTTGCTTCTAAGCCCTGCAATTGGACCCACAGGTGTAAATACATCAAACAAACGCCCAGAAAAGTAACAAGAAGAAACAAACAAATACACAAACAGACTGAACTGTAGCTACTTCCATTAACCATTTATTCACAAAGTAGCCACGTGAACGTACAAACAACCGAACAGCATCCAAGTAACTGATTGCCTAATTACACCCGCCAAATAAGCACGCGATCTTTTCAGTCGCTCAGATAGGAAATAATCGAGAAAACAAACAAACAAACAAACGCTAAAACACTCATTTGCAGATTAGTAACAACTCAGACACACGGAGGAATCATGTCAGACACACAGAGGAATCAGCAAAAACCATCATCACAGAGAGTGTCTCAATCATTTAAATAGTCCGCCGCGTGGCTTGGTCACGGGGACTTACTCCTGTCCATCTCGCCTGCCAACGAGTGCGACGTTCACAAGCCAGTTTAGTTAGAGTTCGAAGGCTAGAAACCGTCAGCATGTGCTTCAAACTTTATCCACCGACCATAGTGAAAGATAGAAGGGCCCGTAATCGATGTATTCTGGGACCAACTGATTGATTATCAGACCTCAACTGGATATTCCATACCACATGGCCTGACTAAAAATATGTCTTCTTTCATTTCCTGGAGTTGCCTGCCCTCTCCCCCTTTTATGTGGTCACTATGCTCGGTTGTATGTGCAGTACATAACCACAAAAAACGTCACAAGGCAAATGACAAAGGAAGGTACATGGTCTTGACTGGAATGTGGTTTCTTGATTCCATTACCTGTGAACAAAACAATGGCAATTTGCACATGACGTCACCCGTGCACAAAACAACGGCTGTTGCTTGTACATGAATACAACAAAATACAGGGTTGAAAACAGTGTGAACATTCTTTTCGCTGTTCCTTTCTCTCTTCCTTTTCTTTCTTTCTCTTTTTTTTTTCTTTTAGATCTTTAAAGGGTGTGTACTTTTAATGAGTTTTGAGCTTGTTAGCTGTTTGTTAGTATATGAACACACACACACACACACACACACACACACACACACACACACACACACACACACACACACACCCATCCTGATGCGGTATTTCTGAACATCTGCCTGCTTCTGGTCACCATCCCTTCCCCCATCCCTCCGTCCTCATCTCCTTTACCCAATGACGGCAAAAGCAGACTCACTGTGAACCACTGGCTTCGGGGTAGTAGTAGCCTCAGGAGTTTCCACAGACCGACTGGATGTGTGGTTGGCACTGAAATTAACAACAATCTTAGTAGTAGTAGTAGTAGTAGTAGTAGTAGTAGTAGTAGTAAAATTAGAGACAATCATAGTAGTAGTAGTGTAGTAGTAGCAGCAGCAGCAGCTGCTGTAGTAGCGGCAGTAGCAGTAGCAGCAGCAGCAATAGCCATAACCAGTAGCAACAGGAACAAACATTGGCAGCAGCAATAGTCAATACATGAAAGAGACAGAAAAGCCCAGACACAAAGCTCGAGCTGATTTCCAATTCAGCACCTTACCGTTCAAAATCTTATACTTCCTCTTCGATACAAACAAGATAAAAGATGTCTCGAAACGGCGAATGGTTAAAAAGGTGATCTTTTCGATTTGCTTTCGGTCATGATCTAGGTCCTCATGCACTAAATACAGTAATGTCATCTGACTGGCGCGCAGAAACTACGGCATTCAGGACCACCCCCCCCCCCCCCCCCCCCCCTCTTTTCTTCCCTACCCCACACACACACAGAAAGAAAAAAAAAAAGGATCCACCCCATGCATACCTTTCTGGGATCTCCGTTGATGGTGGCTTAGACACACATTTGAATTCTGCAACAAGAATATATTATTACCACATTAAAAGCACACGTGCTCTACTGACGCAGTATTCACTTCACTTAGTCAAACGCTTGAGTACACACACACACACACACACACACACACACACACACACACACACACACACACACACACACACACACACACACACACACACACACACACACACACACACACTGTTTTGCAAGCGAAACGGGGAAGGCATGCACTGGACAAAGTTTGGTAGCTCACTGATTCCATGACCTTTTGTTATAGGCTCGGACAGCTAGGAAAATTACTTGGGATGGTCACAAGTCAGATCAGAAAACGAGGGGAAGAGAGCTCTGTGGCAACAGCATCTGTGACACAAGAGCGACTGGGATAGGAATGGTGGTTCCGTCGCCTTGAGGTGACTCGCGTGACAGTTGTATCAAAGTTTAAGACGAAGTTGCCGTCCTATCACTGTGCTGGCATGGAACAAAGTCAGCCGGCCAGTCATGGGGAGCGGAGTGAGGGGAAAGGAGAAGTGGGTGGGTGAAGATGGGCATCGAAAAATAATGTAAGACATGTCACGCTTAGAAGTGTGTGTGTGTGTGTGTGTGTGTGTGTGTGTGTGTGTGCGTGCGTGCGTGCGTGCGTGCGTGCGTGCGTGCGTGCGTGTGCGTGCGCGTGCGTGCGTGCGTGCGTGCGTGCGTGCGTGAGTGAGTGAGTGTGTGTGTGTGTGTGTGTGTGTGTGTGTGTGTGTGTGTGTGTGTGAAAGAGAGGTGTAGGAGGGGGGATGGTGGTGGCTGTCAGTATCTCGTTACAAGGTTTCAGTACCAATGTTTGGGTTCTGTATGATAAATTGTGTAAGTGTGCGTGAAGATTACAAAGTGTATGATTAAATAGTGGTTGTTGTCTTACATCACATATGATGAAGTGGTATTAAGGCTACCAGACTGAACTGAACTGAAATGAATCCTTTTAAGGTATTGGGACGACGGAACGCAAATGACGTTCGAATTTACTACATCGTTGATTTTGACCTTTAACAGGATCGCATCCAACTGATATTTAAAAAAAAAATGTCACCTTGGTACGAATGCTAAGCCTAAGGGGGAGAGATAACACAAATATCTGACAATATTACTGG
>JADBJO010001423.1:335000-337500 GCA_016801955.1 Conus betulinus
TATTTTCCGGGATTAGGTACTGTTTTCAATCCATTATTATTGTAAATGCTTCTGTCTGATTTCCATTGCTTCTGCAATGAATTTAGCAACTGATTTTATCATACCGTCGTTATCAGATAAGATAAGATAAGATAATGTTGCTTATAGCCCAGCCGACCGCAAAGGGCATATCAGGGCTGTCACCACGTTCGTTATCAGATGATAACAAAGAAGCAACATCTTGCCTTTCAAAAACATCCACAGCGGAAAATGAACATTTTACAGGCACTTCATTGTATGCAATACATTGAAATAAAAAGTGTTTTTCGTTGTCGGTAGTGAATCCACATAAAGGGCATGGTGATTCTGCAGATGTTCCAGACTCGAACCATCTTTTATTCGCATTGAAACCTAAAGTTCGTAACCTAAATCTCGCGTCATTAATTCTATACCATTTATCAGTGAGAACACGAAGAAACTTTTCTGTATGGAATATATTCTTAAAAGAGAAGAACCAGCGATACTTTTCTTTGCTTTCCATGTGAGCCTATCTTTAAATTCACACACCCTCCACACAAACAGTCTGGATGCTGATAAAGCTGAGTGGCTGTGCTGTCAGCGTGGCTACGAACAGAGTTAGTGGTGGGGGGTAGCACCACTAAAGTTACGAGCTTATTTACGAACAAAATCTCTCTACGTAGTCGTCATGAAACGCATTTTTCACTGCTACGACTTTTTTTTTTTTTTTCCGCTACGAACTAGTTCGTATCTGCAAAGAAGGCGTCATGAAACCGACCCCGGCCGGAGCTGCAGACCTGCCTGGCCGGTTTGCCATGTAGGTTTGCAAGCGTGCCTGCCTGCCCGAAGCTGCCCTCCACGTGACACACGTGCGTCAGTGCCACGGCGTCCTCCGGTAACACAACTCGGGGAATTCCCGCTAGTTGTCTCCGACCCGTGTCGCTGCGACAGGCGTGTCCTCCACTCCCGTCACACTCCTGATGATTCTGGGTGGGTTGGGTGCCATGAACAGGAGGAGGGGAAGAACCACCACTGCCACCGTGCTTCTTTCCTCGACTCGGGGTGTCGCTGCGGCGACTATGTCAACACATCGATTGTTTGGGACTGACGCACCTTCGTCATTCACAACAGTAATGTTCTGAACATGTCTTTTCACTCTTCGACTTCACATCTATCACACCACTGCTGTCATCCTCACTTCCTACCACCTCGCATATGATCGAGGGTCCCGGCAATTGAGGGCCAATGACCAACTGACCTTTCTCAAACTTTTTCCCTCCCTTCTCGTCTGTGCAACTATTTCAGCCTGCGCTTTAGTGAGATCATTAGCGCCACTCTAAACCCCCTTTTCCTGTAGTTGCAACTACAGACAGACAGACAGAGACAGACAGACTGACAGAGAGAGAGAGAGAGAGAGAGAGAGAGAGAGAGAGAGAGAGACGAGGGGGACAGGGGGGGGGGGGGGGGGGGGGGGGCGGTAAGGAGGGAGGGGGAGAATACGGCAGAGAAAAACAGAGAGAGGGAAGGGGGAGAGAGATGAGGAAAAAAAGGAGGATGAGAGAGAGAGAGAGAGAGTCAGGAAGAGACAGAAAGGGACAAAGAGAGGTAGAGAGACAGAGACATAGATGGGGAAGGAATGTTGGTAGGGAGGGAGAAAGAGAGGGGGGGGGGGGTTGGGGGGGGGGGGGGGGGGGGGGGGGGGGGAGGGGGGGGACATGGGATATCAATTTGAGAGCAAGAGCGAGAGCTTGAGAGAGAGAGAGAGAGAGAGAGAGAGAGAGAGAGAGAGAGAGAGAGAGAGAGCTTGAGAGAGAGAGAGAGAGAGAGAGAGAGAGAGAGAGAGAGAGAGAGAGAGTAGACAAAACATTGCAGAACAAAATTAACATTACTGATATTGGTGCTACTCACAAATAATATGAACCAGGAATCTAGCCTCATCGGGAAAGCTGAAACATTCCGCGGTGTCACCAAGATATGCTCTCTGAAATGCAAAGGATTCCAGCATAAACACAATTGACAGCGGTCATTTTTGTACAGTCTATTGATAGAGATAACGATGAGCCCGATACACTACCGGGAGAGAGAGAATATTGCCGAGAGATCAGCCGATCGCAAAGGCCATATCAGGGCTATCACCACATTGAAGTCAACTCTCAAGTCATTAGAAAAAAAAAATTCACACAACACATTTAATTACAGCTTTTAAAAAAACACATCGGAAATTTCGTTAAAAAGCTTTCTTCTGTAAAATCTTAGATCAGCTGAAAAATATTGATCTCTTCCAGAACATTACCAACCCATTACAATTTGGTCCATTGCAATTGTAAGATTGTCGACCTTTGTACATGACGGCAGTAATTATGATGTCAGTTATTGCGTTCAACATTTTGGTACAGACACTGAAAATGAAGACATGAAACATACTAGGCGCAGAACGGGAGGATGGGAACGGAGGAGGGGCTGGATAGAGAAAGGAGACTGCAGGCGGGACGGCGAGAGGGGT
>JADBJO010001423.1:342500-375000 GCA_016801955.1 Conus betulinus
TCAGTAGGTGTATAGAAAGATGAAGGAAGGGTAAGGCCAACTCGGCTGGTGTAACAGGCCAGACTCTACCCCGTCCGGAGCTGGCGCCCATATAAAGTGACCTAGTCCAGAATATGCTGTCGCATAAACTAGCCTGGCTACCTTATATACCTGGGGTACCATTTGACCCTGGCTAGTTGAACTGCAAGGGCAATTTTCTTTCTTTACATCATACTTATCCTACCAATGAAATTTTATTCGAAACAGGAAAAGTTCAAAGCAATAAATGTACCTGTTACTTGGATGGAATTATTATCTTATTAAGATCGTAAAATGACATACTGAAAAAATTTGGATATAGAACACCAGTTTTGTAACTAATGTCTGACCGCGAGTTGTTCCTTGAGACCGCATGTTGTTCTGATGTGCTTTGATTGCTTTTGAGGAACATATGCTTTGAATACCTTTAAAAGGTAATATTAAATTGTTGAAAAAAAAGAAAGAAAGAAAGAAAAAAAAAAAAAGAGGCTCCTGAAGAAGGAGGTCCCCACTAAAACGTAAAAGAAAAAGAACAGAATGAAAGGAGGAGGAGAAAAATACATTAATATTGCATGAGCGCGTGCACACACACACACACACACACACACACACACACACACACACACACACACACACACACACACACGCGCGCGCGCGCGCGCGCGTGCACAAGCACGCACACTCGTAGTAAACACACACACACACACACACACACACACACACACACAACACACACACACACACACACACACACACACACACACACACACACACACACACACACACACACACAGTACAAGAAATGGAAATGATTGTTCCACGATTTTATTCTCTCTCTCTCTCTCTCTCTCTCTCTCTCTCTCTCTCTCTCTCTCTCTCACACACACACACACACACACACACACACACACACACACTCTACAGGAAATGATCGTCCCAATACATAGGAGGGGGGAGGGGTTCACCACAGTGACCCATCCAATTACAGATCAGATGCCGTAATATTAATTTCAAAGTCATAACATAGGCACTAGCAATTAGACGCAGAAATTCTTAAAAAAAAAAAAAAACTATTGTAGATGAAGACAAGAATCGTTTTATTTGATGTAATACTGCTACCCATTTGAGTCGGCTTGATGACATCACACACGACATGAACAAGACAGCGCAATAATTGCTTCTAAGAAACCGATACATTCAGCTTGGAGTCGCGATGATTTCAGCCAAATAGCAATGGTAATGCAGCGCACACACACACACACACACACACACACACACACACACACACACACACACACACACACACTCATGTTTACAATGAGGGGTGGATGTCAGATTGTTTCCCGGCTGAAGCGCCACCGAGAATGACCGCTCACCTCCTCACTGTTTGTAATAGCAGCTGAGCTTTTTGCGATTAAAAGAAGGCAAACTTTAACATCAAAGGAACTTCAAATCAAACAAGACGTCACTGTATTACGGATATTCCTCTCATCGCTACTCTTCTAAGCTGCAAAATATCAGAATTTGTTCGTAAAGAACGTCATCTATTTCCAAACCTCTGCGACACGGACAGCAAAGTTGTGAAGACGGACCAAATCTGTGTAAATGTAGTGACTGTTCAAGATCGTAATTAATCTCTTTGCTCACTGCAACGGCGTGATGATCAGCAGCGAATTCAGTTAACAGTGAGTACTGTCCTCTTTGACATTACTAACACTGAAACGTGTCATACTCAAGCAGGGAAACGGTGAGAGTATGGAGAACACGTACTGGCAACACAAATGTGATACAGACCGGTTGGGTGTGCAAAGTGTACACTGAGATATATTCCGGGCGAGGTATAACCAGTCTTGGCTGGTTTCAACCCCAGGGTTCAGGTAACCTGGGCTACTTCATAGCCAAAGTTTTGCCAAGGGGTTAAGTTCGGCCTGTTACACCGGCGTGTGGGCGCCTTCTCTTCATGTAGTGGTCGGGTGGACCCATGGACTGGCGCAGATGAGTTAGAGAGTCAGTCTTTTGGGCAGCCTGATGGTAGACGTGACGGGATGAACTGTTTAAGTGTAACCCATCTTCCTGTAATGTCAGAACAACAGAACTGGTCTATGATTTCAGAAACACCTACAATACATGGCAGACAAACACGCAGCAAAACAAAGATGGCAATCAGACGTACAATGACAAATATGGCACACGATAAAACCACTCTCAGACAAAAGCAGGTCACAGATTGTTTCCCCACGCATCGAAACAGGATCATCACAGGCAGATAGAAGCCAATCTGTAGACACCTAGGGATTCGGCCCAGCCCTTGTCACCGTATCTTGGTTGTACCAGGCCCTGCAAACGATGCTAATGCAGAGAACTGTTGCATTTCTTTTCTCTCTTACAATATAGAGGGTTTGAGCTCTGTATACCAACCTGAATTACAGTTGTTATTCTGCAAATATGACATCGTATTTTTGTCACAAACTTTTTTTGACCAATTTCCCTTCATATCTGTTTCCTTCTTTTGAAATTTTTGAGTCACCTGGTTTGAAATTATCTGATGCTGTGACATCCCGTCTATCTGGTGGTATTGTTCTTATGGTAAAAAAAGACAATTTCTAGATTTGTTGAACGCATTCCATTAGAATGTGATAATTGTATTGCTGTGAAATTATTTAAACACTTTAGTGGCTTACCTATCGACACTGTACTGTTAGGTATTTATGTTCCCCCAGAATCAAGCCTGTATTATTTAGATACAGAAATAAGAAATGGAATATATCTGCTTGAACACTGTCTTCTTGATATTTTTGAACAGTATGGAGAATTACCTTTCATTATTATGGGAGATTTTAATGCCAGGACAGGTAAATCAAACGCTAGGGAAATTACTCTCCCTGACACTAATGTTTGGAACGATGATGACAATAATACTGAAGAAGATGAAGCATATCTTAGAAATTCCAAAGATGAAATGATGAATGAATTGGATGTTACTTATTGAAATTGTGTGAAGGATTCTCATTAATAATTCTAAATGGTGTTTCCTCAGTTGATAAGCACGGAGACTATACATATATAGCACATCATGGGGCAAGTATCATAGATTATTTTTTTTTATTTCAAGGTGCCTTTTTGAACATGCTCTAAGCATGAGAGTGCTCAACATTGCTGAATCTAAACATTTACCTATGAATTAAGATTAAACTTACCAAGAAATGTAAAACACATTCAAAATAAATCTGTAAAACGCGTCATTCAAAGGTTCATTTGGAATAAGGATCGTTTAGATGAATATCAACAGGCCTTCGAGTCACAGGAGATACTAGATATTTTGAACGAAGCTGTAATTCTGATGACTACTGATATCAACCTGGCACTGAATAAATTTTACGAATGTTTGACTCTTGCAGGCCAGTGTATGAAAAAACATATTGTTATAGGTGAAAAGAACAACAATTCCTGGTTCGATAGTGAATGTCAAAATGCAAGATCAGACTTATTGCAATCCTTGAAAATTTTCACATATTGCAAGAACGCAATACAAGTCGAGGAACTGAGGCTTACTTACACTAATAAACGAAGAGAATATAAATGCTTGCTTGTTAGAAAACAAAAAGAAGATAAATTACGCATACTGGCTACTCTTGAGACAAATAATAATGATCCCAAGAAATTCTGGGGGACTATTAAGTCAAAGGTAGGTACGAAAGCACTAGAAAACTCCATCACAGTTGAAGAATGGTACAATCACTTTCATAATGTTTATAACGACTTTGAGCAGGAAAAAGAACTATATTCTGGAATCAGCGATTATTTTGTACCTTTAGCTAATCAGATGACCAACAATAATAATAGTGACACCAGTTTCTGTTGTAATTTAGATACTTCCGCCCTCGACAGGGAAATAACAGAATCAGAGGTTAAAATGCAATACGATCACTTCGGAATGGTAAAGCTGCTGGAACCGATGGATTTAGTGGTGAATTTCACAAGTATGCTCCTCCATTGGTCGTTTCTTTTTTGACCAAATTTTTCAATAGACTGTTTGATTCCGGGACATTTCCACTCATGTGGTCAGAAGCAATTATACATCCTATGCATAAAAAAGGTAATGTTAATTTTCCGGACAATTACCGAGGCATCTCATTGCTAAATGTAAGTGGCAAATTATACACCTCTATTCTGAACAAACGTCTTACAGAGTGTGGTGGGAGAGAAATAATGTAATCAGTGAGTCACAGGCAGGATTCAGGAATGGTTATAGCACAGTTGACCACATATTTACTTTAGTATCACTTGTACAGAAAGTTATCTTCTGGAAAAAAAGCTCTATGCAGCATTTATCGACTTTAAAAAAGCCTTCGATCTAGTGAATAGAAATAAATCATGGTTAATACTGTAAAAATATGGTGTGCAAGGTAAAATGCATCATGCAATTAAAAGTATGTACCAAGTCGTTAAAGCTAGAGTTCGGGCAAACAGTGATTTTACTGAAGCCTTTACATGTCCTCGTGGTTTGAAACAAGGTGAAAAACTGTAGTCCTATCTTATTTTCGCTTTTCATAAATGAACTTGCAAATGACGTTGCATTATCTGGAAAACATGGAATAAGCTTATCCCCCGATATTTCTTCACATTCTTATTATGCTTTTTGCCGATGACGTTGTTCTCCTTTCACATACTGTAACTGGTCTCCAAAAACAGCTAGATATATTAACTAACACTGCCAATAAACTAGGACTGATTGTGAATGAGGAAAAATCTAAAATCATAATATTTCGTAAAGGAGGGCATGTTGCCTCACGAGAAAAATGGTTTCACAATGGTATACAATTGCAAGTTGTGAATGAGTATAAATACTTAGGTGTCATTCTTAATACTGGTTTAACTTTTTCGTATTCTTTGGAGGACAAAGCGCTTAAAGCTAAAAAAATGTAGTTTTAGTAGTATTTGAAATTTTTGTTGTCTCTAGGCGAAAAACAATCCAAAAATTTTCTTCAAAATTTTTGATAGCCAGATCCAGCCAATTTTAACATATGGCGCTGAAGTTTGGGGTTTAACTGCAAACCATACTATAATTGAAAGAGTACACCTTTTAGCTATTAAACGTCTTCTGAATATAAGTGTTCACACACCAAGTGCACTTATATATTCCGAATCTGGCAGGTACCCGTTATATATTCAGACTTGCATAAAATGTGTAAAATATTGGCTGAAATTGACCCGTATTAAAGATAGGCGTATCCCAAGAAAATCCTATAAAATGTTATGTAGTCTGCATTATTATAATGGCAGAACTGAGTAAGTAATATATGTTTGACATTATATAAATATATAGTTTCGGATTTGTGTGGGAAAATCAAGGGGTGGAAAATGTTAAATGTTTTGTACATGCCTTCAAACAAAGACTTGTTGACTGTTATTTACAAGACTTAGACGTTGCTATTAACTCAAAAGAAAGATTTCAGTTCTACTCTTCTTTTCGACAACTCTATGATGTTCCAGAATATTTGTTTAGAATAAAAAAAAATCCATCTCTTAGAAAATACTTGACAAGAATTAGACTTGGAGTTTCACAACTAAGAATTCGTAAGTCTAGATTCTCAATTACAAGAATAAATAATGATTGTCCATTTTGTCCTGGTATTGAAGAATCTGAATTGCATTTTATACTAGTGTGTAATGAATACAGTTTCTTTACGGAAAACCTTTATCCCAGCCAAATACCATAGTCATCCAATGCCTTTAAACTGACTTTATTACTTTCAGATGTCAGAATATGTAAACCTCTTGCTGTGTATTTATCTAAAGCCTTAATACTAGAAACCACTTCTTGTACGATGTTTGATGTTTGATACATTTGAAGATATACTTTTGCTTTTCCCATTTTATTTTAGTACTATAATCATTTCCCCCCTCCCATTCCCAATTTTCATACCCCCTGATGACATGGGCAGATTGGCCTATCATTAAAGTTCGTTCGTTCGTTCGTTCGTTCGTCTCTCTCTCTCTCTCTCTCTCTCTCTCTCTCTCTCTCTCTCTCTCTCTCTCTCTCTCAGCACTCCTAGCCCTTCCATTCCCCTCAAACGCCTAATAAAAATCTTAAGGTGCTCAACCCCTTGGGGAGCAAACAGATCTGTTTCGAGCCAGCGCTCTCGTCAGGATGGGTTTTGGGGCGCCTACTGCCGGTGTTATATGGCCTGATGTCACTGTTTGCACGTGCGGATTGGCTGCACGTATTGTTTTTTTTTTGGGGTTGTTTACAGTTCAGGGTGCGTTTGCTGACAACGATTTCCATTTGTGCCTGCAGTTGTTTACTATTTCTACTTTAGTATTTAGGGTTGCTAAGTATGGTTTGCATAGTATTAACCATTTTTCTGTTGAACATAGGTTGCATCTTTTTGAAATGTTGTTGTATGGTGATGCCCTTTTTATGATTTTCCAGGATATGTTATAGTTTATTTTTTTGTCTTTAAGTCTCCCAAATATATTTGCTCAGTTCTGTTTTGGTTTTTTGTATTTTTCTTTGTTGAATGACTGTTTATGGTTTGCGTATCTGGTTTTGAAGTGATTTTCAGTGATCCCTATGTATGTTTCTTTTTCATTTTCTGATGTCACAGTGGCTTGGTATACAATGTTGTTATAGAGGCATTTGTTGCTTAAGGGACACTGTTCTTTTTTTAGCACAATTGCAGGATTTCCTTTCTTCACCCTTCTTTGCTGTGTTGCTTTTCATTTTGTTGGATGAATCAATTATATTTTTAAAGGTTAGGCATGCATGAATATGATAGTTTGATGGTGTTCTTGTTGAATATTTTGGACAATTTGTAAAAACAAACGTAGGAAAAGAATTTTTCAAAATTTTGACAGCATCCTTCCCAAAAGAACACAAATTGTCCAAAATATTCAACAAGAACACCATCAAACTATCATATTCATGCATGCCTAACCTTAAAAATATAATTGATTCATCCAACAAAATGAAAAGCAACACAGCAAAGAAGGGTGAAGAAAGGAAATCCTGCAATTGTGCTAAAAAAGAACAGTGTCCCTTAAGCAACAAATGCCTCTATAACAACATTGTATACCAAGCCACTGTGACATCAGAAAATGAAAAAGAAACATACATAGGGATCACTGAAAATCACTTCAAAACCAGATACGCAAACCCATAAAACAGTCATTCAACAAAGAAAAAAATACAAAAAACCAAACAGAACTGAGCAAATATATTGGAGACTTAAAGACAAAAAAAATAAACTATAACATATCCTGGAAAATCATAAAAAAAGGGCATCACCATACAACAACATTTCAAAAAGATGCAACCTATGTTCAACAGAAAAATGGTTAATACTATGCAAACCATACTTAGCAATTGGAAATGAAGATTAAAGATTCTCTCTCTCTCTTCTCTCTCTCTCTCTCTCTCTCTCTCTCTCTCTCTCTCTTAAAACCGGCTTGGTGTTCACCTGTGACGTTGTACTGCTGAACCCACTCTTGCAACCTACAATTAGTAACTGGACTATAAAGTTTACTGCTTACATCGCATACAGATATGCCCTATAATTACCCGGATTATTTACCAAACCCTTCTTAAAGAATGGCAGAACAATGGATTCTGACCATTGTTCAGGAAAAATTCCTTGATTAAAAAGTGCATTAAAAAATCTCACAAAGAAAATGAACTATAGAATTACCACCGTATTTGTACAATTCACTAATAACTCCATCCGGCCCTGCTGATTTTCTGTTCGTCAGCCTTTTTATTGCTTAAATAATTGTCAGTGAACCGCCCAGAGAAACGTGGACAAACGAGTCACGAGACAACACAACACGTTCACAAGTCACTGTTGACTTATATAAGCCGTTATACGTGGGCGCGCCGTTATATGTGGGGGGGTGTATGTGTGTGTTGAACGAGACAACACAACACAACAGAGAGAGAGAGAGAGAGAGAGAGAGAGAGAGAGAGAGAGCAGTTCGCCGTTATACGTGGGGGCGCCGTTATATGTGGGGGGTGTATGTGTGTGTGGGCGAGTGCGCGCGCGCGCGCGGTTATGTGAACGTGTTGTGAATTCTTTAAGAAGGGTTTGGTAAAAAAAAATCTAAACGTTCAGCATGTTGGTAAATAAACACGTTTCTCTGGGCGGTTCGCTGACATTTATTTAAGATTTGTTTAGATTTCCGCCTGCAGTCGTTTCACTTTGCAACTTTTTATTGCTAGCAATACCTCCTCTTTTGAAACTGGGCGATCAAAAGTATCAATGTCATTACCCGCATCAGTTATCTCTTCTTCCAGATTAAAGTAATATTCTTCATCACCATCTCTTTGCAGTAAAGGCTACTCTACATTGATCAAATGTTCACCCTTTTAGCAATAGTTCAGAAACAATTCTCTTGCAATTAATTTTGTACGTAGGTTTTATTGACTTCGAAAAGGCGTTCAATTCTGTTTTAAGAAAACTGCTTTGGCCTGTTCTACAAAAGAATGGGATTAAAGATCAGATCATAATGTATTGAAAAGTATGTTGAACTGTGTGTGTGTGTGTGTGTGTGTGTGTGTGTGTGTGTGTGTGTGTGTTGACGTACGTCCGCGCATGTATGCATGCGTACGTGCGTGTGTGCATGCATATGTGCGCGTGCGCGCGGGGTGGGAGGGTGGGGGGGGGGGGGGGTGTATGTGTGTGTGGGCGAGTGCGCGCGCGCGCGCGGTTATGTGAACGTATAGAAGGTAGAAAGGAGAAGAACAGGAAGTGCATATTTAAAGTGCCTTTCAGCTGGCGCTTACACAATTACTATAGCTTTTGTCGCTGTGAGTCAAATGTCCAGATTTGGAAACAACAAACAGGGCTGCTACTCTCATTCTGTTGTGATCATATTACGACCAACACAAGCTCAGAGAACATAAGATTTTTTTGTTGATAATCATTAAATACATGCGTGTATCGACCACATTTTATACTGTTATTTTGCAAGTTGATAATACACTGTATGTGGTCATTCAGTCTTTCATAACAACACATTTCATTGTATTTGATTATTTTTGGTTGAAAAGTGTGGTGACTGCAGGCGGAAACTGTGACAATTTTTTTTTAAGTACTTGGAAGAACTCCTCCTGGAACGTGTACAAACGAATTTGTAACTTTGTTAGTCAGACAAATACAAGGACGAACAATCTAATACATGTTTTTTTCCCCCACTATTAGATTGTTCGTCCTTGTATTTGTCTGACTTTATTCAAGTTTAAAAGGCTGTGCTGGTCTTGAATAAAAGTTACCCAGTGTTAGGTTTTCTTGTGGAAGCAAGAGTTGCCCTACTTGTTTATTGCTTATGTCCAATATTCAAGAATGTGTTTACTATTCAGGAAGTAATATTCAAGAAGTAAACTATACCAATAGTGACAATAAACAACGTTGCACATAATCTCTGGTAAAGTCCATGCGAAGAGTTTCTTTCGTGTGTTGCCGCCGACTGACTCAGTGTTCTTCTATGTTCACTATGTTCACTCTGCCGCATGTCTCAATTGGCAGAGTCAAACTAACCAAACATATACCCAGTATCTCTCTCAGGATTATTAGAACTGTGTTGATGATGATATTTTCAAAGTGTACGTTTATTTACCTCTTTGAGATGTAGTAAAGCGCTCTTCCGACGTGAAAATGTAGAACGAATGGTCTGAAAAGGCGACTTCCTGAAACATTAAGATGACAAGACAAAGAATACGTTTAGGATAAGGTGTTGGATGCTTCGACCCTCACATCTTTTCCAGACATTAAAATACAAGACAGACATTTGGGGAAAAAAAAAACTTGAGTTTTGTCTGAGAACAGACTCTTGTACTGTGCGGGCAACGAATCACGGCTATTAAGTCACAGAATTTAAAAAGTTGTATAACAATCCTGTCATTTTACCAGAAGCACACACACACACACACACACACACACACACACACACACTAACGCGCGCTGTGGGTGTGCCTCCAGTAAAAACACAGGATTGCATTTTATCAGCTTTTTTAAAACTGTTTGTGACTTACCTCCCTTGCCGCTCGCCTTGTGCACTTCACAGATAAGTCTCAATTTTTTCAGGTCTGTTTCCCATTGTTAAGTGGTGAAGAAAAGGAGCTTCATACAGAAAGGCGGCACCTTCATGTCCCATTTTCACTGTCGCCTTTTGTCATCTACTTTTTTCGTCAGTCTGTAGTTCATTAGTACTGATACAAAGTCTGGGAGTGGGTGGGATGTTCTCATTGTAGTTTCAAAACGAGGTGACTGAGGGCGGAAAATGGCGCAAAATTTTGAAAGAAACGAACAAGAAACCACTTCTCTTCTCATATTCGGCACACAAATTATTTTTGCGCCGAATATGAGAAGAGAAGTGGTTTTCTCGCCTTCGTTTTCATTGCCCTAAACGTTGTTTGTTTTTGTCTGAAGAAGACCCAATAGGTCGACATGCATTGTATTTTTGTCCTGTAATCTGTTTGTCTGTATCTTCGGCAGTAACTAGCGCCATTTCCTTTTAAATTTTGTTCTCATCGTAGTTTAACAAACTTTTTAGATGTTTACCACAGGTGGGTCGGTTTGGCATTTTCAGTACCTTTGTTGTGAATATGTAGGCCTTGCTGTTTGGTCGTTTTCAGTAATGCATGTTTATGGATTCATTTTTATTCATGAAATC
Source organism: Conus betulinus (assembly GCA_016801955.1). NCBI lineage: Eukaryota > Metazoa > Mollusca > Gastropoda > Neogastropoda > Conidae > Conus > Conus betulinus. The sequence goes on from JADBJO010001423.1 coordinate 353,187, forward strand.
ACTTTCTTTAAGATATGACTCATTCCAGTCATGTAGAACATTTCAGATTAATTGTAGTCATGAGCAGTTAGATATTTTCATACTCTGAAGCATGCTGGGATACATCTGAGGTGGAGTGCGATGTTTGTTCAAAAGCGCTCTGTCCGGTACATTGTGGGCCGATGGGGAATGTCTAGCCTTCGCTTAGCTTGGCCGATTCATTGCCTTTTATTGAAAGCCTGGACGGTTCTTGCAGAATTTTGTATATTTCCTTGTGAGGGAATGCTTGAGAGAAACAGTTCTTCAAGTGTGCAAATTCAGGCATCACCAGAGGGGAATACCCCGAGTCGTTTACTGAAGGAGGGGAGTTACTGGGAAGTGTTTCACATGTCCGAGGGATAGTGACAAGTAGTTGCCGACCTGCCGGTCCTGGCTAGAGAAGAGTGTCCACCATGAGACTGGCTATTAACTGGGTTGTCCAGCGGGCTAAAAGGAAGGCAATCGTGTCAGGTGACCGTCACGGGTAGGCGACCGTCAGCCTGCAGGCAGAGTACAGTGACCACTCAGTCGTTCTTCTTCTGAGGAATGAATGGAAGGCTTCGGCCTATTGAGTGGTTTGCACCTTGTTGTCTATAGGGTGTAGTCACCACTTAAAGCATTAGTCCTGGCTGGTAGAGAAGTCCAGGGCTGTTAGTATAATGGGTAGCTTTGGGGGAATGGAACATGAGTTGAATAGGAGGTTATGCATTAACCACTTGGTACCCAAGTCCTTGTTGGTGCTAACAGTTGTGGTGTGTGTGTGTATGTGTAGGTGACTAGTGATTCCATTGGTGGAATAAAAATAACTTGGGGAGTTATTGGTACAAATCGTGTGTGATGTGTGTGTGCCAGTGATTCCATTGGTTGAACCAGTTAAACTCGAGTTCTCTCTTGTTTGAGAATGGATATAAGGTGCCTGGAAAACCAGGAAGTGTGTGACTCACTTAAGGGAAAGTGAACTCGCCCGTCTTGCTGAGGGCTCAAGAAAGTACAGCGAAAAGCAGAGGTTTGCTGTCGCCTCGTTGTCTCCTAGGTGGGGACGTAAGACAGTGGAGGTTGCTGTAGCCTCGGAGCCGACGACGAGAAGAATTGTCTCCCGTGTGGGGACGGTCGACAGCAAGACGTGTTAGCCTGTTGGAGCCTAGACAGGGAGCTGCCAGACAACGGTGGGGTGTTTGCAGCCAGAGAAGACCTGTGGGAGAGGCCGACAGGAGCCCTTTCCGTGGAGAGGGCGGAGTGCGGTGGAGTCCGGAAGACTCGGTGTGAGGGTGCGACTAAAGCTACGTTGCCAGTGTTCCCCAACTGGGATTTGGCCAATCGGGAGGACACAACAGTGTGGCAGCTTCAGCTCGTATGGTCGCACAGTGTGATGAGAGAAAACTGATGGTCAACCAAGGAATGCTGGCAAGTTATGGACGTTTCATTTGTTCTTAAGTTTATAAATGTGCAAATGTAATAGTGAAATATTGTCTTTCCTGGTTAAGTAAGAATAACTGACTGAAGAACAGGGGATGCGATTTATGAGATTGTCTGTATGGTGTTTACATTGTTGTATGATACAGATAATTGTGTTGTGTAGTGACGGGTGGGGGCTCGGAGTCAAGTTAAATAAAAGTTGATCATTTTCTATGAAATGTTATTGGTTTCCCGTCACCTTTGTGCGGGCCCGATGTGAGTGACAGAGTGCGTGTGCCTATGCGAGAGCGCATTTTGGTTGTAAAAGCGTAAATACTTCTGTCTGTAACCCCCTGCATCCCTGCATATGAGAGAGAGAGAGAGCAGAGAGAGAGAGAGAGATTGCATAATATGCCCACGCGCATACAAATCTGTTTTCATACCACAATAAGTCTCGTTTGAAACCAGCACACATCTTTATATACGATCAGCTGTAAGAATCTTCACTAAAATACACATGAAGAAGATATGTGACAAATGAATGGTCAGCATCATCTTGAAGAGTCATCTGACTACACATGATTATCATGACATTGATTTTATGAATGTACACGTTGTGTTCTTCGTTTAAAGCACTGGCACTACAGTCTACTACTAATACAGCTTCGGTTTATTTTAATTTATTTCATGTCTTTTGGACACTGTGAAATCATTTTCAAAATGTTATAAAGTAATGTCGGCCCACACTGGCTCCGCGGTTAGTGTGGTGGATTGCAAGCTAAGAGGCCGTGGGTTTGAATTCCATTAAACGTGATACTGTCTGGCGAGCTTTTTAAGTCCCAGCCAGTTCCACTAAAAGCTGTGTGAACTAGGGACACGGAAGGAAATGCCGGAACCACATAGTCGAGTTTCATCCACGGTGTCTCTGAGAGTGTTGCTCAAATTTCCAGACCCACCGCAGCAGGTGTCTGTATCTCTCGCGCATAAAAGGCGCCAAGGACATATCACGAAAGCAAGCTTCGACTAAAGCCCTGCATTTGTGTCTCCCTCCAGCGTGGAACTCCGTGGCATCATTTTCATCCTCACTAATCTTGATAAATCTCAAGTCTTTCAAAGCCATGCTCTCATCCTCCTCCGAAAGGGAAAAGGGGTCCTCACTTACACTGGTTCCACGACTAACCGATCAGTGTCATCAGCAGCGGGCTGAGTAGGTGGTGTCTAGTAGGTGGTGTCTAGTAGGTGGTGTCTAGTAGGTGGTGTCCTAAATACCTTGGATCAGAGCAGACACCACTGAAGGTCACCGAAGTGTCCCCTCTGGTGGGTTGCTCCATGAGGGGATCTGGTAACCATGGCTCTCCAAGGACAGCTGCTGCTAGAAATGCAACACGACAAAACCGGGTGTAGCTTTGCGAAGAACAGCCGAAATGAGCAGCGTGACATGAAGGGGTATGTGACACCAGACAGAAAAAAAATCAATAAGAGCAAACTGGAAAGAACAGTACAATGGTTGCTTGACACATATAAAAAAGAGAAAATCACACACAAAATCACACACACACACACATTATGCACACGCACACACACGTACGCACGCACGCACGCACGCACGCACGCGCGTTCACACACACACATACACTTTCGCAAGATAATTTGTCTCAGATCTGAAAAGCTACAAACATGTTGAGTTACAGACAAATACCAAACTAAACCAATCATGATGCAGATAGATATAACAGATCAAACCAAGTTATGTGACAGTGAAATGAAGATGGTCCCTTCCACTGAGAACAATACCTTGTTTCACGCATTCAGATGGTTTATGTGTAAGCATACTTATAGCTTCATGTCCATGATTGCTGATACACTGACATATCTGTTTCATTCGTACATGAATAAAAAATTTCTTCATACAAAAAATTAAGGGAGCGAGAGTTACTCCTCTTTGACAATCTGGTAGTTCTTTCTTTAAACCTTTCCCACAACAGGTTAGTTTTCATTTTATCTACTTTACCAAAGCCTCCAAAAAAAAAAAACACCAGCAAAGATATCCATCTTCATACCTTGTTGTAAACAACCTCCCCTAAAAGGATCAGCGTGTCCTTTGTGAGCTATTGTTGTCATACAGCCCTGTAATAGGTTACAGAAGATCTTCTCTTCAACAAGGGTCTGTACAAACGTCATGTTTTAAATAGAAAGGCGACGGGAAAAAAAAAAGAAACTTTGAGAAACATTTGAAATTAATCGCTGTAGTTATAATCATTTGTTTTCACTCCCCAAACCTACAAACAATTCTTATAAATCTTTTCCCAAACAATCTGGTGAAAATTTATGAAACGGATTACCGAAAACATTTTTTTTTTCAAAAAGCCATTTTAAGAAAGTTGTCAAAGAATACTTCCCGAAAGTTTAACTTTCTCTAACCTTTTTTCCCAGTTACCGTTGAAATATATCCTGCATGTGAGCGTTATATATGCATGGATGTATGTTTTTTCATATATGTTGTTGCATGATTATGATTATATTTGCGACTATATGCACAGGTGTCCGAAATTATGTGAATGGAAGGAATGAATATGTGCATGGAGGTAAACCCCTGCTGATGTTTATATTGCAAACAACTTTTTTTTTTTTTTTTTTTTTTCACATTAATTCATTAAACTTTCTTGCTTTCTTTTCTTTTTGTACAGACCTTTTGCAGTGAAAGAGCAAATATTCGTTCAACGTACCATATGAAAGTACACAATTGTTACTTAACACACATATACACACACCACCAACACCCAAACCACAGCATTACGGTGATAAAAAGTAATTCATACTACTTAGGACAAAAATCCATTCAATGTGTGATCTCAGGTTGCACGTGCAAGTCGGCTATATCAGGCAAGGGAAGGCACTGTGGTCAACGAAAAGGCAAAGCAAGCTTAATATCACAGATTTTACATGTTTTCTCCTAGATGGTATTTTTCTAATTAAAAAACAAAAACGTTCAATTTCAAACATCACATTTCAAGTCTATTCAGTAACTATACAACTCAAGGGGTACCTTCACTTTCCCTCACGTTCCCTTCCATACTTGCTCCCACCTTCCACATTCTTGGCCAAGGTACAACGTAAAAAAAAAAAAAAAAAAAAAAACCCAGAACAGAACAGAGTTCTTTCAGTTCTGCAATGAGCCTTATGAGAGTCCTTCGCAAGCATTACTTACACATTCCTATGACAGGGATCAAAAGAAGCCGATTCATTTTCATGTCATTTACAGCACCAAAAAAAAAAAAAAAAAAAAATTAAATCGATAAACGGTACGCAATATGAATCTCCAAGTTACACAATTGTGCATGACAAAAACCGGATTATTACCGAGGACATTTCATGCTTTTCAAGTGCCCAGAATAAAGTATTGTGTTGTTCTTGGACGGATCAAACAGAATAAGAAAGGCTTTAAATCTTATATGGTATAAGTTTTTGGTAAAATTGCAAATTCTTAAAAGTCATGTAAATGGACGGAGTAAATATACATCAGACAAATGAAATTTCTATGTTGAGAGTTTGTAACCTGAAAGAAGTAGATAAATGTAAACAAATCACAGTTAACGCATGGTAATGCAAGCCTATACTTATCATTACTTCAACGATTAAGACATGGTTTGAAAGTGAGTTGACGGCAGGCGTAAATTGAAACGAACTTTAAAGAAAAAATACTATCCGCCGAACGAAGAAACAAGTTACAAGACAAACACGACGCGTTTCGACTTCTATGGTCCTCTTCAGGCTAGACAAACAACATTAAAGACAATGAATCATTCTGCGCCCAGTTTGAAGAGGTAAGTGACTGTTCATTCTTTCGTTTTCATTGTATGGGAAAAAACGACACCATAATATTTATGGACTAAGACATCACAGATGTAAAACTTAACTGTATATAGCTACACCAAAGAACCAGAATTTAAACAATTCAAAAGAAAAGAAGGAAAACCGAAAAGATACGCGGTTGCTTGCTTCGGCGACATTTAACAACGTACAGGTTTGTACACCAACAACTAAAACAATCAAGTCTGAAAGTAATAGAAAGACTCTCTCTCTCTCTCTCTCTCTCTCTCTCTGTGTGTGTGTGTGTGTGTGTGTGTGTGTGTGTGTGTGTGTGTGTGTGTGTGTGTGTGACAGACAGACAGACAGGCAGGCAGGCAGGCAGGCAGATAGACAGACCATAATCCGTCGGGATTCTAATTAATCACCTCGCACAAAGTGGATTTTGAAATCTAGATGACCACATTTATACTGCATGGTCACATGCATTGTGTCTCGTGGCACATTGTAGATACCGTTGCATACCTTTCCATGTTGACATCAGTTTAACTGCATCCCTCAGAGTGGGTCAGCTGCCTTATCCAAAACATATTATTCAGCGATTGCTTCAATATAAATTAAAACATAATCAGATCGAATTATCAAATCCAAATTCATGTTTGAAGGATCTGAAGTACACTCCAGCAATGCATATCATCAAAAACAACACATATTTCGGGAAAATCACATGTAGGGATTGGCCGTTCTTTCACAGGAGAAACTGTACAAGTTCTTTGTGGTAAACAGATCAGTCGCAGAGACTTAGCAGTTATGACAAAACTTTGCAGATTCAAGGAGAGAGTTGCCATTTACTACTCTAAGAGAACTGATCAGCGCGAATGTCAGGAAAGTGTATTTCGCCACGGGCAGTTTGCTACGTTTATTACGGGAAGGGTGAGGCGTGAAAGAGGCACTAATAGTATAAATACTCAACGAAACTTATCGCATTTATTTCGTTGGAGCAGTCCATTAAATGTACGAAGTAAACTGCTTTCCGCTGACTGAACGGAAGATTTTGCTCTACACTGAAATATTTACTTCTCGCTTGGCACAGAATAAGAAAAGTGTCCCCGCTTTGTGGAAAATCTCGTGCGATTACGTAGCTTCACGCACAATTCCGCGTAATTTTAGCGGTGTTGCCTAACTGACAATTCCCGTTTTCCTGTGTTCAACTGCTCGGCCGAGCACTTCGAAACAGACCAGCGATGACAGCAAGGTTGACATGAAAACATCATGTCACAAAGTAACAAGATCCGGTCCGAATAAAAACGAGTCAATGACATCAACGGAAAATTATCATTTTCATTCAAACTACAGTCGCCTAGCTTTCCAATATGTACTCTCTAGCTCACTTCCGGGTGTATGTACGGAACCGTACGATCAGCAGACACTTCATGGCCTCTCTATACACCAGACGGCCCGTAGTACAGTCATTCCATGCTCTATATACACGAGACAGCTGACAGTCACTCCACGGTCTATCAACCCACCAGACAGCCGACAGTCACTCGACATCCTGTATCAACTAGACAGCTGTTAGTCACTCCATCGTCTGTATCTACCAGACAGCCGACAGTCACTCCACAGCCTGTATCAACCAGACAGCCGACAGTCACTCCGCAGCCCTGTATCTACCAGACAGCCGAAAGACACTCCACACAGCCTGTATCTACCAGACAGCCAAAAGTCACTCCATAGCCCCTGTATCAACCAGACAGCCGAAAGTCACTCCACAGCCCCTGTGTCAACCAGACAGTCGACAGTCACTCCACAGCTTGCATCTACCAGACAGCCGACAGTCACTCCGCAGCCTGTATCAACCAGATAGCCGAAAGTCACTCCATAGCCCCTGTATCAACCAGACAGCCGACAGTCACTCCACAGCCTGTATCAACCAGACAGCCGACAGTCACTCCACAGCCTGTATCAACCAGACAGCTGACATTTATTCCATAGCCTGTATCAACCAGACAGCCGACAGTCACTCCACAGCCTGTATCAACCAGACAGCCGACAGTCAGTCACTCCACAGCCTGTATCAACCAGACAGCCGACAGCCTCTATACAGCCTGTATCAACCAGACAGCTGACATTTATTCCACAGCCTGTATGAACCAGACAGCTGACATTTATTCCACCAGACAGTCATCCTACCTGTATCTACCAGACGGCTGACATTTATTCCACACACCTGTATTTACCAGACAGCCGACAGTCACTCCACAGCCTGTATCTACCAGACAGCCGACAGTCACTCCACAGCCTGTATCTACCAGACAGCTGACATTTATTCCACAGCCTGTATCTACCAGACAGCCGACAGTCACTCCACAGCCTGTATCAGCTGACCACTACAGCCTGTACACCAGACACCGACAGTCCACAGCCTGTATCTACCAGACAGCCGACAGTCACTCCACAGCCTGTATCTACCAGACAGCCGACAGTCACTCCACAGCTGTATCTACCAGACAGCCGACAGTCACTCCACAGCCTGTATCTACCAGACAGCGACAGTCACTCCACAGCCTCTTCTGACTTCTCAGCTTCACTGGCACAGTCCTCCAGGATCTGGGCAAGGGAGGCGACCGTCACTTCCCCTGAGAGCACGCTGACAGCGGACAGCCTGAAGGTCGTGGCGCGCTCTATCAAACTGACCATCATCATGCCAGTCACTGAGTCTAGCCCCAGGTCAAACAGACCGACCTCTCTGCTGACTTTTTCAATGTCCATGCTCAAAACACTAGTGGCCAATACCTGGACAAAATTCTCATAAGCCTCCAGACGGTGAGGGGGTTGCATGAACCTGATTTTGACCACTTTATCCCAGTCTCTGTCGAGTCCGTAGGAGTCTCCCTGCGCTGACTCTGACACCATGTTGAAACCGTTTGACCAGACAGGGCATAGCGCCGTTATGGATGCGGTTCGAGAATGCTTCTCTGTTCAGAAAGACGGGTACGCTCTGAGCCCAGTTGAGCAGCATTAGGGCAGGCATCATGTCCCTGATCTGCGATCGAAGTGTCAAACGAAACCCCATAGAGGCTAGCTTTTCTTTCTTTCACCACGTCTTGGTTGTCCAGTAGTCCCGTGTCCAGAGGGACCCCAGTTGATGGTCTGGGCCGCCAGTCCCAGGTAACGGCGGTGGAAGGCCAGGCCATCCATGAAAGCGTTGGCTGTGGCATAGTTGGCCTGGCCCAGGTTTCCTACCACTGAGGCCACAGAGGAATGCATGACAAAGTAATCCAAAGGGAGGTCTTTGGTCAGCTGATGGAGGTTCCAGGTTCCCTTCACTTTGGGATTCAGGACATTTTCAAAGGCTGACCACGTCATGGCAGGAAAAAATCCATCTTGGAGAACAGCGGCTCCGGTGAAAATGCCCCTAATCTGGCCTGTATGAAACCATTCATCTGACACTTGTTTCAGTATTCCTTGAAGAGACGTCTTGAAGAAACGTCTCTCCTTGAAAGATTTGATCTTGCACCCTGACTGAAGAGCAAGGTTTTTCATACTGGCTGTTTGTTCAGAGGTTGGAGCACGTCGGTTAACGATGGCGATGAATCCAGCATGGTTCTGTGCGATGAATTCCCACACAAGCCACCCGAGACCCTGTCCACCCTCCAACCACTATATAAGCTCCGTCTGTTCTAAACAACTTGTCACTCACGACCTGCACTGAGAGACTTGGAAGATTCAAGCTGCGGAAATGAAGCAGGTCATGAATGCCTCCGCCATAATGGGAAAAAACCGGTGCTATGAAGGTGCTGACTCACAACTGACATCAGTCCTGTGTTTTTTCCTGATCCATTCCTTCAGGCTTGGGATGGCATCTTTCAAGTGGCTTGGCTGAAACAATAGCTGCGTGTCCAAGAGGTGAAGCTGTGTGTTGCAGGAAGGACGCAGGCCATGTAGGCTTGCAATCTTTAGTGGCCAGGCAGGACAGACTGATGAGAGCGTTGGGGACCTTCCAGCCTCTGACCACCATGGACATGGTGTCGGCGTCCAGAAAAATCAGAGACAGCACACTCTCGTGGTAGTGAACGTTGTCCTTCATGTTCTCCATCAGAATGATGTTGACATCAGACTCCTTTCTCTGGCTGGTGTTGCATGATAGAATTTTCACCAGCTCAGCAAGCTGATGGGTGTCAGAGGAAGCAAGCACTGAGAAATGTTTGGTTGGAACTTGGTTGGCTAGGCTCCAGAACAGCACAAGCCTGCTGAGGTCTCCACCCTGGTACCCCCAGGAAGTGTAGCGGTGCACAGTGTAGTATCCATGGAGACGGACAGTTCTGAACAAACGGCCATTGGACCACAGGTAATCAGCTCTTGATTCACCTCCTCTTTAGTGTGGCCGGTGACTTCTATGGCCATGACAACGTAGTCTGAGCTCCGTTCCATTTGGTCTGGAAGCACGTGAGCTGAGGATACCTTTGTGTTGAACAAACTTCTCTGATGGTAATGTGAAGCAGACTGCTTGCAGTGTTACATGTTGTTTGGAGACAGCCTTTGCTTCCCAGGTAACAGCAGAAGGTCTGTCCACAGCAGAGGTTTCTTTTGACAAAATCAAATCATTGCTCTTGTATTGACGTCCTTCATCCTCGATGGCAGATTCTGTCTCCTTTCCGGCATGGATATAGAGGATCCACTGAGATGAAGGATCTGATTGACATATACTGATGTTTCCGTGATTAAGACCTCAGGGTAATCAGCTATGTCTTCATCAGTTTTCAGGATTTCTACAAGTCTCTGGAGTGACTGGCTGTTCAGATCACCTGCTTCAAGATGAAGGTCCACTGCAACAACGTCTGGGTAGACGTGTTCAAACATTATGGGCCTTTGAAGGCCCCACAGAGCCGTGGCTATGGGGTTCACATCTCGAGTCTCATTACCAACAGGGCAAGGCCAAGCCCTGAAGGTTAACAGAGCTACAGGGGGCCGCAGGAACCGTTCACTGAGCGTGATGAATAGACTCTGGAATAGCAGGCAGAGATTGATCAGTTGTGACTGCATAGTATCCGCTCCTTTGGTGGCATAGTCGTCTTTTGGAGCGAGTAGAACAATGGCTGCGACTTCTTGTGATTCTAAAAGAGTCTCCAGTTCCTCTCTGTAATTCCCGTTTTGTATCATTGCAGTCATAGATGAGGTAGGTCATCAAGCTGTTCTCACCATCAAGCTTGTTTTTCGCTGATCAGTAGAATATTTCCCTGCTGCTGTTCATGTTCTTTGGTCAACGAGTCAGGAGCCAAGTCTTTCACCCTTGTGCCACGTTGTGGTCAGCACACTAGGCAGGGCTCTATTTTCCTGGGAAGTCAAATTCTGAATGGAGAAGTCCGTCATCTCCGCAATCAAGAGACCATCTGCGGACAAGAGCTGAATCTCAAAGAGAGAATCATTGGAGCGTGCGACCTTCAGACGTGCATGGACGTACATCACGTTTTCCATGGATCTGATGACAGTTAGTCCACTGACTGATTTTGGAAGCATCTGTTTAACAGCAGTGTCATTGCTTCCTAAAATCAGAGCAGTCGACTGCAGCATGCAATCCAGAACGCAAGGGTGTATCACTGTGTCTGCCATCTCAGAGACAACAGTGTCATGCAGCTCAAGTGTAGCCAGACATTCTGTGGAGTTCATGTAGGCATGCTTCAGCAGGGAAAACGCGGTGCCATATTCAAAGCCTAACTTTTTCAGCGATTTGTAAATGGTAGACTTGCTCACTTCTTCTGTACATTTGGAACGGATGGTGTTCAGGTTGCCGTTCTCTGTGTTGTACTCCAATCTCTCTGAACCGCACGTCGGCCAGTTTTCTCTCTTTTCTGCAAATAACAAACTGTTTCTCCTTGACCTCTGATGCTGAACTACTTTGCTTAATTTCCAGTCCAGCAACTTCATCCTTTTTGAGAGGAAGGATTTGTTTAAAATCGACTGACACAGACACGTGTGTGTGACTGTAAACCTTTCTGGCAATCGCAAAACCAGATTCTGCGTACAATGCTCCAGGAACGATGATGCTGCCCATGACAACATGCTGGTAGACTGATGGAATGGTCAGAGGCGACAGCAGCAGTCGGAAAGACTGGCTGTTTTCTTCTGCTGGATAGACAAACAAGTGATTCTTTCTATAGGTATTGTATCCAGCGCAATGCACAATCTCCTGCTCCGTTTTTTCATGCAAGTGTTTCTTGTCAAAGGAGTATCTTGGTACTGCGGTTATTTGTGTTCCGTAGATTTGGAGATTGTTCCAGTCAATGTTCACTCCGAGCTCGTATAATCTCGCAATGCTCTGATAAAGACATTTCATTTCGGACTTAACGCTGATGGATGGAATGGTTTTATGTTGTCCGCTGGGGAACAAGTCCGGCATGTGAGCTCGGAGAACAGGCCTTGGTCCGACTTCCAGGAAGACTATGCTGGTACCTGCTTTGCTTGGTACAGAGTTGATCATGGCTTGGTGAAACAGTACAGGCTTCTTGACGTTGTCAACCCAGTGCCCACACTGAATGGGGTCTTTGACAATGCTTCCAGTGACAGTTGAAAGAAGAGGAAGCTCTGGTGCTCGTGGTGTGACACTCCGCGGATTAGTTTCTGCAGCCTGTCAGCAGCTTTGCTAACGTAAGAGCTGTGATAAGCCACTTGCACGTCCAGGTCCGTCAGTCGTTGTCTTTTGTGAACAGATCTGAGCTGTGAGCGTACACTGACCATTGTTTCTGGGTCAGCACTTACGGCACAAGCTTTGGCGCTGTACTCCAAGGCAATGCTGGCCTTGTTATCCATTCCATCCAGTACTTGTTTGACTTCACTCACCTCACGTTCTGCACCACCATCATGGCTCCACCTGTCGCCTCTGCCAACAGCTCACTGCGATGGTAAACAATTTTCACGGCGTCTGGCAAACTCAGAGAGCCGGCACTGTAGGCAGCAGCGATTTCCCCGATGCTCTGACCTACTACAGAACTAGGCTGGACGCCCAGACCGTGCCACACCGCAGTCAGACCCACTTGACAGGCAAAGATGGCAATGGGGGCTAAGAGAACGTCTTTACTGACGTCTTCCTGTCGGAGCCTTTCCGTGAGAGACCAAGACACAAAGCGTGAGAGGTGCTTCTCCACTTCCAAGACGGCGTCTCTGAAAACTTTGTTCTCTTCCAGCAGTTGACGACACATCCCGTCCCAGGCTGTACCCATGCCACAGAAAACGAAGACGACGTTCAAGTGACTGGACACAGGTGGATTCCACTGGCCTCTGGACAGTTGTTCCTCCACAGCAGCCATGAGGTCATCCATGTCTTCGACGATGAATGCCTTTCTGAATGGATGGTGGTCCCGACGGGCTGTGCTGGTGTAGGACACATCCTGCACGTCCAGACTCGCTGTTTTCTCGTCGTCATAGAAATCTTTCAAACTGTTCTTCAAAGCTTTGGGCGACTTGCCAGAAAAGCAGACAATACAGCGACTCTTCTTCTGTTCTGACTGACGTGACCCATTTCCTGTGTAAGATCTTACCACTGCGTGTGCGTTACTGCCCCCGAATCCGAAAGAGTTACATGCAGCGACTTTGTGAGGCTTGTCCCATGGGATCGGGTTTTGGGGGACGACAAAGCCGTGAGCCGTAAGGTCAATTTTGGGGTTAACCACCACTGGCAATGTAAGGAGGGCACAATCATATCATGCTCCATCATTAGCAGTACCTTGATCAGGCCCAGAACCCCGGCAGCCGACTCTGTGTGTCCGATGTTGGTCTTCACGGACCCGATGTGCCGTTCACGGGGCTGGCCATTGTCTGTGAAGAATGAACCCAAAGTGTTCACTTCTACTTGGTCTCCTGCTGGCGTGCCGGTACCTGTTACACACACACACACACACACACACACACACACACACACACACACATATTTATATTTTTTCATTCGACTTTATCATTGTCATGTCCCAGAAATACACAGGTGAAATCATAACCATCTTGTAGGGACTTACCATAACAAAATTCAGCCATTTCACCAGCCGCCGTGGCGAAGTGGCTAGCGTCGTGGGACTTCCGGTTGAGAGGTCTTTGGGTTTGACTCCCATAAGGGCCATGTGGGATTTTTTCTGCCCCGACCGGCTTCTATCCGGGGGTGAGTTCGCTACAGGCACAGTGGGGAAGACTGGGACCACACAATTGAGCTTCATCCACTAGATTGATACGTATCTGACAGTATCGTTCAAATTTTCTGACTAACACACAGCAGGCGTCTGTATCTCTCAGGCCTGATTGAGGCCGGGACATATTATGTACGTAAGCGTATAGTACACCCTGTCATGAAGTCACAGACTGGAATGGAAATCTGTAGCATCCTCTTCATCATCCTCATTCTCAACGATCAGTATGTAGAAAAAAGTCTCAAATCCTACGGCCCTTCATGCCCTGCTCTCATTGACCTTCGTTTTGATGTCCTCTCCACGTCTGTGACCTTGGTTTGATTCTGTTGGGTCACCGGTATTGGCGAGTCCATGGGGGGTGTCACTGGACGGATGTGATGGCACCCTAAGGAGAGAGATTTCACTCTCGTCGGCTCCTCGACAAAGCAATTATTGTCGTCAGTAGGGGGCTTAGTAGGTGGTGTCCTGCGTACGTTGGATCAGAACAGGCGCCACTGAACACCGCTGATGCTCTGTGTGTGTGTGTGTGTGTGTGTGTGTGTGTGTGTGTGTGTGTGTCTAATTTTCTTGTGTTGTGTGTGTGTGTGAGAGAGAGTAACTGCACCAGATGTTCACTTCAATGGAAACGGAGAGGAGAGAGAGGGAGAGAGAGAGAGGAGAGAGAAGTTTACAGAGAGAGAGAAGAGAGGAGAGAGAGGGAGTGGGAGAGAAAGATTGCTGTTTGAGAAATCCAGATCCCTGTTAATTTTCTTACATCACAGATCCAGACAAAACTTTATGGGTTGGTCTTTGGATTTACATTCTATAACCCCTCCAAATTTTCAATCGTTAGTGAGTTGAGTGTGAGGCGGGGTACTTTGCTGACAGATAACCGATCCAATATTCAATAGTTTAGGATATTTAGCAGTAACTGCACCAGATGTTCACTGAATGAAATGATATGATCTTGCTGAAGGGATCCTCGGTTCCGATCCGTTTTATCCGGATCCGCAATACAGATCCGTTCCCAAGTTTACAGGCTGACATTATGCATTTTAATTTTGCGCCAGGTTCGGTTAAAACGATTTTTTTTTTTTCATGTTGAAACAAGTTGCTGTTGCGAATCCAGATCGGCTGTTTGATCTAGACCGGCATCACGGATCCATGACAAAACTTTATGGGTTGGTCTTTGGGCTACATTCTATATTTCCACCAAGTTCGGTCGTAAAGAGTTGAGTGGGTTTGGGGGTAACATTGCTGACAGAGAAACAAATGAACAGAGGGATGTAATAACAGAACGAAAGTGAATGAAATAAATGAAGGTTAAGATCAGTCTTCAACTTTGCCTGAATCAGAATTCACCCGACACATTTATCACACCTTGAGATTAAAGTAAAAGATATTGATTGATATAAAATGTATAAAATCACTAACAAGCAAACACTGATTCAATTTACATGAGCGCATTTCCACGTTCACTCACTCTGTGTGCTTCAATGTAATCCACCTCGCTGACGTTGATCTGATGCTTGTTGTAGACAGAGTGTAACAGCTTCTTCTGTTGTTCCGCAGAGGGGCGCTGTCATGGGAGAGACGACATGGCCGTCCTGGTTGGTTCCCGTGTACACGATGGCCCGGATGTTGTCACCATCTCGCACTGCCTGTGTGGATGGAAGCAGAATTTTTTTTTTTTTTTTTTTTTTTTTACAATATTGGATCGACCTTCGTACTCTCTCTCTCTCTCTCTCTCTCTCTCTCTCTCTCTCTCTCTCTCTCTCTCTGTGTCTTGTGTGTGTGTATCTGTGTGTGTGTGTGTGTGTGGGGGGGGGGGGGTGTGTATGTACGCACGTGCGTGTGTCGGGTGGGGGTGTGTGTGTGGGGGGGGGGGGGGGGGGGGGGGGCACGTGCTCTTATATGTACGCGCGCACGTGTGTGTGTGTGTGTGTGTGTGTGTGTGTGTGTGTGTGTGTGTGTGTACGCACGTGCGTGTGTGTGTCGTGTGGGGGTGTGGGGAGGGGGGAGGGGCACGTGCTCGTATAAGTATGCTGGCTGTTGATGATCTTCAATTTTTCTGGCTTTGAAGCTCTCACAAAATCCCCGATACAAAACCTGCACGACCTACGTTAGATCATAACAGATACCATTGCACATCAACCAAACGGCTCAGCAGCAGTGCAGTGTCTCGTGCGGTGGGTTGCCTCAAGACGACTTTGTTCCGTTCACTCGGGACTGCTACAACAGGATCCACCAGAGTGTGGCTGTATATAGAGAGAAGTGGGAAAGGGGCTGGGGGGGGGGGAGAGGAGGAGAGAGAGAGAGAAGGGCCCTTGGGTATGAAATGGCAGAAATGCCACTGAGCAAGCATGAAGAAATGCCAAGACAAAAAAAAAAAAAAAAAAAAAAAAAAAAAAAAAAAAAAAAAAAAACAGACAATGACGTATAGACACTGGCTCTTGTCCACTCACGTCACGGAGTCGTTTGAGAATGACGACACCACAGCCCTCACCACGCGTGTAGCCGTCAGCCTGGTCGGAAAAAGTGTGACATAAAACCGGTGGGTGATATCATCCGGGCATTGCTCAGCGTCACGAACATGTCGGGCGTCAGCATGCAGCTCACTCCCCCGCAGATGGCCATGTCACAATCGCCTGAGGGAGGAGGGGAGAAAACCCGTATAATCAAACGACAAGTCAACTGAGCTCTGCGTTGTGACCAAAAAAAAAAAAAAAGAAAAAGGGGGGGGGGGGGGGTTAGAACTCGGGCAGTCCCACAGCTTGACATTTACGAAAACACACACACACACACACACACACACACATTCATAGAGGCATACGTTGACAAGATACTGAGAAGAAAACTAAAGACAATGTAATAATAATTTTTTTTAAAAAAGTCCTGGTTCATCTATTTGTTTACAATTTACATGATCTGCGATGCAAAGACACATAAATTATCAGTAACTGTTGTGTTTAAGGGTTAGAAGAGCAAAAAGGAAAGATGTCCAGTTATGTATCGCCATTTCTCTTGTTAATCCAAGCACCCTGAAGAGCAGTACCCCATGAACGGCAGCTATTTTATTTATGCTGAACACGATGTTCAGTGCACACGTGCCATGTCAAGTGACAAGCAAATCTTTTCACTGAGCTGATTTTGCAGCAAGGCTGTCGCCTTTTGTTGCACACGAACTGCGCTTTTTTCCGGTGCCCATCGTCAGAAAGTTCACAAAATACAGCTAACAAACATAACCCTGCGAAGATATATCTGTCTCTCTATCTATTCACTATCTATCTATCTATCTATCTATCTATCTATCTATCTATCTATCTATCTATCTATCTATCTATCTATCTATCCATCCATGTTTTCCATCTATCTCATATGTGTGTATCTACTATCTACCTATCTTTATATCAATCTATCTGTCCATCTATCAGTTTAGCTATCCATCTGTCCATCTATGTATATCTATATATTTATTAACATATTTATATATGTCTCATATTTATCTACCCATCTGACTATCTAACCACACACACACACACACACACACACACACACACACACACACACACACATATATATATATATATATATATATATATATATATATATATATATATATATATATATATATGATAGATTCTCCCATCATGTCCGATGTATGAGTAGGCAGGCAGGTCATCTGCTAATGTGGATCCTTTACAGGGAATGAAAACCAATTCCTGAGGCACAAAGTCGTCCACTGACGCTGCATGGAGTGGAGTCCTGCTAGGATGGGCCCAGTTTTCTCTGATGATTCCTCTTTTCCTGGATAGCGGATGCTCTGTTGCCCTTGAATGTCTTTGTGCCCTGGTTATATCTAACTTTCCATGTATGGTGTGGCTCTATTTGACGCCAAGAACACAGACACAATCAGCCGTGTCTCCCTGATGAGTCTGATCCAGTGTGATGAAAGGCCTAGCAGCAGGCAATATAAGTAGATCTGCTTCGAGAGGGATTATGATGGTTCTGTCATGCAGCTAGTGAAGGGGTTTAAATATTCAAAATATATTTCTCAATTTTATGTTCCCACTTCCTTCATCTTAACCCCCCCCCCCACACCCCCACCCCCCCCCCACCCCCACTTTTCATTTTAAGTTCAAATCTTTGCCAAGTCATTACTATAATGTTGGAAGAATTGTTAGCCTGCACCTGTTTTTCCCCCACTACTTAATTGTTCAGCATTTTTCTATTGTTTGGTCAATCAGTGGGAGACTGCATCTCTTAGGAGATCCAAGCAAAGACTGCTCCGCACAATTTGTAGCTGCTAACAATGCTTGGGGTATTGAATAGCACAGCTGACCACTCAGACTGTTCCATTTTTTTTTTTATCTCCCTTGCATCCTTGAATGGATCCTCAAGCATAGGCTCAAAGATTGCCTCCTACATTTTATACTGTTTGTATAATATTTTTAGTTTTTCAGAAACTTTTTTTCCTCTTCACACTTTCGTTTTGTTTCATTCTACTACTCTTCACCACTGGCTGCTTTGGGGGTGCTGTTGGATTTTTTTTTTCGGAACTCTTGTTGCTGAAATACCACAGAATTATAGACCGTGGTGTGTATCTCTTTGACGCCAAGAGCACAGATACGATCAGCTGAGTCTCCCTGATCAGTCTGTTCCAGCGGACGAAAGGCCTAGGAGTAGGCAATATAAGTAGATCTGCCTTCGAGAGGTTTTATGATGGTTCTCTCATGCAGCTAGTGAGGGTTTCCACATTTAATATATATTTTCTTAATGTTATGTTCCCACTTTTTTCATCTTAACCCCCCCCCCCCCCCCCCCCCCCCCCCCCCCCCCCCCCCCCCCCTGCTTTTTTAAAAGTTCAAATCTTTTGCTAAGTTATTACTATAATGTTGGAAGAATTGTTAGCCTGCACTTGTTTTCCCCCCACTACGTAATTATTCAGCATTTTTCATTGTTTGATCAATCAATGGCAGAGACTGCATCTTTTAGGAGATTCAAGTAAAAGTAGTTCTGCACAATTCTTAGCTGCTAACAATGCTTTGGGTTATTGAACAGCACAGCTGACCACTCAGACTGTTCCATATCTTTTGATCTTCCTTGCATCCTTGAATGGATCCTCAAGCATAGGCTCAAAGATTGTCCCCTACATTTCATACTGTTTGCATAATATTTTTAGTTTTTCAGAAACTTTTTTCCTCTTCACACTTTCGTTTTGTTTCATTCTACTCTTTACTGGCTGCTTTCGGGGTACTGTTGGATTTTTCTTCGGAACCCTTGTTGCTGAAAACGCCACAGAA
Source organism: Conus betulinus (assembly GCA_016801955.1). Classification (NCBI taxonomy): domain Eukaryota; kingdom Metazoa; phylum Mollusca; class Gastropoda; order Neogastropoda; family Conidae; genus Conus; species Conus betulinus. The sequence goes on from JADBJO010001423.1 coordinate 371,863, forward strand.
TTATAGACCGTGGGTGTGTCTCTATTTGACGCCAAGAGCACAGACACGATCAGCTGTGTCTCCCTGTTGAGTCTGATCCAGCGGACGAAAGGCCTGGGAGTAGGCAATAGAAGTAGATCTGCCTTCGAGAGGGATTATGATGGTTCTCTCATGCAGCTATGAGGGTTTCCATATTTAATATATATTTTCTTAATTATGTGTTCCCACTTTCTTCATCTTAACTCCCTACCCCCCACTTTTTTAAGGTCAAATCTTTGCCAACTCATTACTATAATGTTGGGAAAATTGTTAGCCTGCACTTGTTTTCCCCCACTAGGTAATTGTTCAGCATTTTTCATTCTTTGATCAATCAATGGGGGAGACTGCATCTCTTAGGAGATCCAAGTAAAGGTTGTTCTGCACAATTTTTAGCTGATAACAATGCTTGGGTTATTGAACAGCACACAGCTGACCACTCAGGGATTATGATGGTTCTCTCATGCAGCTAGTCAAGGGGTTTCATATTTACAATACATTTTCTTAATTTTATGTTCCCCACTTTCTTCATCTTAACCCCCTACCCCCCCACTTTTTTTAAGTTCAAAACTTTGCCAAGTCATTACTATAATGATGGAAGAATTGTGTTTGCCTGCACTTGTTTTTTTTCCCCCGCTACTTAAATGTTCAACATTATATATATATATATATACACACACACACGCACGCACACTGACCAGCCCGGATGCCAAGGCATCCCTGATGGATAGCGATCGTGGAGGCCGAGCAGGCTGTGTCCAGCACCATGCTGGGACCAGTCAGGTTGAAGACGTAGGATAGGCGACTGGCCAGGATGGTGTTGCTTATACCTGTGGCCGTGTAGCTGTTTCGTCTTGGTGTGCCTGCCCACGAACTTGGACCTGAAATCATGGTTCATGGCGCCTGGAACAAACAGCACGCCAGGATCAATGAGAAAGGCAGGGAACCCAAAGAGCAGAATCTGACGATGGTCAGTCGTGCTTTCACGGAACAGCACGCGCGGTCAGTGAGAAAGGCAGGGAACCCAAAGAGCAGAATCTGACGATGGTCAGTCGTGCTTTCACGGAACAGCACGCGCGGTCAGTGAGAAAGGCAGGGAACCCAAAGAGCAGAATCTGACGATGGTCAGTCGTGCTTTCATGGAACAGCATGTGCGGTCAATGAGAAAGGCAGGGAACCCAAGTAGCAGAGTCTGAAGATGGTCAGTCACGCCTTCAAAGACTGGGTTGATGATGAAGGCGTGGATGGATCAGATTTATCTGTTAGATCTTGGCTTCATCCTTGCAGCTTCGTTTCGCTGTTTGTATTTGCGTTTGACTGTCTGTCTGTCTGTCTGTCTGTCTATCTGACTGTCTGTTTTGTCTGTCTGCCTGCCTGTCTGCCTGTCTGTCTGTCTGTCTGTCTGTCTGTCTGTCTCTCTCTCTCTCTCTCTCTCTCTCTCTCTCTCTCGCTCGCTCGCTCGCTCATTGAGTCTGTTTATTTCCCTCTCTCTCTCTCTCTCTCTCTCTCTCTCTCTCTCTCTCTCTCTCTCTCTCTCTGTGTTTCTCTCATTGAGTCTGTCTGTCTATCTGTCTGTCTGTCTGTCTCTCTGTCTCTGTCTCTGTCTCTCTCTCTCTCTCTCTTTCATTGATCCTGTCTGTTCTGTTTGACTGTCTGTTTGACTTTGTGTCCGTCTGTCTGTCCGACCTTCTCTCTCTTTCTCTATTTGTCTGTCTGTCTATCTGTCTGATTCTTCTCTCTCTCTCTCTCTCTCTCTGTCTCTCTCTCTCTCTCTCTCTCTCTCTCTCTCTCTCTCTCTCTCTCTCTTCAAGGCTAGACTGTATTTCGAACAAAATATACCTTTACATAACGGCGCACCATTTTGTCCTATATCAACATGTAAAAAAGAAAGGGGGGTTGGTATTTAAGATAATACACTACCGGTAATTGAACTTTAAAACTCTCTCTCTCTCTCTCTCTCTCTCTCTCTCTCTCTCTCTCTCTCTCTCTCTCTCTCTCTCTCTCTCTCCACTGACCGACGTAGACGCCGGTGCTGGATGCAGAGAGCTGGTTCCTGGTGATGCCGGCGTCCTGCAGGGCCATGGTGGTGCAGTCCAGCAGCAGACACTGCACTGGGGGTCCATCTGACTGGCCTCGAAGTCATTGATTCCGTACAGAACGTTGTCAAACCCCTCAACACTGCGCCAGAGACATGCAGAACTTTACACACTTCATCAAAGACATACAGCATCCTTCGAAAAACCTTCCAAAGATAAAGAGAACACCTTCCTAGACCCTACCAAAGACACAGAGAACTCCTTTTCAGACTCTACCAAAGACGTAAAAAAATTCTTCATAGACCCTATCAAAGACATAGAGGACTCCTTCATAGACCCTACCCAAAACACAGAGAACTCCCTCATAGACCCCAAAGACCCTGCCGAAGGCATAAAGAACTCCTTTATAGACACTAACAAAGACAGAGAACTCCTTTACAGACAGTATAAAAGACATGGAGCACTCCCTCATAGACCCTACCTCATAGACAGCTCCGTATTAACCTCACCAAAGACACAGATAACTCCTCTAAAGACCTACCAAACTCATAGAGAACACCTTCACAACCCCTACCATACGCTTGTAGAATTCTTTTAATATCAGTCTGAAAGGATCAGTCCATGTGTGTCTGGCGCGCATCCACACCGTGAGAGCGCAGTATCAGAAGAAATGAAAGGAAGGATGTGTTAGTGAGAACGCTTGATAACAGGAAACCTCTCCATCTCAACTGGGGTCAATAAAATAAAGCATGATCACCCTCTCACTCTCTCAAGGGTGACCTCAGTTACATCTCCTCTCCATGTGCGCGCCCCTTTTTGGTTCCTGTCAGCCCTGGTTGTCATGGGAACTGTCAATGGAGGGAAGTAGTAGGTGCTCACTACGGAGGAAACTGTTCACTTTCGGGCTTTGCAAGTAAGGAATCATTTCCCGTCAGCTGGGAGTCTTAGCAGGCGATGTCGCAAGTGCGTTGTATCAGAATATCATCATCAGAACGACTTGGCAGCAGCGCAGCGTTTCCTCTGGTGGGTTTCGCTAGTAGAACGACCTAACGTTGATTGTTGCCTTTACAGCAGTGTCGGAAAACTA
>JADBJO010001423.1:380000-387500 GCA_016801955.1 Conus betulinus
CGAAAGGCCAATGAAATACACGCTGAAATTAAGCTTAAAATGTTTTAAACGAATGTCTTCTGACAACAGTCACTTATCAATTTCACAACGAAATATACATTATAGTTAATGAATACGTAGATAGCCAAACATATGAAATGTCATTTTTATAGCCAATAATTAAAGAAGTTTTAGGATGTATGTCGTGGACAAAATCGTACGGTTTGTCAGTGTACGTTGGGACGTGAATAGGTGTGTCAACCTACTCTTTGACGTTGTCATTATCACATCTCTAGTACAAACGTATTGAACGAGTCGGGTTTTAAAAAAAAGGTACACAAACTAATATGCCAGACTCTGTCGTTCGTTCGAGTGAAGTTTCTCTGAAAATCTGGCCATTAGTCTCCTCGCAGGAAAAAGCTTTGCTACGTCTTGTGTTACAGAAACGTCAATAAACGTTTGATCTACAATAGAAATGGGCACAGATTTTTATTCTTTTTTCCTACGTGAATATCAACACGATTAAATATCGATCGTTGTGTGTGTGTGTGTGTGTGTGTGTGTGTGTGTGTGTGTGTGTGTGTGCCCGCGCGCGCGCGCGCGCGCGCGCGTCTGTGTGTGTGTGTGTGTGTGTGTGTGTGTGTGTGTGTGTGCGTGTGTGTGTGTGTGTCTTTTAATTTTCATCAATGCGCAGGTCGGGCACGCGCTATCTGTTGTTGATAGGTTCACTCCCCATCACCAATTTCTCCTCTTTCGTGTCTTTTTTTTTCAGAAGCACTACCACCCACAATAATTCAAAACACACTGGTTTTGAAAACGTGGGGTTTTTCAATAGCAGAAAGAAGGGGGAAAAAGTGGGAAAAAAGACAGGAGGGAAGGGTGGATCGCAGCGAGAGAGAGAGAGAGAGAGAGAGAGAGAGAGAGAGAGAGAGAGAGAGAGAGAGAGAGGAGAGAGAGAGAGGAAGAAAAGGTAAGGTAAGGTAATGTTGCTTATAGCCCAGCCGACCGCAAAAGGCCATATCAGGGCTGTCACCGCGTTGAAGTCAGCCCACAAGTCATTCATTCACACAAGCCTGTAAAATATACCTGCTTAAAAAAAATTTCAACCCGAAATTTTGTTTTAAAAATCTTTCTACTGTAAAATCTCACATCAGATGAAAAGTGTTAGTCTCCCTCAGAAATTCAAAGATCGCATCAGGTGGAACATCTCTGAACAAGGTTTATATGAGTCTGCTGTAAAATGTTTATGTCTCACATTATGCAAGTCCCTACACTCTAACAGAACGTGAACGTATTTCATTGTGAGTGCTACATGACATGAAATGCATGGAGCTTTTAACTCTTTAAAAGGTACTAAAACGAATGGCCAGCGTGCAGCCGGAATAACACCGGTTCTTCTTTGCGACCACCAGAGGTAGATGAGAAGAACTCGTTTAGGTTTAGACGGATCTGGAAAAAAGTTTGTTATCCGTCTGTGTATTCCAGTCCTCCTGCCAGAGGTCTCTGACATAATCATTAACTATTAATGGTTCAGATCTGAGTAGGGGATAGACGTTAGATAGTTTCCTTGTTTTGGCATTATCGGCCAAACGGTCAGCCATTTCTTTTCCCCCAATGCCCGCATGGTCGGGAACCCAAGCAAGCACAATGTTGTGACCTTCCGCTGTCAAAGAGGTAAGAAGTTTTTTTTTTTTTAAAAGTTCAGAAGTTCGGGATGCTGGGGGTTACGGCCAGCTATGGCCTCCAAAACTGACAGTGAATCAGATGAATCAGAAAGTCCTTCTTTGTAGATTAAGAGATTATCTTCAGTGCTTGAACCAAAGCTGTACGTTCGGCAGAGTAAACAGAAGTATCTGACAGAATATGTTTTGACAATATTTGATAAGGAGCACCTGGGAATAGACTGCACAAGGAACACCTGGGAATAGACTGCACAAGGAACACCTGGGAATAGACTGCACAAGGAACACCTAAGAATAGACTGTACAAGGAGCACCTGGAATAGACTGCACAAGGAGCACCTGGGAATAGACTGCACAAGGAGCACCTAAGAATAGACTGTACAAAGAGCACCTGGGAATAGACTGCACAAGGAGCACCTGGGAATAGACTTCACAAGCCACTCCATCTTCGGACTTTGAACGATGGGGGGAGAGAGAAGAAACTGTGAGGCAGTCATGATGAACTGATAAACAATAATTTATAAAATGATTGTGTGTTTTTGTTTTAACCAAACATTCGTTCCACAGGCCTTACTTCTGCTTCAACAAAAGACAGAGTTAATGCATAGAGCACATGTATAGCAGTTAATGGTTGATTAGTATCTAGCCACTAAGCACTGCTCTTGGCGTGAAACACCTGGCATAGTATACGCACTCCTCTTCAAGCAGCGACGCCCCGTGACAAATCTGAAACCGTTTATGAAAATGTTGATGGTCCTGTGAGTTTGGTGGCCTGGTCCCCCCCTCCCCCCCTGCTTTTCTTTATTTTCCTTATTATTACTTTTAATCTCATTGCTCAGTTCTCTCTCTCTCTCTCTCTCTCTCTCTCTCTCTCTCTCTCTCTCTCTCTCTCTCTCTGTTATTACGGTTATTTACTTTGCTTTAATTTCTCTCTCTCTCTCTCTCTCTCTCTCTCTCTCTCTCTCTCTCTCTCTCTCTCTCTCTCTCTCTCTCTCTGGTCATTACATTACATTTCATGTTCCCCATTTGAATTATTGCATTATATTATCCTAAGTTACCCACGCCTCCTTTTTCTTGTATGACATGGGCAAATGGCCTTGTTCATTAAACATTCGTTGATCGTTGATCTCTCTCTCTCTCTCTCTCTCTCTCTCTCTCTCTCTCTCTCTCTCTCTCTCTCTCTCTCTCTCTCTCTCTCTCTCTTTCAATTTTCCCCACTTTTTCCTTTTTCTTTTTCTTTAAGTGGGACCTCCATCCTCCTGTTTTCTCCCATCGTCTTTTTTTCGTTAAAAAAAAAAAAAAAAAAAAAAAAAAAAAAAAAAAAAAAAAAAATCATGCTCATGTTCGGAGGCCTCTTGCTGAGGCATCGATCAGTCAATGAAACGAACGAATAATCAGTCGCTGTAGACCTGACTAGCAATGTGAAAAGAAAAAAAGAAGAAAATGGAACACGTAAAATATGTAAAATATTTTGATATAAAAGTATTCGCATAATATTCTGATCCAGGCTTTCATGTCACTGGCATAACCATTGATGGTTGAGAACTTAGAAATAAAGAATTGCAATAATATGTCTGTGCCGACGTCATCGAGAATGACCCGAAGCCTAATGAATACATTATTTACTCTCTCTCTCTCTCTCTCTCTCTCTCTCTCTCTCTCTCTCTCTCTCTCTCTCTCTCTCTCTGTTATAGTTTCATACGTGTACGCTAAATTTGCAAAAGTAAATAAAGTGCTATTACAATCAAAAAACACCTTAGTAAAAGTTAAAATTTAGTACGCTTAAATGCTAAAAGACCGACAGAACGTAATCTTAGAATTGATCTAAACGTACAGGACAGGAAAGGAAGAAAAAGTAAAGCAAAACAAACCAAGGTGGCTTAAAAGATAGGAAAGCGTAATTGTTCCGTCAGTAATAAATTATTCATCAGCCACCCCCCACCCTCCTCCTCTCTCTGTGTCTCGCTCTCTCTCCCTGTCTGTCTGTCTGTCTGTCTGTCTGTCTCTCTCTCTCTCTCTCTCTCTCTCTCTCTCTCTCTCTCTCTCTCCCTCCACCCCAGTCCCCCATTCACTGCTTCCCTTATTACCCTTACAGTAAAGGCTACTTTTAATAAAATATTTTCAGTCAGAAAGAAACAACACAGGGATTCAGCTGATTTGCACGCAGTTTACAGCCGTCGCAACATCGTTAGGAAAGGTTCATTTTATTTACAGCATACATTAAAATATATAAAACAAACTTACAATCTCTAGTTTTGGATTAACGAGAAACTGCAAGAGCATATTCTTCTATCGTTAAAATTTGAAAATGAGGGGGAGAAAAAGGAAGGGAGGTGGTAAGGGTGGTGGGGGGGGGGGGGGGGGGGGGGGGGGGTAGAAGGGTAGAAGAAGAAAAGAAAAAAAAAAAAAGAAACGTTACAAATCTCACTATTGATTGTTCCACAGCAGGCGTTTAACTGTATCTGGCCTTCTCTAACCCTATGGCTGAGCAGTCAGAAGAGATTTCAAGATGTCAATCGTTGCATAGGGTATTTACCTGTGGGTCGGAGGGTGTCAGCTGCAGAACGCCCTCTCCACCTGGCGGGATGCCAGGGCCAATCACGTTGGTGCCCCATCGTACACTGCTGCTGACACAGCCCATGCTGGAACATCAGACGCCTGTTGTTTCGCTAAAGATTAACTGCCATGGCTATATTCGCCAAAACTGCAAAATCGGAAGTTGAGAGTCCAATGGCGAATGGTTTTAGCGCACGCCGTTTTGAATTCTTTCTCAATTTTTCTACCACCGTCAAAATGAAAGTTTTTTTTCTTCTTTTTGTTTTATCTAGTTCTGTGACAAGTCAAAGGATTTGTGCAACGTTTTCTTCCAGAGTCAGGACTACTGACTGACATTTGCCAAAAAAAAGTGGACTGATAGAGGCAACGACTAGAATTGGCCCCTCCATGTCTTAGCCGCTAAGTGCAGGGACGATAGAAAGGTCGTCGTCATTTATAACCCCCGTTTCACCAACTGCCCCATGTTTTCATATGTCTGCTAGTGCACAGACCCGGATATGACATCAGGGCTAACCAATAGAGACTCCTGGGCCCAGCCTGTCTGTCTGCAGAACATGCAGAGACCTGCAGGTCTGCAAGGAGACATGAACGCAGGCAGAAAGTTTGGGGGGGGGGGGGGGGGGGGGACGTGGATGGGTACTTCCTGGATTCGCCTATCGATTTGTGATCAAACTGATGATTGGCTACTGAAGGTAACGACCCACTTGCCTCAGCACTAAGCCCAGCTCTACAGTGACATTGCCCCCTTTCCCCCTCCCCCCTCTTTTCCCCCATCCCTTTTCGTTTCTATCCTCATCAATCTTTCTCCGTCCTACAGACAAAAACTCTATGTCTAACTCCCCCCCCCCCCCCCCCCTTCTTCTTCTTCTTTTTTCTTCTTCTCTCTCTCTGTCTCTGTCTCTGTCTCTCTCTCTCTCTCTCCCTCTCTCTCTCTCTCTCTCTCTCTCTCTCTCTCTCTCTCTCCTCTCTCTTTCTCTCTTTCTCTTTCGATATGGTGTTGAGGAATAGTGTCAATACTAGTTTTTTTTTTTTTACAAATTAGAAAAAAAAAAACGTGCAAAACATGTGCAGCTTAGACTCTCCCTCTCTCTCTCTCTCTCTCTCTCTCTCTCTCTCTCTCTCTCTCTCTCCTCTCTCTCTCTCTCTCTCTCTCTCTCTCTGCTCTCTCTCTTCTTTTCGATATTTTTAGAAAATAATAAACGAAAAAAAAAACCACCACCCAGATGCAAAGTAGGGGAACCAATGGCATCAAAGTAGATGCCCCTGACGAACTTAAATGAACTGGCTATTCTATCGGGAGGCCCACGACAGAAACCACCGAGAAGAAGATGTGGTCTGAGATTGGGAGTTAGAGCAGCAAGCACTTATTATTGGGAGTTAAAGCAGCAAGCACTTATCATTGGGAGTTAGAGCAGCAGCAAGCACTTATTATTGGGAGTGAGAGCAACAAGCACTTATTATTGGGAGTGAGAGCAACAAGCACTTATTACTGGGAGTGAGAGTAGCAAGCACTTATTATAGGGAGTTAGAGCAGCAAGCACTTATTACTGGGAGTGAGAGCAGTAAGCGCTCTCTATTGAGAGTGAGAGCAACAAGCACTTATTATTGGGAGTTAGAGCAGCAAGCAAGCACTTATTATTGGGAGATAGAGCAGCAAGCACTTATTATTAGGAGACAGAACAGCAAGCACTTATTATGGGAGTAAGAGCAACAAACACTTATTATTGGGAGATAGAGCAGCAAGCACTTATTACTGAAAGTGAGAGCAGTAAGCGCTCTCTATTGGGAGTGAGACCAACAAGCACTTATTATTGGGAGTGAGGGCAGCAAATACTTATTGCTGGGAGATAGAGCAGCAAGCACTTATTATTGGGAGTGAGAGCAAGAAGCACTTATTATTGGGAGATAGAGCAGCAAGCACTTATTATTGGGAGTTAGAGCAGCAAGCGCCCTCTATTGGGAGTGAGAGCAACAAGCACTTATTATGGGAGATAGAGCAGCAAGCACTTATTATTGGGAGTGAAAGCAACAAACACTTATTACTGGGAGTGTGAGCAGTAAGCGCTCTCTATTGGGAGTGAGAGCAACAAGCACTTATTATTGGGAGTGAGAGAGCAACAAGCACTTATTATTGGGAGTGAGAGCAACAAGCACTTTTTATTGGGAGTTAGAGAAGCAAGCACTTATTATAGGGAGTTAGAGCAGCAAGCACTTATTATTAGGAGTGAGAGCAAGAAGCACTATTGGGAGTTAGAGCAGCAAACACTTATTATTGGGAGTTAGAGCAGCAAGTACTTATTATTGGGAGTGAGAGCAAGAAGCACTTATTATTGGGAGTTAGAACAAGAAACACTTACCATTGGCAGTGAGAGCAGTAAGCACCTTTTTAAAAGAATAGAACAGAATCATATTCTTACGATGTTTGGTATCCGACAATTCAGAAAAAAAAAAACCTGTCTTTTTGTGGTCACAATAGTGAATGCGGGCTTTGAGCAAGTTTTGATGCAGCAGAAAAAGATCCACCCTCTTTGCGGTCGCTTATGCCTCTAGAACATTAACAGATGTGAAAAAAGAGATAATTTAAAAAGAGTTTGACCATAATGTGGGCTTGAAAAATTGCAAAATATTTGCTTGGATTTGACATATTTCAGCTTCATCCTGGCTATAAACTGTTAGTGCCCTTCATAATAGGGAAAGACAAAGAGAAAGTTCTCTTTCGTTTGATACGTTTAAAATTTGATGTTGTGTATAGACCTGGTAAACAACTAGACATTTCTGATACACCACCCAGCAGCCCCATAAAAAGAAGCGAAGAAGAGGAAAAAACATTCGGAAATGTCAACAGCATAATTACACTGATTTGGTCCAGTTAAGTGAACACTTAGGCTACTGCACGTTTTCAAACATTCAGCTGCAACTGCACACGATTCAGAACATTATAAAAGTTAGCAGTCAAGTGCTGAATAGATGGTGACCTCATGTTGGATGAAATATACGAAATTAAAAAAAAAAAAAAAACATGTTGTAAGCATTAATCTTTATGCATACTTTTCTTTTGAGCAAAATTATTCATTTTCAAACTCTAGGAAAAGTCACTAGTTTAGAAAATGTAATATTGGGAGAAATATTTCTCTCGGATAAATTTCAGTTTAGAATTTAGTCAAAACATGTTTTTGATATACACCCTCCAAATCGCTGAAACGAAAGCTGTGTAAAATAGATCTTGCAGAGTAAACAAAAGTCTCTCCCCCCCCCCCTCCCTCCACCCAATCCATCTTCACTC
>JADBJO010001423.1:392500-430359 GCA_016801955.1 Conus betulinus
CAAACATATTCCTTTGTGGAGGAATTCCATCTGGTATATAGTCCAGTTGTTTGAGGCTCGAGTATTTCTGAACTGCTGTAAGAACGTGTTTGTAAATGCTGATTAAAGGTTTCATTGAATTTGCGCTAGCAGGGTCAGTTAGAGTCGAACCGTGGGCTAATTGACTGAAGAGAGACTATGAATGCACTCAGGAAATGAGAGAGAGAGAGAGAGAGAGAGAGAGAGAGAGAGAGAGAGAGAGAGAGAGAGAGAGAGAGAGAGAGATCCAGTATCAAGTGCTTTTTTTTAGAAAATAAGTTTGAAAGAAACGTCAATTGCTGTCAGTTTTTTTTTTTCCTTTCATCAACAAATCGAGTTTAAAGACGAGAATGTTCTAATATGGTTCCTGGTTCCCTAGGGCCGCGTGAGCTCTGAACAACATGGACTGAAATTTAATGCATTCGACTTCCTTTTCAAAACACCTCCTCCATTCCACATGTCCTTGTTTGTATGCACATGAAAATACACCCCACGCTTTTTGAAGACCAAGGAAGATAAGAAAACATCGTGTTTCTGAGGGAAATCCCCGTACAAACCAAAATCTAATGTGTTGTTGGCTGTTTGGTCACAAGGCCACGGTTCATTTGGCCAATGGCAATTATCAAACTTATTCTAGGGACTTTGCATCTTCCTAGTCGTGTTATTGGTGAGAAAAACAACCAGTCAGAGACCACCAGGTTTCTTCCTGGAAACGCCCTCTCTCTCTCTCTCTCTCTCTCTCTCTCTCTCTCTCTCAGCATAAAAATAATACCTTGCACTCCCTAGCCTCAATTGATTACGTGATCTACTGGTTCCAGGGGTGGTATCGGTATGGAAAGCTGCCATAGAGAATGACTAGAAGAAGGAGACTGGGGAGGGTGAGGTATGTGTGTGGGGGGGGGGAGGGGAGGATAGGGATGGGGGTAGGAGGATAGGGCTGGGGAGTGGGGGGGGGGGGGGTGGAGGCAGATGGATGGGTGTCGAGAAAGGGAGTGGGGAGGGAGAGAAGAAAATAACTGAGGGTATGACTGGGGTAAACAGATGAATGGTCGGAGAGTCGCGCGTAGGAGCATGTGCGCGCGCGCGCACGCACCCACACACAGAGGCATGCACGCACATGCAAACATGCCCGCACACAAGCATGCGCGCGCGCACGCGCCCGATGGCGATGATGCGTGGTGTCGTGGTTTATTAGAGTGCGCCGTGCAGCCCAACACCTCCGTCTTCAGCACTCGAGGTTTCTGTAGGGGTTACCCCGCCCTTAGCTCATGGTCCAAAGTCCTGCCCTGTGAGCACAGGGGGGATTGTTTCTCCGAGGGTCCCACCCCGTAGCTAGAGGTTTTAACGCGCCTCATGATCGCGTGATGAACCCGTCATGGGACATATGGGGTATTTCTTGAGTGCAGCAGTGCCACCTGCTGCCCCACCCCGTCCTGCTGGGAGCACCGCCAGTTGGTCCGGGACTGCTTATTCGACCAGGCGGGCCTGACTTATATCGCAGCTCATATCTGAGGGCCGTTCCCCTATCCGCCACCCGGGGACCCGCCGGGTTGGGGATGGTCGCCCCGCCACTGAATTGGAAGTAGCCTGTCCCCGGCGGCTCAGCAACCAACGCAGTGTTTGATGGAGGAGCGGGCGTATTCATCAAGTCACCTGAGGGACACACCACCAGAGCAGGGATACCAACTGGGAAACACTGCTCCAATTATGCTGCAGAAGTTCAGGCCCTCATGCAGGCAGCCTCCATGATTCACGAATCACAGAGCGACTGCACCCAAGTTGTCTTCCTCTCTGACGCGCTGTCCGTCCTGGAGGCCCCTGCAGGAGACAAACTTCCTCGTCTAATGGAGAAACTCCAGGAACTCGCCAAAAAGAGAAGAAGACCCTTGTGAAGGCTCTGATGCGACTACAACCCACAAGGGATGCCTGCCATCTTCTGGAGAGACAGGAGCAGGTGGTCATTATGAGACTCAGAACTGGCCACTGCCAACAATGGCCACCTGCATAGGAAGCTGAAGCTGGCGCTTCCCCCCTCCTGCTCCTGTGGTCTTGAAGACCAAACACCAGAACACGTCTACAGACCTGTCCCCTTCTCAAGGGACTGAGAGAAACCGTGTGGCCAACGCCGACTCCGCTGCACACGAAGCTCCACGGCTGCCGACAAGACCTGGAGAAAACGGCTACATTTATCAACGAGGCTGGGCTGACGCTGTGAGGCGAACGAAGAAGAAGAAGAAGTTGAGTGACTGAGGTGTGTTAAAGAGACCCGTCTTTCCAATGCGCAGATCTCTGTCAACATACTGGTCCCGTACTGTGCCGCCTGTTCTCGTTGCCCGTGGTTACTGCCCATGGCTGCCTGCCATTACCGCACAAATGAGGCATTGGTCCACCCATTTTCTTTCTTCCTTTCTTTCTTTCTTTCTTTCCAATTTTTGTTGGTTGTTTTTGCGTGTTTGCTTATTTGCTTGTGTGTTTGAAAGAAGTCAGTTCCTTTTGTTTGCCTTACATAAAGAAAATAAAGACAGAATCCTCTCTTCTTCTTCTTCTTCTTCTTCTCTTTGTCGCTCTCTCTCTCTCTCTCTCTCTCTCTCTCTCTCTCTCTCTCTCTCTCTCAAAATAAAGTAAAGAGAGAGGTCTATGTTGTCAGGCCAGCTGGGTTTTAGTAATGCACACCCCTTTGAACTACAGCAGTTTTCTGTCCTCTTTTCCCCCCTGCTTCCACCCTCCTGCCCTTACCATCATTTATTGCTATCTTCGCACCCACCGCCTCTCCCCTTATCTCCTTACGCGTGTCAGTTAGTTGGCTAGCTAGTTGGTTAGTTAGTTTGATGGTTGGTTGGTTGGTTGGTTGGTTAGTGGTAAATCAAATCGTTAATAATTTAGTCAGTCAGTTAGTTACTTACTTACTTAGTCTGTCAGTCAGTTGGTCAGTAAATCAGTCATTTAGCTAGTTAGTTAGCCAGTCAGCCAGTTAGTTAGTCAATTTTTCCTTATAAATTATTGATTAGTATTAATTGCATTCTTAACACCGGTGTGTGCAGAAATGTTGTTGATACTGACAATAGTGATGCATGTCACTTAAATGGCACTGGTGTAATTAGATTAGCGATGATTATCGCCTGAATGGTACTAATGCAATGATATTTGTACTGAACGTCACTTGAATGGTTTTAATGTGATGGCATTTGTGATGAACATCACTTGAATGATACTGATGTGATGTTTGTGATGTTTATCACTTGAATGATACTAATGTTATGATGATTGTGATAAATATCACGTGAATGGTACTAACGTAGTGACGTTTGTGATGAATGTCATTTGAATGGTACTAATGTGATATGTGTGATTAATATCACTTGAATGTTGATATATAATATTAATGATGAATGTCCTTTCAATGGTAATAATGTAATGATGTTGGTGACGAATGTCACTTGAATAGTACTGATGTAATGATATGATGATGACTACCGGATTCAGACAGGTCACTCAGCTAGGAATAGCACTTACTTGGAACTTTCAACAGACCTCCATCCGTCTTCTTCAGCGGTGGTGTGGCTACTGGGTGAACTGGCGTTCAGTGCACACGACGACCACAGGTCGAACCCTGGTCATGTGACTGAACAATGAGGGTGTTGTACACCAATGGCAAGGTGTGTCTGCCTCGGTCCCGGTTGAGTGTGGGGTTGTTGGCGGCAAGATGTATAGCCTCCTTCACCCCACGCTGAAACCATCCATTGTCACGGTCGAGAACGCTGGTGTTTTCATAATCGAACTGATGTTGCTGGGCGTGTAGGCGGGCACCTACTGGTGATGATTCCCTTTTGTGTTCTGTCAAGCGTTTTCGAAGGTTACTCTCAGTTTCCCCGACATACTTCACAGTCACGACAGTCTATTTGGTAGATCACTCCAGACTTGTCCAGTTTGTCAGTTTTTGTCCTTGGGAGCGACCAGCTGGCTGTGGATGGTGTTCAGTCACACAGCGGACATAGGAGATGGTGACATGTCCTTTACGCCTGGTTTGGTCTTGTTTGGTGGGTAGGATGCGGTGTGATCTTCTTGCTAGCTGGGATGTTCCCGATGTGGCCCGATGGGTGAGGGTGCGTATCACTCCAAGTTTGTGCTCCAGTGGCTGGTGGCTTTCGAACTGTAGGTACTTATTAGGTAGATATTGATGATGACTGTCACTTGACGGACACTAACGAAGGGCTATCATTGCTTTGACTGGTTTATTCCTATTACTGTTTTTTATCTTACCTGTAGTGTTCCCACGGTTTTTGCGGTTATGTTTGATCTATCTATTGACATTATGAGATTTGAATACTGGAAAAATGAGTGGATGTCTGAAATGTAGATCAGAATAGGACAGATGAGAGACAGACAGACAGACAGACAGACAGACAGAGAGAGGTGGGGAAGATTATCTATTGAATTTTTTTTTTTTTTTTGGGGGGGGGGGGGGGGGGGGAGGAGGGAGGGGGGGGGGGGGGGGGCAGGACAATTTGGAGTTTTTAATTAAGGTTGGGACAGTGCAACCTCCACTTGTTAACCGAACATTGATGCAAAGTTTAAAGCTCCTAGATGTCGCATGAGATTGCTATCCCCTTGCTGCTGCACCGGATGCTAGCTTAAACTGGATTTTTAAAAAGAAAATATTTTTGAACTTTTATATTTGTTTATTTCTTGATTCGATCAACTCCCTGTTTTCTCTCAATATGATGGGCAATATCGTACACCGAAATTTTGTGTTGGTATGTTGAAAATTGAAATGAGCATTTTATCTCTAAATGTAGAATGTAATGGAACGACTTACACGAAAAAACATTGTGTAACCAAAATGTAAAAAAAAAAAAAAAAAAAATGATTCTCGCATAAAACCGGTAGGCGTCGCATCACAGTATTTTTACTTATGTCAAGGTCTAGAAGACTTTCAGGAAATAGTTCTTCGCCAATACTCCAGGGAGAAACAAACAGCGTGTGCATGATAACTCATTTTTTAGCGACTAATTACAAAGTCGGTAGGAACCTGTAAACTCAAGCTCATATAGCTAGATTTAGCCTCCATATATCTCAAATCAATTATTGCTGATGTGCACTGCGCTGCGTACGCCAGTATGGGTCTACTTAATGTCTAGACCTCATCAAAAAATTGCAATTTCTGTGACTAATATATTCTGATTGAATACTTTTGCAGCAATTTACTACTACCTACACACACACACACACACACACACACACACACACACACACACACACACATATATATATATATATATATATATATATATATATATATATATACTAGTCACATAAAGTTAAGCACAGTTTACATGTACCCGCATAATTTCCAAAATATAAAAGCCACGATTTTGAAATTGGGAAGAGATTTAATTCATTATCTTGTTCCAACGTACATTGAATTTCATTGGGATCGAATGAACGGTTGTTGATTTACAGACAATTAAACAGAGGATGGGTCGAAATCAAAGTTCGCAAAATCTGTTCAGTTCACAAAATCATTTCAATAGTGGGTGTGGCCACCGCCATTGGCGAGACATTCCACGCAGCGACTCCTCATCGAGTTGACCAGTGTTCTGATGACCCTCTGAGGGATTCTCTGCCATTCCAGTTGCAGCATTTGGAAGAGATCCTGGCGGTCTCTGGGAGGTGGATGGTTCTCCTTCACACGTCTCCCCAACTCATCCCACATATGCTCGATGGGATTGAGGTCGGGACTATACGCCGGGAAGATCATCCTGTTGATGCCGGCCTGCACAATGAAAGTTTTCGGCCACCCGGGCCCTATGTGGCCGAGCATTGTCGTCTTGGAAGACTGCCATGGGTCCTATCCGTTGCATGGTCGGAACAACGAAAGGCGCCAGGATTTCATCCCGATAGCGGATGCCTGTGAGGTTTCCATCAATATGGTAGAGTGGTGTCTTGTGGTGGAGGCTGAAGGCACCCCATACCATAACAGATCCTCCCCCAAAGGCCCTGGTCTGGCGAACAGCTGCATCAATGTAACGTTCACCAACACGCCTCCAAACTCTAGTTCGGCCGTCATTGTGTTCAAGACTAAACCGCGACTCATCTGAAAAGAGGACCTGGGGACCACTGTTGTTGGTTCCATCTCACATGACGATGGCAGAAAGCTCGGCGAGCCAGCCTATGGGCTGCTAGCAGTCGTGGTCGAACAGCTGGGCGACGTGATCTGAGGCCGAAGTGGTGAAGACGGTTTCGTATGGCTTGACGGCTGAGGATGGTGTTATTTGCCATACGAAGCTGCCTTTGGATGCTGGTGGAAGTGGTATCCCGCTGCAATAGGGCCTGCCTCTCGATGAAACGATCTTCTCTGGGAGTAGTCTGCCTAGGCCGACCTGACCGTGGCCTCTCTTCAACGCTGTTGGTCGCCCTAAAACGCTGATTCAGTCTAACAATAACTGAATGATGCACACCAAGTCGTCGCGCCACTTCAGCCTTTGCAATGCCATCTTGTATCCACGCAATCGCCCTGGTTTTGTCAAAGGTGCTAAGTTTTCTTCGTGGTGGCATGGTGAGAAAGGGCTGACAGTAACCAACCCCGCGCTTAAACAGCCAAAAGAAGGGGCATAAAACTCACTTGAGAGACTGCTCTTGCACGGGAAAAAATAATTTTTCATTTTACACATCTTGTGTCGCCAGCAAGCTTGATGCAAAACAGGCACAGTTAACGCAACTTTGCACTTTTATCCCGCGCGGTAACGAGGTCACCAAGACCCCCGTGCGCACTACCAGTTGACACAGGGTGGATTACACACTGCTGTGTGAGATTCCATCATTGGTTGCCGCATACAAAAAAAAAAATGTTTTTTGAAGGGATGAATCAACCCCCTGTGTGCAAAGGCCTGTGCTTAACTTTATGTGACTAGTATATATATATATATATATATATATATATATATATATATATATATATATATATATATATATATATATATGTAGTTATTCGCAAATACTCCAGGGAGAAACAAACAGCGTGTGCATAACTCATTTTAGCGACTAATTACAAGTCGGTAGGAACCTGAAAACTCAAGCTCATTTAGAGAGATTAGGTCAGGTTTCGAAATATCGGTATCTGACCAGGAGTTATATGTTAGTGAGCTTCCTCCCTATTGGAGATGGTCTCCCGCTTCAGAGACTATAAGCTTGCTGAAGGTTCATTTTTGAGAAGCATTTATTATTCCCCATTCACCCACTCAAGCACATACTGTCAGTTAGGCAGAATCATCTACCACTGCAGATATGAAAGCTTATCACCCCCTATTTCTACAATCTGAGACATAAGAGCAAGCTTTGGTTATAATTCAATATTTCTTGCAGTCATTGCAACGCCAGGCTGCTCTGTAAGTTGCCGGAATGGTGCTCGGTACTTATCCTTGGAATTTATTGTTTTATGGTAATTTAGTCCCTTGCAGATTCATTCTAAGAACTGGCCCTCAGCACTTGTATCTTAAGAGGTTATCTTTTTATATTTTCTACTTTTCACAAGAAAAATGTAGCTTGTTTTGCTCCTTCATGATTTCCTTTTTCTTCTTAGGTGACACCTTTGGTTGGTTTTCTGAAAACTCAACAAACATACTACGGTATTGCACACCAGCCTTTTTCTGGCATGGCATTCTTCCTAAAACCGAAAAGGCAGAGGAGTCTAATTACCATTTTCCGCAGTCACTGACGAGAAACAATCAGGTTTCGAAATATAGGTATCTGACCAGGAGTTACATGTTGGTGAGCTTTCTCCCTATGGAGATGGTCTACTGCTTCGGAGACTATAAGCTTGCTGAAGGTTCATTTTGAGAAGCATTTATTAATCCCCATTCGCCCACTCAAGCACATACTGTCAGTTAGGCGGAATCATCTACCACTGCAGATATGAAAGCTTATCACCCCCCAATTTCTACCATCTGAGACATAAGAGCAAGCTTTGTTTATATTATATATATATATATATATATATATATATATATATATATATACATATATACATAAAGAGAGGGTGACATACATACATGCGCGCACACACACGCAAGGTGTGCGCACGCGCTCGCACATATTCAAACGAGTACTCGTCTACACATTCATTCACACACACTCACGGAGGCGCGCGCGCGCACACACACACACACAAGCAACCACATACAGAGGGAAGGGAGTTGGGGGTTGTTTTCGTGCGTGTGTGGTAGAGTGCTTTTAGTGTATGTGAGAGTGTGTGTGACAGGATGTTTGCAAGGGAGGGAGTGTGGTGTAAATACTACTAGGATTAGTTTGTTAATTGAATTCTTTACACACGCGTTTGCTAGTTCGCTTGCTTTTGTTTGTTTCTATCTGTATTTTAATCTAGCAGACCGCATCCGTACCTCTTGTCTGTCTTCCTGTAAGTCATTCTTCTGCTTGCTCACGCGAAATGCGTAATTGTGTGTGTACACGTGCATTTGTGTGTGCGTGAGCGCGCGTGCGTACACAAACAAACACACATTTGCACGCATAACAGCGGATTTGTGTGAAAGGTTTTGACGAGTACCAGCAGCAGTTAGTTCACAGCTTTAACGAGAAAGGCCGTGCGGGGAAGAGTTTGCATCTCCTGCCAGCTGGAAGCTTTATAATCCAGTATATTTTCGTCATCAGTGTTGAATTTCGTGAATGAGCGATAGACAAGAGTGAGGATGGCCTTAAGCTTAAAAGATGGTGGGAGGGAGAGGGGGGAGGGGGGGGGGGGGAGGGGGGGGGGGGGGGGGGGGAGAGTCGCTCTTGGTGCAGGTGAAGTGCTAGAAAAGACAGTCATCCGAAAGATAAGGGAGGCAACCTAAGACAGAGGGATCCGTAGTCAAGCGGATGAGCGTTTGCGTGTCGAGCTGAAGGTTTGGGTTCGAACCACTGAAAGAGCTGAATTTTCGGCTGGGAAACGTTTTCTGTTTATCCGATAGTAAACGGGTATCTGGTTGTTTGCAGAGACGGTTAGAAGTGATAGAGGGAAAGGGATGCGCTCCACCTCTCTTCCTGCTGTGCCCCAGACATGGTGAGCCTCTCACAGTTCACACAGCCCCTGTGGCCAGGGGGCTTTTAGACTTTGACCTTAACCTTAAACAGTGGCACACACACACACACACACACACTCACTCACACACACACACACACACACACACACACACACACACACACACACACACACACACACACACACACACACACGCGCGCGCGCGCACACACACTGACTGACTGACTGACTGAAACCATTTACTGCCAGATTAACATAGTGTTGCACTGACATTTAAAAAACCTTAATAATTAATGAGAAACGAAAATGATACAAATAAATATCTAAGTGACGTAAAAATCATAGAGGAAAATTAACAGGGAAACATTTAACATTTATAAGTCAACTAATAAAATCAGAAAATTGTAACAATAAAAACAAACGCATTCCTCTCTCTCTCTCTCTCTCTCTCTCTCTCTCTCTCTCTCTCTCTCTCTCTCTCTCTCTATATATATATATATATATATATATATATATATATATATATTTGTTAAAATAGTATGGTAAAAGGAAGTTTTAACTTCCTTTTACCATACTATTTTAACAGATGTTGCTCCCCAAGGGGTTGAGCACTTTAAAAATTTTATTAGGCGTTTTAGTACTATCCTTGATATATATATATATATATATATATATATATATATATATATATATATATGTGTGTGTGTGTGTGTGTGTGTGTGTGTGTGTGTGTGTGTGTGTGTGTGTGTGTGTGTGTGTGTGTGTGTGTGTGTGTGTGTGTGTGTGCATATATATATATATATATATATATATATATATTACATATAATGAATACTAAAACAAGCTGAACGTCTTTTCCCACAGGGACAACTTTAGTATCCAAGCTTTCGCCACAAAGGCTTCTTCAGGAATATTGAAGCCTTTGTGGCGAAAGCTTGGATATTAAATTTGTCCCTGTGGGAAAAGACGTTCAACTTGTTTTAGTATTCATTTTATTCAAATCATCTGTTGACGTCGGTTTGTTGAGACGCGGTGTGAGTTTTAGTGAGAATTTTACCTGTGAAAAAAAAAAAAAAAAAAAAAAAATATATATATATATATATATATTGGTGAAAAGATAACGAATCCTCAGATTATATTTTCTATCAAAACCATTGAAACTCGTGTATTGGTTATTATCTTTAGATGAAGTTTAAGGAAACCAACCACCTTTTTTGCAAAATTGCAGTTTCATAACTTTATGGTTTCGCTATTTGTGTTTAGGACATAGCAAATGATTATGTACTGCTGCTGTCACTGCATTTTTCTGTATTTCCCATCGAATTGCTACGGTACATTTGACTGTGGTTGTTGTCCTTTTGTTGTTTTACAGTTAGTCTGAAATCACTCAATGTGTATAGACATAAAAAATAACAGCAATAACAACAACAAAACGACAACAATAACGGCAACATAACAACAATATAGATGCTAGCAAACTTGCAAGGGTTCATGCTTTTCTCTCATTAAGGGAGCCATCTGTATTGTACACGTTTATCGTTCATTGAAGAGCAATGCTACTTTTGACCAAACACAGATCATAAGTTTTTGAATTAGAAAGTGTGTTAGTTTTTACATACTTTGGGAGCCGGTCTGAATCGACTTCCTGGATAGACGATTTAGAAGCCAAAACCTCTCTGGAAAAGGGGAAGGATGGACGGGGGATGGGGTGGGGTGGGGTGAGGGTGTTATTTTTATTACTTTTTTTGTTGTTGATGTGCGTGTGAGGAGTTATTTGGGACATGGTGACATCGGCAAAGCGCTTCTACAATGCCGGCAGTCTTCTTAACTCGACTGCGTCGGAGCTTCGCCTCTGTAATTTAGAAAAAAAAGCCAATACGCTATTGACTCGCCCACCTGAGGTGGTGTGTGTGAATGTTATTGATTGCCGAGGCCTGTTCCAGAAATGCCTGACAGAACGGGCTGCACATTATGATCACGTACACGGTGTGGGTTGTCTGTTCAAACAGGAAGTCGCAAACAGGATGTAGCTGCCATTGGTGCTGTTTGAAATGAATAATGAAACTGCCATTACCTTACCAGATCGTCAGCTCCTTTGCACACCAAAGCATTTTTTGGCTTGGCGAGACGTCTCATCATTGTATCAGCTATTGATTGTAATCCCTATGGCAATTCTTTCTCCACTCCTCCCCTCTACCGCTTTACCTCCTCTTCCCTCCCTCACCAACCGCCCCACTGGCGCCAGTTAGGTGCGTTCACCACAGAATGACCTGGTTCTAGGTCAGAGAGGGCGGGCGAGTCCTGACGGGCATGAAAAGCTTTCTCTTCCTCGTTGATTGCCAAAGGAATGTGAAGTCTGAACGAAACCTGGTGGCGATAAAAGACCAGTCTACAGACTTGTTTCTCGTGTGTGTGTGTGTGTGTGTGTGTGTGTGTGTGTGTGTGTGTGAGAGAGAGAGAGAGAGAGAGAGAGAGAGAGAGAGAGAGAGAGAGAGAATGATAATGGTTTATTGACAATGTGTACACACACACACACACACACACACACACACACACACACACACACACACACACACACACACACACACAGAGAGAGAGAGAGAGAGAGAGAGAGAGAGAGAGAGAGAGAGAGAGAGAGAGAGAGAGAGAGAGAGAGAGAGAATAATAATGGTTTATTGACAATTGTTACACAACACTAATGCCAAGGGTTTGGAAGAACAATCATTTCTAAATTCATTTTACTGTGGGCATCGAAAACGAAGTGTTTCTTGTCTTCAATTTCTTTTGAGCAGGACGGACACATCAAATCACTTTCTGCGGGCATGAACCGTCTTTCTTTCTTTCTTTTATTTATTTTTTTTTTGTTTGTTGTTTTCTTTTTTGTTTTGTTTTGCTTTTTGTTTTGTTTGTTTTAAGCCCCAGGCTTCTCGTTCGAGACCGAGCGAACACATCTCTGAAACGCTTACATGAAATTGTTGTAAGGCAGTTCTCAGCTTGAAAAAGATCTTCAATGAGTGATAAAACTCGTACTTGTCACTTTCTTCCAAGTTACTAGGCCAATTTTGCATATGGCACGCAATTTTCAAACTCTTCAAAAAACTGACGTCTTCACCAACACTCTGAGTCATCCATACAATGTCAAATCCATTTACGGATAGAAACTCGAGAGAGAGAGAGAGAGAGAGAGAGAGAGAGAGAGAGAGAGAGAGAGAGAGAGAGAGAGAGAGAGAGAGAGAGAGAGCGTACGTGCGTGTCTGTCTGCATGTATGTGTGAGAGAGAGAGTGCGTGCGTGCGTGCGTGCGTGCGTGTGTATGTGTGTGTGTGTGTGTGTGTGTGTGTGTGTGTGTGTGTGTGTGTGTGTGTGTGTGTGTGTGTGAAATTGCTTTACTCTCTTGTTAGTAATGTCCACCAAAATCTCTCTCTCTCTGTCTCTCTCTCTGTCTCTCTCTCTTTGTCTCTCTGTCTCTGTCTGTCTGTCTGTCTGTCTGTCTGTCTGTCTGTCTGTCTGTCTGTCTCTCTCTCTCTCTCTCTCTCTCTCTCTCTCTCTCTTTCACAGAAATCGTTCATAATGGTAAGCATAGCGCAACATCTATAATCTGACAATGCCATACTATGTCAGAGATAATGGTTTACAATTGCAGTAACACGGTCTGCGAGTAGTAGCGTTTTCTCTTAATTTCAAAGCGAATGTAACTAAAAGGAATACCATTGTTTGTACTAAAGACAGCCATTGAACAGCGAGAGAAAACTGGACTTAAATATATCACGGTTTATGCTTCATCTAAATGCTTATCGATACTTAGGTATATTGTTTGGAATGAAATCCAGTTTAACGCAGTCATGCAATGATCTATCTGGTAAAACGAAAGCAGCTGTGCTCTGCGAATTTGCAAAAAAAACTGTACATTAGAAAATACTTATACAGAATTATTGTTGAAGTACATTGATGTCAATGTTCAACCCACTGCTCCGCATGGTACAGAATTTTAGGAGACTAAACAATGTACCCGCCATTGTGACTAGGTGCACCTTTTTGCTATTAAAAAAATTAGGAGTTGAACTTCGAATACACAATGATTTTGTCTGAAGAAAAACAAATAGATAACATATTCAAGTAATTTCTGCATTGTGCAGCATTCAATAGAGTTCAAAGAAACAAACAAACAAAAAAAAAAAAAGAATTATAGATTGCCACGGGAAACCCGATATGACGTTTCGACTTAGATTGAAGGGAATATAAAATCAGGTTTCAAATGTCTTTTGTAAATTATTTCAGTTCAGGTTTCGTTATGTTTGGATATAGTGAGGCGTTAAAAGATGAAAACAGTCCTCATGTGAATTGAATTGCAGGGTGATCGTGTGCAAATGGCAGGATGGGACCTTCAATTATTCTAGTCTGGGTTGGGTAATGTGCGGATAAACCAAGGCTTGTAAGACAGAAAATTATGTTACGTGTTGATAAAGCGTGAAGGATGAAAAACAAAATCTAAATATGATTTGAAAGACGAGTAGATCGCTTTCAGACGACAGGACTAGAACTTCCGTATTAAGATAGCAATACACTTGCCACGAGTTAGGCATCATGGTCTGATCATGATGTCAAACTTTATCTGCGAATAATTTAGACAAACACATGAAGTTTATCATGGCGTCATCTAGACCGGTGTAACACCCCAGATTGCCCCCCATCCCACATGCCTCCCCCCCTCCCCCGGGGGACGTTTCAATATCTCAGAATGCCCCCCGGGGGACGTATCAGTATCCCAGAATGCCCCCCGGGGGACGTTTCAGTATCCCAGAATGCCCCCGGGGGGGAGTTTCAGTATCCCAGAATGCCCCCCCGGGGGACGTTTCAGTATCCGAGAATGCACTCCGGGGGACGTTTCAGTATCCCAGAATGGCCCCCGGGGGACGTTTCAGTATCCCAGAATGCCCCCTGGGGGACGTTTCTATCCCAGAAATGCCCCCTGGGGGACGTTTCAGTATCCCAGAATGCCCCCTGGGGGACGTTTCAGTATCCCAGAAATGCCCCCGGGGGACGTTTCAGTCCCAGAATGCACACTGGGGGACGTTTCAGTATCCCAGAATGCCCCCCGGGGGACGTTTCAGTATCCCAGAATGCACCCCGGGGGACGTTTCAGTATCCCAGAATGTCCCCCGGGGGACGTTTCAGTTTCCTAGAGAATGCCCCCCGTGGGACGTTCCAGTACACCAGAATGTCCCCGGGGGACATGTGGGATATGCTAGAATGTCGCCCCGGGGGACATGTTGGGTATGCTGACACGTCCCCCTGGGGGGGGGCAATCTAAAATGCCCCCCCCCCTATATATATTATGCCCCCCATGAGGACAAATATATTTTCATCCCAGAATGCCCCCCCCCACCCCTCTCTCTCTCTCTCTCTCTCTCTCTCTCTCTCTCTCTCTCTCTGTCTCTATCAGTCTGTCTGTCTCTTTCTCTCTCTCTGAAACATATCAAAAACACTGATTCTTGCTTACCTAACCTAGAAACAGACTAAGACAGAGGCAGAGACAGGAAGAGAGTAATAAACAGACAGACAGAAAGAGAGACAGAGACAGGGACAAGGACT
The DNA here is from genome assembly GCA_016801955.1 of Conus betulinus. Taxonomy (NCBI): domain Eukaryota; kingdom Metazoa; phylum Mollusca; class Gastropoda; order Neogastropoda; family Conidae; genus Conus; species Conus betulinus. The sequence continues at coordinate 407,144 of JADBJO010001423.1, forward strand.
GAGAAGAGAGAGAAAGAGGCACAAGGGGAGTGGGAGAGAGAGAGAGAGAGAGAGAGAGAGAGAGAGAGAGAGAGAGAGACAGAGACAGACATATAAACAAAGAGACAGACAGGGAGACATACAGAGAGACAGAGATACAGTGAGACAGATAGATAGACAGCGAGACAGACAAACAGACAAGACAGACAGACAGAGAGAGCATGAGACAGACAGACAGAAAAGGAGGCAGAAACAGAGTGAGACTGACAGACTGACAGAGAGAGACAGACAGACAGACAGACAGAGAGACAGAGACAGAGAGAGAGAGAGAGAGAGACAGACAGACAGACAGACAGACAGAGAGAGTGAGACAGACAGACAGACAGACAGACAGAGCGAGACAGACAGACAACAAGAGAGAGACAGAGAGCAAGACAAACAGAGAAAGCGAGACAGACAGTCAGACAGAGAGAGAGAGACAGACAGACAAATTCACGCAGAGAGAGAGAGCCAGAAGACAGAGAGAGAGAGAGACAGACAGAGACAGAGAGACAGACAGACAGACAAATACAGGCAGAGAGAGAGCCAGAAGACAGTCAGAGAGAGACACGACAGAGTGAGACAGACAGACAGACAGACAGAGACAGCGAGCAGACAGACAGACAGAGAGCGAGACAGAGAGAGAGAGAGAGAGAGAGAGAGAGAGAGAGAGAGAGAGAGAGAGAGAGAGAGAGAGAGAGAGTGAGAGAGTGTGTGTGTGTGTGTGTGTGTGTGTGTGTGTGTGGTGTGTGTGTGTGTGTGTGTGTGTTTCCGGAGGTGACTCTTCATGGCAAGTGTCAACTTGCTTTAATTGGAGACATTGTTTCTTTAAAATTAGCAAATGCTATGCTAATCAACGGAACATAGTAAGCGTGACGTGACGCGTGTCAACAAGTGTCAAAACACAGAAATACGTCACACCTGCTTGTTAGTCCAGGCGATATTTAGGGTACCTTGTTTTGTGTTATACATTACGTTTTTTTTGTTTTTTTTTTTTTGTTTTTGTTGTTTGGTTTGGTTTGGTTGTTGTTTTGTTTGTTTGTTTTTTTTGTTGTTGATCTAACATGATTTTGGGGTGCTGAATCCAAATCCGTCGGAGGCCACTTCGTAAATGTTGAGCATTTTGAGTTATTGCGTAAAATCCAAGATGGCCGCCACCAGATTTGTAAACTGCAAATACAGAGGACAAATGATGCCTGATTGTGATTATTTTATACTGAATTTTGGTCTCAATCAAGAAAAAAATTATTCAGTTGACCAACCAGAATGATTCATAATATCTAATTTTTTTTATCCAATTTCAGTATGTTTTATCCGATTTTCGCTTTTCCAAAATGGCTGCCATTGGAAGAAAACAGTGCCTTTCTTTATCATAATTGGCATGCAAAATCAAATCAGTGAAGCCGACAGTCTAAATGGAAAAGAGTTGCTAAAAAGGGAATAGCAAGCCTTCTGTCCTTCCGAAATTGTAGCATCAAATAATTAATGGTTGCATGCGTAGAATAATCAAATATATACATGAACAAAGTTGATCCGTGTCCAACAGGATCTGGCCTCAAACGTATAGTAATAACAGTCGTAGTGGACTATTTCCTACAAGTACTGTCTTATCAGAGAGAGTGAATGAACAGCGGAAACTTTAGAATCTACAATTTCAATGATCAGTCATATTTTCGCTTACACGCATCATTACAGACACGCAGGTATCCACTTACAGAGATATACTCAGACACATACACGCACACGCATACACTCGAGCACGCACGCGCGCGCGCGCACACACACACACACACACACACACACACACACACACACACACACACACACACGCACGCACGCACGCACGCATGCACGCACTCTCTCTCTCTCTCTCTCTCTCTCTCTCTCTCTCTCTCTCTTTAATAGAGAGAAAGAGAGAGAGAGAGAGAGAGACAGACAAACAGACAGAAACCGGAGAGAGAGAGGAGAGAGAGAGCGAGGGAGAGGGAGAGATGGGAGAGGAGAGAGAGAGAGAGAGTACACTAAATGGGGGGGGGGGGGGGGCATTCCGGGATAACAGTGATTGTCAACCATGGAGGGACATAACGGGTATGGGGGGGGGGGGGGGGGGGCATTCTGGAATGCCTTCCCAGGGGGACGCATCAGTATACCCAAGACGTCCCCGGGGGGGGGGGGGGGGGGGCATTCTGGGATGGGGGGCAATCTGGGGTGTTACACCAGGAATTTCAGACTCTGCAAGTAGAGAAAGGGAGTGTATGAGTGCATTCTATATCAAGAAAACTCTTCAATGATCCTAGTCAGTTTCGGTTGCATCTGCTTATGGTGGCTCGAAATAAAAGCATTGTGAAGCATTTGTCTGTACATGTATTCAAGAAATTTAGGTTCAAACCGTAATGCTTTCGTGTGAGCGAAGTCTTTCCAGTCTTACTGACCTTCTGTATACACTGTTGTTGTGTGATTCATGCTATGAGGCAATGACCTTATTACGATTTAACCGTGTGTCTCTCTCTCTCTCTCTCTCTCTCTCTCTCTCTCTCTCTCTCTCTCTCTCTCTGTCTCTGTGAAGTTGTGAATTGAAGTGAATAACATACACCATAATGTAACACAATATACATACAAAACAACACAATACAACGCAACACAGCACAACACAACACAACACAACACAACACAACGCAACACAACACAACACAACACAGCAAAACACAGCACAACACAACACAGCACAGCACAGCACAGCACAACACAGCACAGCACAACACAACGCAATACAGTACAACACAACACAATACAAAAAGCACTACACAGTAAGCACAGTGCAATACCATGCAACACAATACAACACTGGGCAGGACAACATTGATGTTGTCTGTGACGTTGTAATGATGAACTGACACACGACAACAAACACGACACGACACAACACAACACAACACAACACAACACAACACAACACACACAACACAACACAACACAACACAACACAACACAACGCAACACAACACAACACAGTACAACACATCACAACACAGTACAACACAATGCAACACAGTACAACACAATACAACACAATACAACACATCACAACACAATACAACACATCACAACACAATGCAACACATCTGTCATGTGAATGAGAAAAGTGTTATGTGAATGGAGAAGTTTCATATCAAAGACAAGAGTGGTAAGAGATTTTGTAATTTTTGCGATTCTGGAATGGAACCTACGGTTTTTTTGATGCTTTTCTGTATTCATGGAGTGCAACCACCAGTGATGTGGGAAGAGTGGGACGCTGAGTGGATTGTGAAGTGTGTTCACCCAATGTGAGGAAGGGTGGAAGATTATTGTTACTTCAGAGGAGCTCTCTGGACACGGACATAGGAGGATGTCCTATTGTAACCCTCGTGGGTTTTAATATAGTTAGGACTAGGATTGTCCTATGCAACCCTGGGTTGGGTGTGGGCTACATGGTTGGACTGGTTTGTCCTATGCAACCCTGGTTTGGGTGTGCTTAACCCTTGGTGGGGGTGTAAGATGCTTGGCGTGGCAAAATTTCACTAAGTATAGAGTGTAGATGTAGACTGGAAGTCTACTAGGGTAGGCTTGTTGCTTATTCCCTAGAAAGGTGAGTACCAGTTGGGGTTGTAAACTGGTTAAAGCAATTACATTAAAGGTGTAATTGTAATGATAACAGAAGTTTGATGATTATAAAGATTTGAGGATATTGCGCTATTTGGAAAAAAAAGAGAAAGATGAACGTTGAACGCGAAAAGAAAAAAAAAATTGAAAAATAAATAAATGAAATATTGTTTGTATAAGATTTCTTTCTGTACCCCAACTGTAGGTAGGAATAGGTTGGCGGAACAAGACTCATGTGAGTATTCTATTTTGATTTTGGAGTGAATGTAAAAGGAGTTAAAAAGGAGCTATGAATAATAAAAGAGAGAAAGAGAAAAAAATAAATAAAATTCATTTTAGAGGTTAACCCTGGACCTAGGGTTTCGTTACAGAATCCCTCAGCGTCCAGTGGTGGTCCCGAGTAAGGTGTACCAGTCTAGTGAGGATCCAGGCTGTGGTGGCGCAGAGGTGGTACAGCCATGTGCACGAAAGCTCCTCGACAAGTCAAGAAGATGACTTGTCTTTACTGCAATTATTTAATGTAATGAACTGATAGTGTAATATGTATGTGTGTGTTTGATTCTTGATAAAACTTTGAATATTGCATTATTGTTTATATGTGTGGAAATATCTTATGAAGAGAAGAAATAATTGTTGGAAAATGTACTGAAGTGAAAAGAAGATTTAGGACCCTTTTCTTTATTATTGAGTAAAGGGAGCATTTTATAGAAAACTAATTTTGTGGTGATAGTGCTCCTTTGGGTGAATGAGTGAGTGATTGTGCGTTGCGTACGAAGTAAGCATACTGTGTTTGTGAGTGCAAGTGTGGATGTCACACAAACATGGGTGTGTGTGACAGTGGTGACCCCGTCTTTGAATTTAGGTTAAAGTTTAATAGGATTTAGTTGGGTTTTTTTTGAGTGAGTATTGCTGCTAAAATATTGTTTTGAACCCCTTTGTAAAAAAAAAAAAAAAAAATAGAAGTGAAGTTAATCTGCCAAATTTGCAATTATAAAGATACTATTTTGTTCCCCTCTGCATTGTTATTGGTATTTTTCCAATTTCCAATTGTGTTTTTTTCTATACTTATAGTGTGAGTGAGTTATTTATGTAATGTATACTTGCTCTAGTATTCCCGTCTCCAGTTCTACGGGTGGTAGTTTCAATTAGTGGGCTACCTAATGATTCTTTTGCTTTGTCTTGCTTTTCCTACTGTTTTTTTTCAAATTTTCGCCTCTCTTGGTTACTGTCTCTGTTCTAATTAAAATTCTCTTGATATTCTTTACAATAAGATCCTCTCTAGTTTCAAGTTTAGGAAGGTTTTTTGCTATTTTTAAATAGGGTTTCTGATTAGTGTGTGTAAATGCTCCCTTTATTTTAAATGTTGTAAGGTCTAGTTGAAAATCTTTTTTGTAAAATTGTATTTTTTCTGGCACATTCTTCTGGATTCTTTTTTGAAAACAGTGCTCTGCTTTAGTTTAAAGCAATAATCAAAAAAATATATTCTTAGTTTTTTCATAGTATTTCGGAAATCTTTTTCAAAATTTAGTCTTTCAGAGTCATTTCTAAATTTATTTCTCACATTTTTTTGGCCAGCTAAAGTAACTGAAAAAAAACATTTTTTTCACTAAGGGTGCATTTCCATACTCAATCAAATTTTACTGAAAAAAAATATTCTTTCTGTCCCGTCATTGTTTTCTTTTTTGGTTCTTTACAAATTTTGAATGTTTTGAACTCTGTATTCTCGTGATTAGTGCCAAGTAAGTTTAAATTGTTTTATTTTAAATAGTGTTTTATTTCACATCTTAACTTCCCTACCCCATTTACACGCTGTGTGGGATTTCTTTAAACGTTATCTACACTCTCATAAAAGATGGCTGATGCAGTAGATGATCAACAAATTGAGGAATTTAATCATTATTTGTGTGAAGGAGGATGAGGAAACGGTTCGTTTCAACACAGATTTTTGTCCCAGGGACAGAAATTGCAGTTGTCTGGTGATGCTTTGATGTCCTACATTAATCAGTGTGAAGAGCAGGTGCTCAGAGCAAAAGAAAGGAGGAGAAGAAAGTAACAGAGGCAGATGAGAGAGAAAGGCTTAGAAGAGCTGCAGCAGAGGATAGACAAGCACAGTTAGAAAAAGAAAAAGAGAGGGATAGGCAAACACAGACAGAGAGAGAGGAAAAGATCAGGGGCGCATGAACTTGAAATGAGAAGATTGGACCTTGAACAAAAACGAGTGGAACTTCAGTTAAAGGAACAGGCTGTTCAACAATCTGCAAATGTAAATGTTTCTCAAACTGATACTGTTTCTGTTCAGGTTGCAGGTAAAACTTCCTACATTCCCAATTACCCCCTTTTGATGAGAATCGTGATGACATAGACTCTTTTCTTGTTAGGTTTGAAAACCATGCTTCATCATGTGGTTGGAGCAAAGACAAATGGACATTGTATGTTGCATCTCTCTTCAAGGGCACTGCCCTTTCTCTGTATCATAGTTTGGCAGTTCGTGATACTCTTATATGGGAAGAGCTGAAAGCTGAACTTTTAAAGAAGTTTCAATATACAGTTGAAGGTTTTAGAGAAAAATTTCGTTCAGTTCGTCCAGAAAAAGGCGAATCATTTTGCAGCTTTCCTTATTAGAACAAGTCATTTATTCAATCATTGGGTTGAATTGGCCCAAACACAGAAAGAATATGATTTGCGTGACTTATTGTTACGTGAGCAGATTTTACAAAGTGTATCCAAAGACCTATCTATTTTTCTAAAAGAGAGATCTTGTAAAACTGCAGAGGATATGTGTAAGCTGGCAGATCAGTATCGAACTGCTCACCCGGAGAAGCATTTTGCCAGAAAATCTGACCATGATGTGTTTGAGGCAAATGTTGCTTCATCAGGACAGTTTGGTCAGTGTCGTTCTCAACCAAACAACAGGTATGGTCATAGAGGAGGCCAGAATTTTTCTCAAAGACGGAATACAAACAGGAATAATGTACATTCCTATAACTGGCAAGAGAATAATTCTGGACAAACTTCTTCACAGGGTAATCCAAATGCACATTATTACCCAAGAGGAAATACCAATACTCGACGTGCTGGTCAATTTAGAGCTAGTCGTGGCAGTGGACAATTTTCAAACCATGGTGGTATTGATCATAGTACAGTACCAAATACAGTATCTGGTGCGAACAATGGTTGTTGGCACTGTTCCTGTATACTTCACAAGAAAAAAGACTGTCCTTTTCTAGCACAGGGTAATGTGTGCTTGACAACAGATCCCAAGCAAACTACTAAAGATACTCAGCATGTTTTAGTGTCTGACACTGATGTCAGTGGTTTGCACATTGAATCTTGTACTGTCATGGGGTTTGGTGCTACACTTGAGAGACACTGGGTGGTGTACGCAAAGATTTAGTCAGAAAAGACCAATACACCGGGGAACATCAGCAATGTCGTTCATTTGGTGGCAAAATTGAATCATTTCCTGTGGCATGTGTTTATGTTTGTACTCCCTATTTTACAGGTGAAATAACAGCATGTGTCATTGATGATCCTGTGACAGACCTCATTCTTGGAAATCTGAAGGGTGTTTCCACGTCTTGTGGAGGACAATGTGGTTTTTTTGTGCCTTGTATGGTAAGCACTCGTTTACAAGAGAAAAAAGAAAGGCAAGGTCAAAAACCCCTGGTTCTCCCCCATGTGTCAAAATTGGATGTGACTCCTGAACATTTGAGTGATTTTACAAAAGACAGATACAACATTGACTCATTTGTTTCAGAAAGTTGTTCCTGAGGTACCTGACAAAGTGACTGATATTGTGTACGTAAAAAAGAATGATCTTTTATATCGTCTTTTTCCTAAAGATGAACAGGTGGTGGGAGCAGATTGTTGTTCCTATGTCGTTACGTGACACTGTTTTGCATACTGCACATGATTCCATGTTTTCGGGTCATTGTGGAGTCAAACGTACTCTTCAACGTGTGTTGTCTTTTTTTTTTTTGGCCTGGTGTTAGTGTGCAAGTTTCAAAATATTGTCAATCATGTGATGTCTGTCAGAAAACAATTCCCAAAGGTCGTATATACCATTTGCACCTTTGCAGAGAATGCCAGTCGTTACTGAACCATTCAGTCGTGTTTGTATTGATTTGGTTGGTCCATTTCATGTTTCCATTCTGGTTTTCGTTATGTGCTTACTGTCATGGATGTTGCTACCAGGTATCCTGAGGCTATATCTTTGAAAAAGATTGATACCATTTCTGTGGCAGAAGCATTTCTTTCTATTTTTTCCAGAATGGGAATTCCTGATGAAATATTATCTGACTTGGGTACTCAGTTTGTGTCAGATCTCATGAAAGAAATATTTCGTTTACTTTCAATTTCTGCATGTACTACATCTCCATACCATCCACAGTCAAAAGGGCTCGTGGAAAGATTTAATAATTACTTTCAAGATGATGTTGAAAAAAGTTTCTAAGGAAAGACCATCAGACTGGGATCGATACATTCCAGCCATACTTTTTGCTTACAGAGAATTGCCGAACGAGAGAGCACAGGTTTCTCTCCTTTTGAGTTGCTTTTTGGTCGTTCACCAAAAGGACCTATTAGCATCCTGTCAAAGTCATGGTCTGGGGACAATGTGTCTCAAGAAGAAAAAAATGTTTTTGATTATGTTTTTAATTTACAAAATCGTATAGCAGATGGATGTCGCATTGCCCAAGAAAATGCTTACAGCAGTGCAACTACGCATAAAAAGTATGCTGATCGTGGAGCAAAGATGCGTGTGTTTTCTGTGGGTGACAGTGTGTTGGTGCTTTTAACAGATGACAAGAGCAAGATGCATGTGATGTGGAAAGGACCATTCGTCATCATTGAAAAATGTTCTGATGTTAATTACAGGATTGATATGAATGGGTGTGAAGAAAATTTTCCATGTTAACATGTTGAAAAAGTACTTTCACAGATCTGATGTTATGATCAACAATGTTGCTGTTCCTGATGATAATTTCAGCGTTGGCATGTGACATTTCAGGTGTGTTATCAACGGATTGTGTGACAGAACATTTACAACCTGTTGACAAGCCTTCTGTGTTTCACAAGGTGCCTGTAATTCATGAAACTGCTGTTGGTGTGGTTCAGTACACTGGTAGTGATGTTATTCAACTGCCTACATTATCCTTAAAAGGTGAAACTTACGAGGATGTCAAGATCAACGAGGACTTGAAACCATCTCAAGTAACTCAACTTAAGTGTTTACTACAGAATTATACAGATATACTTACAGACAAGCCAGGATCTGCAGTTGGTGTTGAACCTCATAGGATACGGTTGACAACAGATGTTCCTGTACGAATGAAGTCGTATCCTTTACCTTTTGCAAAAAAAAGCAAGTTATTGAAAGAGAGGTACAGGTCATGCTGGATCTTGGGGTCATTGAAAAGTCAAATTCTCCATATGCGGCTCCTGTGGTGCTGGTTTCAAAACCAGATGGTTCAGTCAGATTTTGTATTGATTACAGGGCTTTAAACAAAGTGACTGTTTTTGATTCTGGACCAATACCTGATGTGGAGGATTTGTTTTGTCAACTGAGTCAAGCCAAGTTTTTTGTGAAATTGATCTGACCAAAGGTTATTGGCAGATACCGATGAGTGATGGAGATAAGAAAAAGACAGCTTTTCAGACACCATTTGGGCTTTTTCATTTTTTGCGAATGCCTTTTGGTTTGCAGAATGCACTGGCAACTTTTGCTAGAATGATGAGACAACTCAGGTTGCATGAACTGTCTGCTGTCAGTTTTTTTATGATATTTTGCTGGCTTCACAAACATGGAGTGATCTACTGAGATGTTTGAAAAATGTTTTTGAAAGACTCCGTTCTTTGGTTTGACAGCAAGGCCATCAAAAATCATGGCGGGTTTTCAAAAACTGGAGTTTTGGGGGCATACAATTGCTGTGGGTTCAATGCAGCCAGAAAAGAAGAAAATGGAAAAGATTTTGGCAATCAAAACCCCATGTTCAAAGAAACAGGTTCGTTCGCTTCTTGGTTTGTTATCTTATTATAGGCGTTATGTCCCCAACTTTGCAACTCTCACAGCTCCATTAACTGAGTTGACAAAGGGTTCCAAGCATTCATCTATTGATTGGACTGTAAATTGTCAGAATGCTTTGGCAGCAGTTCAAAATGTTTTGAATTCTTTTCCTGTTTTGCTTTGCCCAACTTAGCAAGAGATTTTGTCCTCAGGACTGATGCAAGTTCAACAGGAATGGGTGCTGTTCTTTTGCAGGAACAACAAGATTTATTGCATCCTGTACAGTTTGCAAGTAAGAAGTTCACTGATGCACAGTCAAAGTATTCTACTATTGAACGGGAATGCTTAGCGATTGTGTGGGCACTTGCAAAATTTGAGCATTTCTTGACAGGCAGGTTTTTTTTTGTCTTGCAGACGGATCACAGACCTCTGACGTTTTTGAAGACATCAAAAAAACAAAGAATAACCGTCTGTTGTGGTGGTCTTTGGCGATCCAGCAATTCAGTTTTAGGGTTGATCCAATTTCAGGGTCCAGCAACGTGATCGCTGATATTTTGTCTCGACCGCAATGAGCAGGGTGTGTGTTTTGAAGTTTTGCTGTGAAAGTTGAGCTAATATATATTTGTTTGTGAGTAATGGAATATTGTTATATGCAATATTGATTACTTGCGGGGATGACAGTTGATGCATTGATGCTGTTTTTGAATTTTTTTTTTGCAAACGTTTTTTATGTATGTACATTTTTCTGTTCGCATGTACTCATGTTCTTTGGGAAAGTCTTTTTGAGAATACTGTCAATGGTATATATATATATTTTTTTTGAGAACTCCCTATACTCTGCTTTGGAAAAAATTTGATGAATCAAATTTTTTTTTATCGGAGGTTGGGGGATGTCATGTGAATGAGAAAAGTGTTATGTGAATGGAGAAGTTTCATATCAAAGACAAGAGTGGTAAGAGATTTTGTAATTTTTGCGATTGTGGAATGGAGCCTACGGTTTTGATGCTTTTTTGTATTCATGGAGTGCAACCACCAGTGATGTGGAAGAGTGGGACGCTGAGTGGATTGTGAAGTGTGTTCACCCAATGTGAGGAAGGGTGGAAGATTATTGTTACTTCAGAGGAGCTCTGGACACGGACATAGGAGGATGTCCTATCGTAACCCTCGTGGGTTTTAATATAGTTAGGACTAGGATTGTCCTATGCAATGCAACCCTGGGTTGGGTGTACTACATGGTTGGACTGGTTTGTCCTATGCAACCCTGGTTTGGGTGTGCTTAACCCTTGGTGGGTGTAAGATGCCTGGCGTGGCAAAGTTTCACTCACTAAGTATAGAGTGTAGATGTAGACTGGAAGTCTACTAGGGTAGGCTTGTTGCTTATCCCTAGAAGGTGAGTACCAGTTGGGGTTGTAAACTGGTTAAAGCAATTACATTAAAGGTGTAATTGTAATGATAACAGAAGTTTGATGATTATAAGATTTGAGGATATTGCGCTATTTGGAAAAAGAGAAAGATGAACGTTGAACGCGAAAAGAAAAGAAAAATTGAAAAATAAATAAATGAAATATTGTTGTATAAAGATTTCTTTCTGTACCCCAACTGTAGGTAGGAATAGGGTGGCGGAACAAGACTCATGTGAGTATTCTATTTTGATTTTGGAGTGAATGTAAAAGGAGTTAAAAAGGAGCTATGAATAATAAAAGAGAGAAGAAAGAAAAAAAAAAATAAAATTCATTTTTAGAGGTTAACCCTGGACCTAGGGTTTCGTTACAGAATCCCTCAGCGTCCAGTGGTGTTCCCGAGTAAGGTGTACCAGTCTAGTGAGGATCCAGGCTGTGGTGGTCCAGAGGTGGTACAGCCATGTGCACGAAAGCTCCTCGACAAGTCAAGAAGATGACTTGTCTTTACTGCAATTATTTAATATAATGAACTGATAGTGTAATATGTATGTGTGTGTTTGATTCTTGATAAAACTTTGAATATGTATTATTGTTTATATGTGTGAAAAATCTTATGAAGAGAAGAAATAATTATTGGAAAACGTACTGAAGTGAAAAGAAGATTTAGGACCCTTTTCTTTATTATTGAGTAAAGGGAGCGTTTTATAGAAAAACTTAATTTTGTGGTGATAGTGCTCCTTTGGGTGAATGGAGTGATTGTGCGTTGCATACGAAGTAAGCATACTGTGTTTGTGAGTGCAAGTGTGGATGTTCACAAACATGGGTGTGTGACATCACAACACAATGCAACACGATATAGGGTAGTGTAAACGCGGGTTGACCGTTTTGTTTTCTAGAATTTTTTTTTTGACATGATAGTGTTGCGTAATGACTGAAGACGAGAAGAATTACTGGAAATTGGAAAATGCCTTACATTGGTGAGATATTCTCCCAGCAGGATGGGCCACCACGTCGTCATGCCATTCTTGTGCGCAATGTCCTCGATGCAACGTGTCCAGAGAGGTGACAGGGCGACGTGGCAGCCTTGATTGGCCTCTTCGTTCTCCAGACCTCATGCCTCGTGGATTTCTTTTTTTTTTTTTTCTGGGGTGCTGTGAAAGAGGAAGTACTCCAAAAAAAAACCACGCACTCAGCCTCAGCTGCGTGGGTTCGTGACAGAGGCCTGCCAGGAAATCAATACCAAACTGGAACTGGGCATTGCTGTGTGTCGCAGCCAAGAATGTGTCAATGGTAAGGGCGGACACCTTGAACACGTATGAGACTGACAGTGTGTCTTTTTGTGTTGGAACAGATGTTCTCCTTGCAGTCATAGATGGTAAATGGTAATGGCGACTGTCAGCAATACAACAGGTTACACTACAACACAACACAATACAGTATTGCACAGCATAACGTAGCGTAATACAATGCTGAGCAGGACGAATGTCGTCAGTTACTTTCTGACGATGAGGTCACATATAAGACAGCACAATACAACATAACACAGTACAATAGGAAGAAAAATGCTGTTCTTGTTATGACAGCAGTGTTCATCAAGGAAAAACAAAGATAACGGCTGTTCTCGTTATAACAGCAATGTTCATCAAGGAAAACAGATAACGACTGTTCTTGTTATAATAGCAGTGCTCATCAAGGAAAGAAGAGATAACGGCTATTCTTGTTATGACAGCAGTGCTCACTAAGGAAAATGGGAATATTGACTGTTCTGTATAACAACAGTGTTCATGAGAAAGACAGAGATAAAAATTGTCATAATGAAAGCATATTCATCAAAGAAAACACAGACAGTGACTGCTGTCATGACGAAAGCACTATTCATCATCGGTTTTAGTTTTGAGAGAAATTTCTGTCGAAGTAGCTTGACCAACAGATTTTGTCGTACACAGGTACGCTGCTTCAGATCAGCTGCATATGAGACCATGATGAAGTAAACAGAAATTAAGGGGAGGGGGGTATCAATGTTGGTGGGGGATAAGGAAGAGAGGAGTGGGGAAGAATAAACCTGGACTGGGGGTTATCAAATTGCAAGTGTAATTCAAAGTGTAGATGAGAAGCAAAATGATCACTTCAGCTGTTTTTTTTGCCCTTGAAAATTTGTTTTCCTTCTGTGAATCAATGTCAAATTAATTGTACCACTTTCGAGACTTCTTCGCAAACCACAAACTAATCATCTTTGTCTTTTTAAGATCTTGACCAAAACAACTTATAACATATCGATGTTTATTTAGCCAAGTCAAACCTGACTGCATTCAGTTGTCCGAAGAAAGTGATCTGAAACAATAGACAGAGAAAAAGAAGGAATGAGCGAGAAAATTCAAATTGGTGTGTGTGTGTGTGTGTGTGTGTGTGTGTGTGTGTGTGTGTGTGTGTGTGTGTGTGTGTGCGTGCGTGCGTGCGTGCGTGTTTGTGTGTGTGTGTGTGTGTGTGTGTGTGTGTGTGTGTGTGTGCGTGCGTGCGTGCGTGCGTGCGTGCGTGTGTGTGTGTGTTCCCCTACCTTTGTTTGGTTGGTCGATCGGTGGGCAGTGTTTTTCTTTTTTTTTTTTTTTAAGTAAGGCAAGCAACCATTGCGCGCTGCTGTCAATGTAACATTCTTTCACTACAATTGATCTTTGCCAGGATTCTGTCATAGCAAAAGCAGATTCAACTCGTTGTCTATGGGAAAGTAAAACCGTCTGTGTGTGTGTGTGTGTGTGCGTGCGCGCGCGCGCGCGCGCGCGCGCGTGTGTGTGTGTGTGATTGCTTTAGTAACTCATTAAGTGCTGATAAGATGATCGCTTTACGTTTCGCTTATCAATTCATTTTCCCCCTTGAATTGATTTCTTTGTTTTGAATTCATCTTTGCGTAATGAGAACTGCAATACAGCTATAACTACTGAGTAGACTTCTGAACTATATGTGTGTGTGTCAAAAGATTTTTTTGACTTTTTTTTTTAAAATGCTAGTCACACGTATTCATCTCCAGGGAAAGGACCGTATAAAAAGAAGCAAGTTCTCGCTTATCAATGTGGTGTGGGATAATGTTGACAAGAATTTCATCTGCCTGTCCCTAAATTAAAATGTGATTTCTGAAAGTATGGCACACTCAAATGAACAACATTTCAAATGTCAGTTAACTTTTCTTTCCATTTTCGGATCATTCAGATTGGAAAGAATGAGATGGACCTCTCGATAAAATTCACTGTGAATGATTGAAATCAAAATGTAATTCTGCTAGAGGAAGGCGACTGTATTTAAAGCGGGTTGGAAAGACGTTCCCCCAATGGTTGAAATCTTTCCGATCAATTCCAATTCGCCTTGTGCGTGTGCGCACACGTATTTGTGTGTTACATAAATGTGGGCAATGGGTGAAGGTGCTGGGGACGAAGAGGGGTGGGAGGGGGGAGATATAATCTCACTTTCCAATAACAGTGCTCGTTTTAGTCAAAGATTGGTGAAAACATTTCCAGGTGTTGAACATGCTTACAAATGCCAACTGTGTTGCTATTTCACTAAATAGGTCTTACAACTAAAACCCACAAAAACTATCCATTGTTCGTTGAGAGCCATTCTTAGCTCACCTCAAGTCAAACAATGGCATAGTTGTGAACAAAGTCACGGCCGACACCGCGTCATCATCCACTTGTCACAGTAACACAGTCACTGAAAACGTACTCACTTCACGAAACTGATGTAGAATGTGTCTGAAATCTTTTGAGAGAGAGAGAGAGAGAGAGAGAGAGAGAGAGAGAGAGAGAGAGAGAGAGAGAGAGAGAGAGAGAGAGACAGAGAGACAGAGACAGACAGAGAGACAGACAGACAGACAGACAGACAGAGAGAAAATTCTTAGGTGCTGCGATGAGAAATACCGTAGATATCAATACAACACACACACACACACACACACACACACACACACACACACACACACACACACACACTCGCACACAATCTCTCTCTCTCTCTCTCTCTCTCTCTCTCTCTCTCTCTCTCGCTGTCTCTCTCTCTCGCTGTCTCTCTCTCTCTCGCTCTCTCTCTCTCTCTCTCTCTCTCTCTCTCTCTCTCTCTCTCTCTCTCTTACACACACACACACACACACACACACACACACACACACACACACACACACACACACACCTCTGGTATATGGGTCCCCTGGAAAAGCTTTTGAAAAACAAATTGCATTCTTAATGAACAGGCAAACGTTTTTGCCCATTCAAACAAAAGCATCCAAAGTGAAACAATAAATCAGGCCATTGGAGATTCGCAGTAAAAGCTCAGATTTAATCGAGTTGGAGTCATGAGCATGTCGTCTTGGCTGCTTTCAATTGTAATGGATTCTGTACGTTTCCAGCAAACGTAAACAACTTTGTTGCAATTCGAGCTTGACTCTTAAGAGGTCAACGGCGTCAGCTACAACGGCGACTTCTCTGAAAACTGCAAACCCTCTAACTATAAGACTATGGGCCCCTCATTAAGCAGGTCTGTGTTACATCTCGTTACCTTAGAAACAAAATTTTAAACCCCATTGTGACCTCCAAAGAAAACTTCTGTTTGTATTAAGTGGACTATGAACAAGAATATTATGAACTAGTGACTAGACTGTGTTTTCTCTCTCTCTCTCTCTCTCTCTCTCTCTCTCTCTCTCTCTCTCTCTCTCTCTCTTGCTATTGTTCCCATGCCGTTCCCTCCGGCTTTTCCGAAGAAAGCCACAGTCATACAGGTTTGTTCCACCCACAGACCCAGTGCTGGCAGTCCACAGATTGCTGCAGAAGCAGTCCCTACCAGGCTGTCATGAGGTTGCCCTGCTCTTGTGGGAACCTCAAGTTTCCGTTTTGTTTTACACTGTCTTCCCGTGACGAGTTCATGTGGCGCTCCCTATAGGGAAGGACGTTCACTCATGCTGGCTAAGAAGTTATTGTCGTCGATGGGGAGCTTACGAGGTGGTGCCCTGCGTATGTTGGATCAGAGCAGGTATCACTGACTAGAAGTGCAGTGTCTCTGGTAGGTTGCCTCGTGTCGACCTGATCGTGACAGCTCTCAGTACATGGGGTGAATTTCCTAAATCTACACAGTATGGGTATGAAATAATCATTAGTATTGTTAAATCCCAGCTAACAAAAATGCATTAAAGACGCAACAACAGCAACAAAGTATTTCATTTTGGAGTTGAGCAGGGGATGAGAAAGATGTGGAGTGTTAGTGAGTTTTTAGAAAGATGTTTACCTCTCTCACACACGCGTGGATACATGTGCATTATTGTGTGTTCTCTTGTTGAAGGAAAGTGCTCAGCGATGACGATTTTTGACACGTGCTTCAAGCGAGTGAAGGGGGCAGTGGGGAAAGTGTTCAACAGCTATGGAGAACTGGTGGGCAGACACCCTCTTCCCTTCATCGTCCTCCCCATCCTCATCTTCGGTGGTCTGGGGGCAGGTCTGGTTGCCATGGAGCAGGAGACAGACATGGAGACCATCTACTTCCCCAAGGACAGCCGGGCCATCAAGAACCGCCAGTTTGTACGGGACACCTTCCCAGATGTCAACGGCGTCAGCTACAACGACTTCTCTCAAAGCGACAATGACAAAGCCACCAGTTTCATCTTCAAGACTAAATCAGGACAGAGTGTTTTTGATTCGGCCGTGACCGCTGAAATATCTGCCATTGTGACGG
Organism: Conus betulinus; assembly: GCA_016801955.1. Lineage (NCBI taxonomy): Eukaryota > Metazoa > Mollusca > Gastropoda > Neogastropoda > Conidae > Conus > Conus betulinus. The sequence continues at coordinate 423,911 of JADBJO010001423.1, forward strand.
CTGTGTGGAGAGTCTCAGCAGCTCCGGGGAAAACCTACAGTGACTTCTGCGCCAAGTCCTCAGGCACGTGTTTCGTGGCCGGAAAATTAGCTCTGGATTCTACTTTCCAGACAGCAGTAGCTGCCAACATGGTCACCTACCCTACCTGGAATGACAATCTCCTCGATCTCTTCCTGTCTGGCGAGACCCTCAATGCAGGGAAACTGGTCTCAGCCACAGTTCTCAAGATCTCCTTCAAGCTGGCAGAAGATGCAGCAGACGACTGGGTGGAGAAGTTCCTGGAATATGCAGAAAGTCTAGACCCGACCACTGTTGAAGTGGCTTATGAGACTCCGGACTCTTTGAGTGAGGAACTGGACAAGAGCACCAAAGGGGACATCATCTTCTTCTCCCTGACCATCTCCGTTATCTGTATCTACGCCTCTATTGTCACTGCGGGAGGTAATCCAGTGTCCACGCGTGGCATGCTGGCTTTTGGCGGCAACCTGGCGGCAGGTCTGGGTATCCTGGGCTCCATGGGACTTCTCAGCGCGTGTGGGGTCAAGTTCGTCAACATCGTCGGCGTCATCCCTTTTCTCATCATTGGTAAATCTCTCTCACTGTCTCTCTCTCTCTCTCTCTCTCTTTCTCTCTCTCTCTCTCTCTCTCTCTGTCTCTCTCTCTCTCTCTCTCTCTCTCTCTCTCTCTCTCTCTCTCAGATGAAAAAGAAGAAGAATGAAATTATTTACTCACATCCAACTGCCATTGTACAACGGTTCTTCTCTCGCAGAAATGAATGGATTGTTAGTTTGGATCCAGTCCGTAAGCCACATTTTGTTATGATCTTTGGCGTACCGTGGTTTGGCAGGACAGATAACTCAGCAGAATTTCACCCCCTTGTAATGTGTGGCGGTGACAATGTTCCTCAAATGTCCTGTTGTGAAATGCATGTTACGTGCCAGTCCGTGTGCCAGACTGGGTTCATGCTGTAATAGAAAAGGGAATGTGGAGCACATCCCTGTCTTTATGTCATACACTAAAAAACAGACTATAGCCCTTGTCAATTATCAGCATGTATACTATTGGAAATGCTCTGCTTTGACAACTCTATCAATTACTTTACAATAAATTGGAAGTACAGTGTCTGTTTTTCAATGTTCAGTAAAACTTGTAAATTTACCTCTTTGGTATTCAAAGACTGTAACGACTAAGAAGAGCCAAACCCCTGTTCTGTGTCACGTCAGTGAGCTGGATGCTGAACTGGTCCTCATCTTTCATTGAATTGCTCCAGACTGAGGGGAGGTCTACTCCGGCAACGAGTTCAAAGCCTCTAAAGAGATTCACAGATCAGTACTCAATGGCCATCGCAACCGTCGAAAAACAAACAAGCAAACAAACGCAGGTCAAACATTTTCAGTTTCACTTCTCTTTCTGTACGCTTTCTTTTTTTTCAATATTTATAGATTATCACACGGCGCCCGACAGCCAATAACTTATCATGAAGTATCATAGAGTGATCGAGAATTCTGACGTATTCCAGCCAGTCAAAATGCATGGAACTTTCTCAATAAAAAGATCGAGAACCATCACGTGTTATAGCCAGTGAAAATGCTCATAACGTCCAAGAAATAATTTCTGGAAGATTTTGACACTTTCTGCCCAAGTACGGTACTTTAAAGAGACCCTCTGGATTATTACGTAATTTGTGCGTACGTCCTTGGTAAACAAACATCACATCAAACTTAGCTCGTACTGATTTGAATCGACCGATGATAATCATATGTGAAGTTGAACTGTTTGTAATACTGGCGCACCAGAATATTGACTGTATTTACTTGTTAAAGGAACGTTAGAAAATGCCGAATGACTTCAGTCTTCTCGTCTCTTTCCAGGCATCGGTGTAGACGACATGTTCCTGCTGATGTCCTCCTGGAGTGAGAGCCTTCCCAGCGAGGCCTCAGAGCAGACCGTTCAGAAGGTGCCCCAGATTTTGGGCAAAACCGTAGCCAGTGCTGGCATCGGCATCACCATCACCTCGGTCACCGATTTCCTGCCTTCGTCATCGGCACAACGTCTGTCTTCAGGAGCGTCACCAACTTCTCTCTCTATGCCGGTCAGTGGATTTAGGTCATCCCAATTGTAATCAGCGTATCATCGGCATCCCACGTTATTGTGGTCTTTACTGCTAAGGTTTTTGTTCACTCTTTTCCCTTTCGTTTCATCAAATAATAAATCGGAATATTTTCTGATGCCACGATATGCAGCTGAAAGCCTACAGTTACCTTGTATCTGGTTGCTGCTCCCAGCTTCCTCTCTGCCTCCCTCCGTTCCTCTTCCTCTCTCTTGTCTCCTACTTTCCCGTTCTTTTGTGAACACTTTTCAATACACACAGGAAAGACCACCCGCATAAATGTAACCAACAAATTAATGTCTTAAGTATACACTCAAAGAAAAAAAGACGAGATGCCTTAATTGATGCTTAGAATTATACATAAATCTCCATGTTTCTGGATTATCGTATCTTTTTCATGCAGCAGCCCACGGGACTGTCTGGTGTTGTCTGTAAGATGTGATTCACAGCTTGTTAGAATTAGTGCATCAGACTGTGGATGGGATTTATTTTCAATATTAGTTTGGTTGATGCTTTCTTCTTTGAACATGCGAGATAGATAACAGAAGACTTTCTTTGTTTCTTTTGGTTTTTGTCCCTGACAGAAGAAGCAGGCAATGAAAATTAGCATTACTGTGGAGACAGTCAGTATCATGATTACTGTTTTTCTTTAATTGCTGAAGTTGCAGATAATTAAAAGTATTACTCTCCTTTCTCCTTTCTTTCTTTAAGCAGGAAATGACCACATATTTTATCTTCACGGTAATGTCCGGTAATGTAATATATTTTCCTTTCTTCACAGTAGAGATACAATGAAAAATGTGATTTTCCTTTCTCTGTAGTAATGACAAGCGATGAACGATGTTACTTTCCTTTCTTTGTGGTAGTAGCAGGCAATGAATATATAGATTATTGTCCATCTTTACAAGAGAGGCAGTTAATGAAAGAGATCGTTTTCCTTTCTTTGGAGTGTAGGCATATGAAACACTTCTATCTTTTTTTCACAGGAGAGGCTGATGATGAAATATATTATATGATTGATTTTTTTTTTTAGTAAAGGCAGATCATATAAAACATTACATTCATCTGCACAGGAGAGGCAAATTATGGAAAGCATTATTTTCCTTTCCAGACAGGTAAAGAAGGATGCGATGAATGTAGAGGCAGATGATAGAAAACCTTTTTGTAATTTGCGAATAGTTTGCGAATAGAAGAGGCAAATAGTGGCAGATACTCTTTCTTTTCTTTGTGCAAGAAACATAGAATGAACGATATTATTTCACTTTCTTTACACTGGAATCAGAACATAAATGCCATTCATTTCCTTTCTTTACATGAGAGACAAAGAATGTAAAATCTTAATATCTTTTCTTTATTGGAAAAGCAGATGAAAGTATTATTATTCTTTCTTTACGCTAGAAACAAATAATAGAATACATTCTCTTTTTTTCAACAGGTAAAATGAAGGATGGAAACCATTATTTTCTTTTCTTCTCAAGAGAGACTGCTACTGAAAGAAAATCATTTTGTTTCCTTCCCAGGAGAAGCAAATAATGTAAGTTCCTGTTTTCTGTTCCTTACACGACAGGCAGAAAAGGGAAGGTTTTATTTTTCCTTTCTCTACAAGGGACGCAAAGGATTGTACATCTTACTTTGTTTTCCTATGCAGAGAGGCAGATGACGAAAGACATTGATGGCTGATCTTTCCTTTTCTTCAGGAGTGGCCGTGCTGTTCTGCTACCTGGCCAGTGTCACCCTGTTCAGCGGCTGTCTGGCCTTCCACGGGCGACGGGTGTACTCAAGGCGCCATTCCTTCACCTGCATGGTCACCAAGACGCGCGCCGACCTGAAGCAAGAAGGACGATCCACGTGCTTCGCTGTCACATGCGGCGGCAACCCACCTAGGAAAGAAAGAGACGATGAAAGTCTCTGTGAAAAATTCCCCTCCAAATTCTTACCTTTCCTGATCAAGAACAGTATCGTTAGCATTGTGATAATTCTGCTGTTTGTAGGGTACCTGGCAGTTTCCATTTATGGCGCCATTAAATCTTAAACAGGACCTGGTTCTGCAGAATCTGGTCTTGGACTCTTCTTACTATCACGAGTTTCTGACCCTCTCTGACGAGTACTTTCCCTACCAGAATCCCTGTCGGCTTTATCGTCAAAGAAACTGTGGACTATTCTGGAAACGATGGTCCCTTGTTCCAGGACATTATACAGGAAGCTCAAAACGATGCTAGCGTAGACTCCAGCTTTGAAAGATACTGGCTGACGTCCTACAAAGCCTCGCCACAGTACAATGCTGGAGCGCCACAGAACTTTATCAGTAATCTGCAGACTTTCCTGGCCAGCAATCCGGACTTTGAGGCGGACATTGTGTTTGACAATACCAACACCAACATTCTGGCTTCCAGGTGTTTCGTGATGTCCACTGCCAACAGTGATCAGCACGACGACGCCGAGCTGATGGAGAGGATGCGAGAGGTGGCGGACGACTCCTCCTTGCCAGTCTTTGCTTACCACTCGTCCCTTGTGGCCTATGAATAGTTCCTGGCCGTGCTGCCTGCCACACTCCTCATGGTGGGCTGTGCTGTGGCGGTGATGACTGTGGTCACCTTCCTCTTCCTGCCTCACGTCCTCATGGTCCTGCTGGTGGTCCTCACCATCGTCATGATTTTGGTGGGCATCTTTGGCTTCCTGTACTTCTGGGACCTGACCTTGTCCTCCATCACCATGATCCACCTGGTGATGAGTGTCGGCTTCTCTGTGGGACTTTTCGGCCCATGTGTGTGCCGCTTACCTCTTGTCCCACGCTGGCAGTCGCCAGGAGCGAGCCCGTGACGCCATCCGCCATGCTGCCGGCCCCATCCTGAACGGGGCCACCTCCACCATGATGGGCGTGCTGCTCCTCCTGGCTTCCTCCTCCTACATCTTCCAGTCCTTCTTCAGAGTCATGTTTCTTGTCATCCTCTTTGGGCTGCTGCATGCCGTCTTCTTTCTGCCTGCTGTTCTCTCTCTCCTGGGACCTGAAAACAAATCGCCGAGAAACAGCGTGGAAGAGCTAACCGTCGCCAGTCCTATAGAAGCAGCTCCCAATGGCTCTGTGAATACTAATGGGAGCTGTCATGGCGTATAAGTGCTATTCCATGCACATTGTATCGCAGACGTTTCTCAGACGACGCAAGATCCAAAACCATGACTGTGTAGTCATTTAGAACCATAATGACTCGGTTGCCATGTATTAATCCGGTGACTGTTTTATTTTTCGTATCAGGCTTTTTCCTCCAAAGTTTTCTGGACACGCTAACGATTTAGATCAGCAACAAGATTGTCAAAAATGCTTCGTTTGCTGTTTGAGTGTTTCTTGCTATTGTTTCGCTGTGATGCTGTTATTGTTGATTTTTCAGATCTCGCCCAATGGAGATGCAAACGTTTTCTGTTGGTGTGGCCATATTTTTGTCAGCATTTTTCATGCCATTTAAACTGTGATACTGTTGATGTGTGTGTGTGTGTGTGTGTGTGTGTGTGTGTGTGTGTGTGTGTGCGTGCGTGCGTGCGTGCGTGCGTGCGTGCGTGTGTGTGTGTGTGTGTGTGTGTGTGTGTGTGTGTGTGTGTGTGTGTTGCCATTAGCATTACTATGACTTTAAATCTTAAGCATAATGGTATTTTGGATTAATTTTGACAAAAACTGTTAATACTCTGGCCTGCGTATACAATCTCTTTTGGGGGGGATTTTTTTTTGTTTTGCATTTTTGTTTATTAAAAAAATGTATGCTCACTCTCTTTTTCACGCTTGTATATTCAGGATTAATCAATGAATCGATGTATCAATGAAACTCTCTCTTTCTCTCTCAATGTGTAGTTTTAAATTTTCTTTAAATCTCCTTGGAAATAGGGCCTTGGGGTAGATGTATTACTGCATGATCAAATAGATAGATACGAAGTGTACTGTAAACGTATCACATCTCATTCAGCCATTGCTTTATCGGTGCTTATTCCAAACTTGTAATAGTTACCGAGGAGTACCGCAAGGTAAAAAGTTATCCCCATTATTCTTTTCGTTTTTACATTAATGATCTGTAATATTGGGGGAAAGGGTTGTTGTGTTGTTATTGTTGTTGTATATTACTGATTTTTATGCTTTTTTGTTTATTTATTGGTTTGTTTTTGCTTTAATTTGACTTGTACAGCGATCAATCCTTACCTTGATTCAGAAGACTCGATATGGGGTGCTCCGGTGCTTATTACAGAGTACTCCATGGCGCAGTGAGCAGTCTGAATCAAGATTTTTTTAAAGTTTAATTTCTCTCTTAGAGCTGACAATAACTTCAATCTTCTATTTTATTATTATGTAAAGAAA
>JADBJO010001424.1:0-85000 GCA_016801955.1 Conus betulinus
TTCCGTCTCCTTCCCACTAATCCCTCCTTTGTCATCATTCCGTCTCCTTCCCACTAATCCCTCTCCTCAAACTGAAACAATTGCAGACGGTTCGTGTGGAACTTTTTCCGCCTGGAGAACGAGCACCTGAACAACTGCGGCCAGTTTCCGCTGTGCGGGACATCTCCATTGGCCCCATCGACTCCAACCTGGAGCAGCAGCTCATCGACATCATGGATGACGATGATGGAGTGGAGGCTCGCCTGTCTGACCGCCGCATGGCTTTCAAGTGAGTGTGTGGTAGAGCATTCCATCACCAGTAGATGTTGGCTCAAAGACAGTAACCCTTCTCCTTTCCTGGGCTCACTGATTGTCTGCATATTTCTTCATTCTTTCTGTAAGGAAGCTTCTTCCAGCCATCATTACATTGATTTGCAGATGCAAACAGAAACACGCCACACAGACACGGTCCACTTAGTCCTCCCTTTAAACATATTTCTACATGCCCATACATTACAGGTCTCATTTCATTAAGATATCTTGGGGAAAATCTTACTTTTACCTGGTTGACTGGACGTCTGATGGAAGTTCGGCATCTCTGCCATCCAAGTCTGATCACTTGTGGGTTTCATCTCTGCTGAATGATTCCAGACTGGCGGAAATGATCAGAAACAGTGAAAGACAGACAGTGCAGTAGCACAGTCCGTCCTTCCACCAGTGTTGGCAAGCAGAAAAAGAAACAAGAAAGGAAAAAAGAGATGTTCCTTGATGCAGTTGGTACAGGTTACAGACCGTGTTGGTTACAGACTGTGTTGGTTACAGACCGTGTTGGTTACAGAAAAGGAAAAAAGAGATGTTCCTTGATGCGGTTGGTACAGGTTACAGACCGTGTTGGTTACAGACTGTGTTGGTTACAGACCGTGTTGGTTACAAACCGTGTTTGTTTGTTTTCCTGCTGCAATCACTTTTGCACATTCCTACTTGTACTGTTGTCCCCCCCCCCCCCCCCCCCCCCCCTCCCCAACCCCCACCCCCTGTTAAATTGTCTTTGCCTGTTAGTTTGGATGGTAATGGAATAAGAGCTTCGCTGTCTTCGTTTCAGGTCCAAGAAGAACTCGCGTCTGTTTGTGGATGAGGATGATGAGCGGGTGCCTCTGGTGAATGGAGACAAACGCGTCAAACGTGTGTAGCGGACAGGACAGATCAGACACATCGAACACAACAAGCAGGTGGTGTGTGTAACAAACGTTGAAATAGTCTTGTGTGCAAATTTTGTGGCAAAGGGGAGAGTATAGCAAACATTGGAACAGATTGTTGAGCGGAATGTGTAGCAAATGTTGGAACAGATTGTTGAGTGGAATGTGTGGCAAACGTTGGATCAGATTGTTGAGTGGAATGTGTAGCAACGTTGGATCAGATTGTTGAGTGGAATGTGTAGCAAACGTTGGAACAGATTGATGAATGGAGTGTGTAGCACATTTTGGAACAAACTGTGGACTATGAGTAGCAAATGTTGGAACAGATTGTGAGTGTGTGCAGTAAATGTTGGAACCAATACTAGACTGTGTAGCAAATATTTAAACAGATTGTGGAGTGTGTAGCAGATGTTGGAACAAATAACAAACTGTGTAACAAATGTTAATGCATTATAAAGCAGACATTGGAACACATTATGGAAAGTTAGCAAATGTTGGAACAGGTTAATGAGAATGAGTGGGCGTGTGTAGCAAACCTTGGAACAGATGGTTGAGTGTGTAGCAAGTGCTGGAACAAATTGTGGGAGTGTGTAGCAAGTGCTGGAACAGATTGTGGAGTGTGTAGCAAATGTTGGAACAGATTGTGGAGTGTGTAGCAAATATTGGAACAGATTGTGGAGTGTGTAGCAAATATTGGAACAGATTGTGGAGTGTGGAGTGTGTAGCAAATATTGGGAACAGATTGTGGAGTGTGTAGCAAATGTTGGAACAGATTGTGGAGTGTGTAGCAAATGTTGGAACAGATTGTGGAGTGTGCAGCAAATATTGGAACAGATTGTGGAGTGTGCAGCAAATATTGGAACAGATTGTGGAGTGTGTAGCAAATGTTGGAACAGATTGTGGAGAGTGTAGCGAATGTTGGAATAGATTGTGGAGTGTGTAGCAAATATTGGAACAGATTGTGGAGTGTGCAGCGAATATTGGAACAGATTGTGGAGTGTGTAGCAAATATTGGAACAGATTGTGGAGTGTGCAGCGAATCTTGGAACAGATTGTGGAGTGTGCAGCGAATCTTGGAACAGATTGTGGAGTGTGCAGCGAATCTTGGAACAGATTGTGGAGTGTGCAGCAAATCTTGGAACAGATTGTGGAGAGTGTAGCGAATGTTGGAACAGATTGTGGAGTGTGCAGCAAATCTTGGAACAGATTGTGGAGAGTGTAGCGAATGTTGGAATAGATTGTGGAGTGTGTAGCAAATGTTGGAAATAGATTGTGGAGTGTGTAGCAAATGTTGGAATAGATTGTGGAGTGTGTAGCAAATGTTGGAACAGATTGTGGAGTGTGTAGCAAATGTTTGGAATAGATTGTGGAGTGTGTAGCAAATGTTTGAATAGATTGTGGAGTGTGTAGCAAATGTTGGAATAGATTGTGGAGAGTGTAGCGAATGTTGGTACAGATTGAGGAGTGTGTAGCAAATGCTTGGACAAGTTGTGGACTGTGTAGCAAATGTTGGAACAAGTTGTGCTCTGTGTAGCAAATGTTGGAGCAGATTGACTATTGATCTTTTTAGCAAACCTTGGAACAGATAATGAATATATTTGCTTAGCAGATTTTGGAAGAAATAGTGGACCTTGTAACAAACCTTGGAACAAATAGTTGACTGTGTAACAAACCTTGGAACAAATAGTATACTGTGTAACTTGGAACAAAAAATTGACTGTGTGACAGACCTTGGAACAAATAGTATACTGTGTAACAAACCTTAGAACAAACAATTGACTGTGTGACAGACCTTGAAACAGGTAATGTACTGTGTAGCAAATGTTGGAACAGATAGTGAAGTGTGTATCAATGTTGGAACAGATAGTGAAGTGTGTATCAATGTTGGAACAGATTGTGAAGTGTGTATCAATGTTGGAACAGATTGTGAAGTGTGTATCAATGTTGGAACAGATAGTGAAGTGTATCAATGTTGGAACAGATAGTGAAGTGTGTATCAATGTTGGAACAGATAGTGAAGTGTGTATCAATGTTGGAACAGATAGTGAATTGTGTATCAATGTTGGAACAGATTGTGAAGTGTGTAGCATAAGTTGGAACAGATTGTGAAGTGTGTAGCATAAGTTGGAACAGATTAATGAGTTGAGTGTGTAGCAAAAGTTGGAACAGATTAATGAATGGAGTGTATTGCAAAAGTTGGAACAGATTAATGAATGGAGTGTATTGCAAAAGTTCGAACAGATTCATGAATGGAGTGTATTGCAAAAGTTGGAACAGATTCATGAATTGAGTGTGTAGCAAAAGTTGGAAAAAACTTATGAGTGAAGTTTTGTCACAAATGTGGGACTTACTTAGACTTAGATGCTCCCACGTCTTGCGATGCATGAGGCAGTCAAGACGCTCCACTGTGCACTGTGGAGACTGAAACAGAGGAATTTAGGAGGATATTGCAGTAATGCATTTAGTAACAATGACAAATCAAAGCAAGTATGAATTTGTCTGTCTCAAGGCTTTAGATCTGAATGGAATGACAGCAGAGGTTATCAAGAAGAAGGGGAGAAAAAAATCACGTCTAGAGGAGAGAATCATACCCAGAGGAGAGAATCATAGCTAGAGGAGAGAATCATAGCTAGAGGAGAGAATCATCTAGAGGAGAGAATCATAGCTAGAGGAGAGAATCATAGCTAGAGGAGAGAATCATCTAGAGGAGAGAATCATACCTAGAGGAGAGAATCATACCTAGAGGAGAGAATCATCTAGAGGAGAGAATCATACCTAGAGGAGAGAATCACATCTAGAGGAGAGAATCACATCTAGAGGAGAGAATCACATCTAGAGGAGAGAATCATACCTAGAGGAGAGAATCACATCTAGAGGAGAGAATCACATCTAGAGGAGAGAATCATACCTAGAGGAGAGAATCATATCTAGAGGAGAGAATCATACCTAGAGGAGAGAATCATACCTAGAGGAGAGAATCATACCTAGAGGAGAGAATCATACCTAGGGAGAGAATCATACCTAGAGGAGAGAATCAAGTCTAGAGGAGAGAATCATACCTAGAGGAGAGAATCATCTAGAGGAGAGAATCATACCTAGAGGAGAGAATCATATCTAGAGGAGAGAATCATAGCTAGAGGAGAGAATCATACCTAGAGGAGAGAATCATACCTAGAGGCATAGAATCATATCTAGAGGAGAGAATCATACCTAGAGGAGAGAATCATACCTAGAGGCATAGAATCATACCTAGAGGAGAGAATCATATCTAGAGGAGAGAATCATATCTAGAGGAGAGAATCATATCTAGAGGAGAGAATCATATCTAGAGGAGAGAATCATACCTAGAGGAGAGAATCAAGTCTAGAGGAGAGAATCATACCTAGAGGAGAGAATCATACCTAGAGGCATAGAATCATATCTAGAGGAGAGAATCATATCTAGAGGAGAGAATCATACCTAGAGGAGAGAATCATACCTAGAGGCATAGAATCATACCTAGAGGAGAGAATCATATCTAGAGGAGAGAATCATACCTAGAGGAGAGAATCATATCTAGAGGCATAGAATCATATCTAGAGGAGAGAATCATATCTAGAGGAGAGAATCATACCTAGAGGAGAGAAAGAATTACAAGAGTTACTGGAAGTAAAAAAAAAAAGAAAATGAAATGGTTTGAGAGAGAGAGAGAGAATGAGCGAACAAAGAACAGTAGCATGGACCGTTTACTTGGATGATACATGGATAAGCATGACAGTCCAGATTAGATGCATTGTGATTAGTGCGCTTCTGTAATGTAGAAGTTGTTCAATTCAGTAAACAGGCTCATAGGCATCCCCAGAATTACACACAATCGTACACTTCCCCCACAGCCACACACATATATGCATTCTCACTCTCTCTGTCTGTCTGTCTGTCTGTCTGTCTGTCTGTCTCTCTCTCTCTCTCTCTCTCTCTCTCTCATATATATATTCACACTCTTAATATATGCAGCTGTAAATATATGATCATAGGGGTAGAAACAGAATTTATAGAGACCGTGCTTTCATTGTATCTACAAATGTTCCCAAACGTCACATAATGAAAGAAGTGTCTAATGCTGACTTGAAGATGTACCTTGATTTTCAGTCTGCAAAGCACTTTGACATGTCAGGTGATTCCATTTCTTCAAAGATCGACTCTACTTCATCAAGAAATGAGATGCTTTGGAACAGAGGACGCACTCTCTCTTTTTTTTTTTTTTTTTTTCAGTGTTTTAAAATGCAACTGGAACGTGTATATCTGGTGTACCAGAACGTTGCTAACGCCAGCCTACCTGACCATGCAGAGTTGAAACATGCAGCGGAATGGATGCTGGACTGATGAGTACACTGGGGAGGATCAAACCTTCCAACGTGTGGCCATGGACCTCGGACATAACTTATGGTTATTAGCAGTTGGCAAGTTGGTTCGGGGATCAGTGGGGATGAGAGGAGGGTGTGTGACCTCTCTCGTTTTCCCTCCCATTAAAAAAACAAAAACTTATGTAATGCATATTTGATCATATATCTGCAAGGTGAGGTCCCCAAGCCATGTTGAAAAATTAGCAGTCGTTTCAAACTTGGGGCCAGGGCCACCCCCCACGCCCCACAACCAGAGCGTTGCCCTTAACCAGTATCAAGGAGCCGGTGGCCCCTGTGTCCTGACATCATTTGGAATCCTCCCAGTCCATCGGTTCGGTTCTGCTCCTTGGAGTTCTGTATTCTTCAGCTCCCGAGCTGGTTGTACAGAGTGCTTCAGAATGCAAGTCACCTGCATCAGAATAGAAAACAGAATAAAACAGAATGCAAGTCACCTGCATCAGAATAGAAACTAAAAAGTAATTTATCATTCACTGGCAGTTGTTTTGTGTTCTGAAAGCTCATATCACCTAGAAAAAGGTCAAGTTTGACTAAAGTTATCAAGTAAGGAAAATATGCGTGGACCACTATAAACATTGTTGTATGGTAATGTGTCTGACCCGTTTACTGTTTGTGTTTCAGTGGCGTGAAGCGTCTGTTGATATGGTCATTATTCCGGATACTCCGCAGCTCTGATTAGGAGACACAAGGAAATAGACTTGATTTGTGTTTGTCTGCCTTTCCCTATGTACATGTGCACGGTATTACGTCATTTTTTGTTTTTAATCTTGTCTTTCGGGGCAGAGAGGAGGAGGAAGAGGGTCGTCAAAGTGACATGAATTGAGAGGGATCTCTGTGCTCATTGATTGAGCATTGAGTCTTAAGGGTGATGAGCGATAGTGATGTATGGTTCGCCGCCATGTGTGTGTAGCTGTTGTGTTGGGGGTTTACCAGAGAGCAGTTTGCACACACCCTGTGCGGTTGTCTTGGGGGTAGGGGGTCTTTCAGTAGAAATGTGTGCAATTTATGGTGGACCACAATGTGGTTGATTGCAGTGTGTTCACATTGAGAAGATTCGGTCCATGTTTCATGAAAGGAATTGTGTCATATTGTAATATGTCTTTATACTATGTGATTGTTGTTGCTTTTTATTTTGTTTGTATTTGTAGTATAATGGGTTTTTTTTTTTTCAATTGTTTTTCTTCTATATATTTGGTTCTTTTTTTTTCTCAGGGTTTTTAGAGTAATCTTTTTATTCTGCATGTTGCTTTTTATTCTTGGTGTTTATCAGTATTGTTTTGTTTTGTTCAAGGTGAGTAGATCTTATGCATTTGTTTCCTTGCTTGTGCTTGCATGTATGTGTGTGTTCATATACTCACCATATTTGCCAAGCTATAAGCCGCTGCTTTTTTTTATCCTCATCTCTCCCCCCCCCCCACCCCAGTTTCTCCCAGCAGCTACTACTCTGAGAGCGACCTATTTATGGATTTTTTCCAATTCTATTCTTAGCTCACCATAAGATTATTGTTTCCTGATCTGTGGCTGATCAGACAAACTGGGAACAGTTGCAGCAATCAAACTTGAATCATTCACACATGAGCAACTTGCCAACTTCACTTCACTAATGACAGCTGAATATTCATTTTGTCTTGTTCAGTAGCTCGTCGGCACTACACAATCAAGAGATCATGTTGAAGATGGGAAGCCAAGCGTGTTACATAGATTTGATATGAGGTTGTTGAATGTCTGATGTTGACGTATTGGTGCATTGATCCAGTCTGATGCAAAAAATTGCAGCAGTACATGATCATTAACAGTTTAATAGGAAAAAAAAACAATCATTAACGTTTTGATTTTTTATTAAAAAAAACCCAACAAAACAAGCATAGTCTCGACGACAGACGACGCAAAAGTCACAGCAAACACAAGTGTGTAGATAGAAGTGCCATGCTAGTATTTTGTGAGCAACATGGCCGTCATTGATGAAGCGTTCTTGAAATGCCTGGTGTGTGACACTGAATATGAGTCTTTCAGTGAGTCTTTGAGTCAGTAAGAACAGTGATAAAAAAACAAACTGAATTGTTGATTTTTTTCCCCGTCATTGTATTCTTGCCAGTTCAAGATCGTCAGTTTCCTCAGAGTACAAGCATATTACGTTGCCGTTTTCATTATTGTTTTTTGAAGCTTTTTTTTTTTTTTTTTTTTTTTGTGCAGCTTATTGATCAGTTGTGGTTTATGTGTTGATTTCTTAATTTTTTTTTTTTAAAGATTGCTGGTAGTGGTTTAGATAACAGGTTGGCTTATCATATGGTCTGTAAGTTATAGTATGTGTTGGGGTGTGTGTGTGTGTGCGTGTATGTGTATGTTTGTGTGTGCGTGTATGTCTGTGTGTGTGCATGTATGTATATGTCTGTGTGTGTGCGTGTATGTGTGTATATCTGTGTGTGTGTGTGTGTGTGTGTGTGTGTGTGTGTGTGTGTGTTTTATGCTTCTCGAGTGTGTTCATTTATCAGACTGTCGATCCATGTTGTTAACAACTGTATACTGCATGACTGACACTTCAAAACCCTGAGAGGTGTGTGGTTCAGAGTGGTGTAGTCCTTATCCGTGGCCTTGAAGAAGCCAGTTTTAATTCGGCGTTGACTGGTCTGTTGATGTTTTAATTCAGCGTCGATTGATCTGTTGACGTTTTAATTCGGTGTCGATTGGTCTGTTGATGTTAAGCCTGTTGTCATTTCACAGTGTTCAACAGAGGTTGTGTTTGTTGAACTATGGATGCAAACCAATATTGTAAAAACGCAAAACAACTGTACATTATTTGCTGCAGCCTTAACGCCTATTGAACTTCACCAGTCTTGTATCAAAGGTAAGTCCATGTGGAATGCGGATCTGAATGGGAGAGGTGGGGATAGAGATGGTGGTGGTGGTAGGGGAGAGAAGGAGGGTATGGTGACATGGATTCCAGATCCCCTTTCCATTCCTCTCCCACCGTGCTGACCCTTTTCTCCCCATACCACCCGACCCTCGACCCTCATCCGTTTCTCTCTCCACCCCCCGTCTACATCTTTTTTTCGTTTTCCTTTCTCTCCTTTCCCTATACCCCCCACCCTCGATCATCATTACCATTCCACCCCACTACCGTCCAAAAAAAAACAAATTCTAAAAAAAAAAAAAAAAAGAAAAGAAACTTGCAGAAAGATGTCTTAGTATAGTAACAGAGCATATCATCATTAATTCTACAGCTCAACATGCATGTGGGTTGGTAAGTAACCTCCTTTCCCCATTCATCATCTTCTTCTGTCAGTGAGAGCAGATTTCTTTGTCACCTCCATCCCCCTCTCTCTTCTCTCCTTTTCCCTTTCTCTTCCTGTTCGTTAGCTGTTTGTCGTTGTTCTTGCTTATCGTTGCTCCCGTTTTAATTGTCTCTGCTTGTCATTATCCATGCTGGATTCATCCCAGTGTGTCTTTGCTCCGGTTTTTGATTATCCGTGTTTGTCATTGTTCATGATCATCATTGACTCTGCTTTTAATTATTGCTGTCTGTCATTGTACTATCGTTGTTCCTAGTTTTTTTTTCTAGTTTTTTTTTCTATCAGCTTACTGAATGAAGAAGAAATCTGTGATTCATTGTCCACTTTTCCCATTAATCATTTGCCACTTTTAGCAAATGATTTTTACACTTACACCATTTTATTTCATTTCTTCTTTTTTTTTTTTTTTATCTCCTTTCTGTTTCTTGTTCCCATGTCTTTCATGTCTTTTGTTTGTTTGTTTTTTGCATTTTTGATAAAAGGAATACAATTGTGCATTTTTCTATGGTTTTTTTTTTGTTGTTGTTGTTGTTGCTTGATAAGGAAAGTGATGCATTGTTGTTGTCAAGCTATTGTGAAACTTTGCCAGCCGTACGCACTTGTACACACATAGCCCACCATTATCCCCATTCTGCTCACACCCACAGACATTAATGCTTGCTGGGTACAGACACTCATGAGAATTCATGCACCGACACAGGTATACTTACTCCCTAATGCATGCATTCAAGTGTGCATTGTTCTGCTTACATATGTGTGTGGGTGTCCATGCGCACGTGTGATTGAATGTTGTACATTTCACTTCTTCTTGAAAGTAAATGTACTTGTTAATGTGAAACAAATGATCTGCAGTTTGTTTCCATTTTTATCTCAAAGGTCATATTCACATAACATATGGTCAGTATTTGTGTCTATGAGTGAGGGCATGTGTGTGTGTTTCAGTACTTGTCTGTGTGCATGCATACATATGAGTTTGCATGCATGTCTGTGTGTGTTTTGTGCTTGTGTGTGTGTGTGTGATTATGTGCGGTTGTGTGCGCATCGTGTGTGTTCGTATACATGCATGTATGTATGTGTGTATCTGTATACATGGTTGTGTATGTACACATTTTGTGTGTGTGTGTGTGTGTGTGTGTGTGTGTTCACGCATGCACTTTCAGATAAACATAGAAAGGCTCAAACAACAAGGCATAAATGAAGACATTTTTACGATGGTCTCAGTTACTCTTCTCTCTGCCATCCCTTTTATTTTATCACTACAGGTTGAACCATGCTTTTAAACATCTATGTCATGGACGCTTTTGAATGTCAGAATGTCCATATCATTATCATAATAAAGATAGTAAAATCTCCTCCTCTTTATTTGAGATAATGGGTTTGATTTTGTTGTTTTTGCTATGGTTTCCGAACTGTGTCATATTGATATTGGATGTTGTTGTAAATAATCATATTCTTCAAAATGAAAGTGATTTTATTAAGTATACATGACATTGAATATTCAGAGTTTTATTGTTCATGTGTTCAATGTGAGTGCAGTATTCCAAATATATTCCAATTGACATGAATATTTTTAGTATTTGTTATGTTTGCATAGTTGTATATCAACAGAAAATTGTATCAAGTTGTTTTTTCCAGCATATGTGTGTTCAGGTTGAGATAGGTCAAAATATTTCATAAGAATATCGGAAATAATAGAATACGCTGTGGCCTATGTTATTGCCATTAAAAGTGTAAACATTGTACAAAGCTGGCATTTTTTAAATTGTTCTCTGTCTCTCTTTTTCTCCTCTCTCTCTCTTGCCTTCACTTGTTTCCTCTCTTTCTCTCCTTCCTCCCTTCT
This sequence comes from Conus betulinus, assembly GCA_016801955.1. Taxonomy (NCBI): domain Eukaryota; kingdom Metazoa; phylum Mollusca; class Gastropoda; order Neogastropoda; family Conidae; genus Conus; species Conus betulinus. The sequence continues at coordinate 10,706 of JADBJO010001424.1, forward strand.
CCATCTTTCTTTCGTTCTCTTTCTCTTAGCCTCCTAATCTTGCTCTATGCCTTGTCTCTCTCTCATATATATACATATATATATATATATATATATTATATATGAATCTTGATTTCCATTTTCTCAACCCCTGCTCCCCACCTCTCTGTCTGTCTGTCTCTCTCTCTCTTTCTCTCTCTCTCTCTCTCTCTCTTTCCCTCTCTCTCCCCCTCCCATTCTCTCTCTCTGTCTCTTCCTGTCTCTTTATTTCCCCCCCCCCCCCCCCCCCCCCCCCTCTCTCTCTCTCTAGGGAAAAAAAAAAAACGCCAACATCCTCGGAAGGGAAGCAAATCCTGCAATCCAATAAAGGTTATGTCCCCAATGACATGTAGATTATCCTCTGAGAAGGGAGGCAAACCCTGCATGCCGACATCGCATGAACGATTTCATCCCATTATCAACCGTCAACTTGATTTAAATCGCAATTTCTCGGCGTTTTCTTCCGTATATTTTCCGTTGTTAAGTTGCTTACAGCCTTGGTGTGCCGCCTCCATGAACATTCAGGGAGTTTCTGAGGTTGACCCTACGCGAACAACCACGTGCAAACTGGGTGTGGAGTGTCGCCAAAGTGCTCTGAAGGTTCCTGTGTTTCCAACAGCAACAGTTTAAACGCTGACATAACTAAATGCAGGGGTGTATGTTTGCTGTGCCAGTGAAGGTCTGGTGGAGTGTCTGTTTCTTCCAAACTATAAAGCTCTGAAGTGCTTACAGTAGCAGAAGTACCTTCCCTTTGTGCATGTGTATCAAAAAAAGAAAGAAAGAAAGAAAACAGTAAAGAGAAAGGGAGGAAAGGAAACAAACAAACAAAAAAACTACATGCAAGAGACAATATTACACACGACAATATGAGACACAACACACACACACACACACACACACACACATTTTACTCTACGTATGTCTGTCACCCATCCTGTCTCTCTCTCTCTCTCTCTCTCTCTCTCTCTCTCTCTCTCATGCACACTTTGTTTTTTTGTTTGTTTTCCAATTGTTTATCCGTGACTCAGCTGTAATCCAAATTCAGTGTGGCCTTAAGACTTAGCTGACTATGGTGTAGCAAACATGGGCTGCCCACACGCTGACACGCTCCCTTTACGAAGCTGAAATATGCACTCACACAACACGCACACGTATTTACCAACTGACACACACACTTACACAAGCATTTGCACCGCATAGACAATGCTACCACATGAATCTTTGGTCCTTCATAATCGTAACAGGATAAGATGTGTGCGCAGCCTCCATGTCCGTCATAATCCATGAAAGAAAAAAAGATACATCCGAAGATACAGATGGGACCCAGAGAAAGTACTGTCTTTCAACTGCCGAACAACCAGCTGGGAGCAATCCTGCACCACCCTTGGAAGCCTGTGCGGTGTTCACATAGGGCGCACACACGCACAGGACATTGACGTCAAGGGACATAACTGCTCCATGGCAGATACCATTGTGTAATGGCCACTGAATGAGACACGACAGAACCTCCACGGGGACGTTCCTATGGATGTACCAGCCCATTGTTCATGACTGCAGCGCCCACCAGCGAGAAACGCCATGGTCAAGCAACTGCTGTGTGCATCCTGCAGCCTCACTCGATGCTGTTCCATTGACAGCCGAAGACAGTAGAACTCCAAACACGGTAAAGCTTTCGCCATGCCATGAGGTCTTACGTGCCCTGCGAAGAGAAAAAGGCAGTCCTTGAGTTTTGTTGCCAGCATCCAATATCACCCATCAGGTTGGGGGGGGGGGGGGGGGGGGGGGGGGGGGGGGGGGGGGGATGGGAGAGGAAGAGAACCCTTTGTTTTGCAAATTTTCCAGTCCAACTTTTCAGTGCATGGAGAAAAAGCGCGGGCGCAATTCCATTCCAGTTTCCAGATAGAATACCAGCCAGAATTTGCATGTATACATTGGCCTGGTCTTGTTAGATTGGCCTGGTCTTCATACGCTGAAAATCAGCTCGCATTACTGCAGGCTCCAAGGGAACATAGAGGTAGAGCTCTATCATTTCAAAGCGTCCTCCCTAAGTGTGCCTCTCGTGGCATACCCCCAGTCCTTACATCTAGCTCTCGCAATACGGATTCAGATCTAGAAACTGAGCTCCATACTAATGACAATGATTGATCCGTCTGTGTCCGTCCGTCTTTGTGCCAGCACACTCACACGCACGCACACGCACACACACACACACACACACACACACACACACACACACACACACACACTCGCTTGCTTGCTCTGTTTGGAACCCTCATAATGAGAAACATATCAAGAGCTTGGAGGAGCCGTGAGTGTGTGTGTGTGTGTGTGTGTGTGCGTGCGTGCGTGTGCGCCAGAGATGCAGGTGGACCTCCAGTGTGAGTGACCGTGATGTTCGGCTTGGAGTGGCCGTCCTGCTGTCTAGGAGACGAACGATACGCCTTACAGACTTTTACGAGTTTCAAAACAAATCGATCTCCACAGATAGCCGGCGTGCTCGTCCCCAAATCCAGACAGACATCGATCTTGCCGTATCAACTCCCAGTGCTACCCTGTTTCACTTCTGCAGAACAGAATTTCCCCCCCCCCCCCCCCCCCCCCCCCCCCCCCCCCCCCCCCCCCCCCCCCCCCCCTTGCACAGTTGTAGAGTGGAAAGTGCTCCAAGAGGAGGCAGTATCTATATCCTCTCTAGAGTCTTTCCAATATCAAATCTAAAAACAACTTCTCCTTCCCTTCCCGCCGCCCCTCCCCCTCCCCCTTTCAAATATTGTTTTTCCTTAGGCGCTTTATGGGCCTAGACATGATCGACTGAAGGCCATACTCTGCCTGCAGCGGCACTTACTTTGTTTACTAGAGGGTTCTGATTTTGTTTTTGTTCCCCGTTTTATTTTGTTTTTGTCTCCTTTTTCGCCCCTTCTTGCTTGAAATAATCATTTGACATGCCGAAGCTTTTCAACTGGAGGAAGAAGAAGAAAAAGGAGGAGGAGGAGGAGAAGGAGGAGGAGAACAGGAAGAAGAAGTTTAAGAAGAAAAAGAACAAGTGGAACACGAACAAGAAGAGAGAGAGAGAGAGAGAGAGAGAGAGAGGGGGGGGGGGGGGGGGGGGGGGGGGAGAGAGAGGAAGCATTTTGTCACATTGGGTTAAAAAAAGACAGAAAGACAACCGCAAGTTACATGACTCTGCTAGTCATTTCCGGAACACAACCCACGTTGTGATTTTGTGTTTGTAGGTAAGTGCTGTTAGGAAATTGTTTTTTTGTGTGCAGGCCAGGTGAGTTCTTTAACGAACGAATTGAACAAGTATATCAGCCATCATAGAAGGTAGGGGCATTTCATTCAAAAGCCTTCTTGATAACTTTCCCTTTTGTAATTCTTCTTCTTTCTTTGAGTTCCACCTTCATAGAGTTGAAGATTTCGGACACTTTTGTGTACGTGTATATGACCGTTTTCTTTTTTTTTTTTTTTTTTTTTTTTTTTTATCCCGCTATTAAGGCAGCCATACTCCAACTTCGGGGAAGGTGCATACTATGTGTAACTTGTCATCCATACCAACAGCCCAAACACAACATCTTGCATACTCGTAAAAAGCCCATCACCAACTTTCGGAAGAGAAAGGCCAGTTCTTCCTCTTCTTCTTCTTAAAAGGCTGGTTCACTCAAAAACGAGTAGGTTACCAGTGCGCATGTTAAAAAAAGAAAAATGAATAAAATAAAGTGCGACTCAGCCTGTTGGCCTATGGAGCAAAATTTGGCAACAAGGCGTCGCACACAATATTAAAAAAATTTAAAACTAATAAAAGCAATGGCCAGGTTCAGGCCCAGGTAACCACAAAATATCTGGGAAGTTAAAATAGAAAAATCAGTCAATATGCAGATCTCAAGACTGTCGTATCAATTTGATTTTAAAATGAGACTGCATTTGTGGCAATCTTGATGGCACCTGGCAGTGAGTTCCACAGACGTACAGAACTAGGATAAAATGAATGTAAATGGCTGTCAATATTTGATGCAGGTATGGCATAAGATTGACCACCACTCCTGGTGTTACTTTTATTAAATACTAGTTGCTACATCGGGATATTATTTAGTTTAGCTCTGCCTTTGAAGAAGATATAAATTTGATAAAAGCTCTTCTCTCTTCTAAGGGTTTCCATTCTGATTTCCTCATGTTCTTCCTAGCTATATTCCCCTTCTCTCTTATATGATTCCCTGTTACGAACTGTGCTGCTGTTCTGAATCTTTTCAAGGTTATCAATGTCCTTTAGATTGTAAGGATCCCAGACTGAGCAACCATATTCCAGTACTGGTGTAACCAGTGTTTTGTAGCAGTCGTCCTTAACCTTTTTGGAGCAGTCGTTGATATAGGACTGTATAAGAAAGCTAAGATGTTGTTTGCTTTTTTACATTCTAAATTGTAATGTTCTTTCCATTTGAGACGACTATCTATAATCATGCCTAAATATTTTGCAGCATTGGTTTCTTTAAGAATAGTATTTTGAATAGAATATTCTGATCTAGTTGGTGAGCATTTATTACATGTACGCAACACTTGGCACTTCTGGGGATGAAATTCCATTTTTCCAAGTTCTTTCCCACTCTTGTAAAGCATTTAGATCTTCTTGAAGAATGCGTGTATGATGACTGTATCATTCTTGCTTCTGATTGTTTTATATATACTAAGCTGTCATCTGCAAAAAGCCTTATAGTACTTTAATAGTTCCAGGAGAGAGATTTCTGCTTCTGTCATTTATATAAATTAAAAAACAAACAAAGACCCTCAGAACAGTTCTCTGTGGTACACCTGACAAGACTGGTTTACAATGGGATGACGACCCTTCCACAACAACTTTCTGCATTCTCCCAACGAGGAATGATCTGAGACCATTTTAGCAAAGAACCGCCAATGCCGATGTGTTCTAATAAGAGATACAGGTCTATAGTTCTCTGCTTTTGTTTTGTCACCCTTTTTAAATAAAGGGACAATGCTAGCATCTGGCCACTCATCAGGTATTATTCCCTGGTCCAGTGAAGCTTGGAAAACTAGTTGGTATACCTCAGTCAATGCATTGGCACATAATTTTAAGAGCTTGCCAGGAATGCCAACAGGACCAGTAGCTTTGTTTTCATTGATGTTGGTCAGTAACTTAAATACTCTTGCTTTGCTTATTAGCATTTCAGGGAGTTTATCATCATCCTCTAGTCTAACGTTAATTAGAGGCTTGGGATTTGAGAAAAATGAACAAAACTGATTGTTTAGTAAATTTGCTTTTTTCCTTCAGGGTCCTGTATTAGGTTATTCTGGTTATTTCTCAGATCTGTAATCCCAATATTGTCCTGTCTCTTACTCCTTATGTAAGACCATAAATTCTTATTTTGATGATCATCTTCTGAAATCATTGAATTAACATAATTGGAGTGAGCAGGCCTACATTCTCTCTGACACCTTTCTCTTAATATGTTTATACCTAATCAGTAATCTTTCTGAATTAGGGTGTAGTTTCAATTTCTTAAAGAACCGATGTTTCCTTCTCAACAAACATTTAGTTTTTGTATTAATCCATGGCTGGTGGTTCTTGCTTGAAGTTATTTTAGTTGGTATGTTGTCATCCATAATAAATGCCAGGTTAGTTTTTATACACTTCCAAGGTCATTGACATTATCTTTAACACTATGAGAGACCTCAAAAAAAAAAAAAAAGATGACTGAAAATCATGAGTAGTCCCTGCGTAATTTTGGTAAGTCTGCTTGGTTCCAGAGTCTGATGGTACGTTTAGGGGGTTTTCTTTGAAAGGGTTGAAAATTGCTCTCTAAGGGAATTATGTCATGATCACCCAGGCCTGCAATAAATTCTGACTGCCTAAAGTGCCAGGACAATTGGTGAAATATAAATCCAAGAATGCATTGCCACGTGTTGGTATTTCAACTGAGTGCACTAATCCAAGGTCTTTGGTGGTATCAAAAAACTGAGAATTAATCTTTTTTTATATTGATGACCAAGTATGGCATCTTCACGCCAGTCAATATCAGGTAAGTTGAAGTCTCCTCCAATCCATAATATTGCCATCCTATTGGCCAAAACAATGTCAGAAATGTCTCTGCAAATAGACAAACATACATTTTCATCTGAGTCTGGAGGTCTGTAAACTGATCCAACTATGACAGGTCTCTTATTCTTAAAGTTAATCCTACAAAATAAACTTTCACTATTTTTGCCGTGATATAAAAACTAACTGGCTAGGTTCTTCCGAATGGCAATCAAGACTCCCCCACCTCTTTTTCCCAGTCTGTCCTTTCTATAAATATCAAATCCTCCATTAGAAGCTCACTGCTGGATGTTCCAGTTTCTAGCCAAGTTTCTGTACAAATTACAACATCAATTTTTTTTCGTTGACTAGATTACTGAGTTCTTCCTTTTTCTTGATAAGTGATTGAAAGTTTACGACTATGCTATTAAGTGTGTCTTTTTCTTTTGATGATTTGGAGTTCGGTTGAACTTATGATTTGGGATTTTATCAGTTTAGAATCAGGGGTGGATGCAAACTTAGGACAAAATTTCAAGTTTTCTTTTGGGAATCAGTCTGGTGAGACAGGGTCAAAACGGTTGCTTTCTCAACTGCAATCTTCAGTAGAATCTTCAAAAAGTCTTGAACTAAGTTTGGAAGCCCACAGGTAAAACACGTCCAAGATATATCACTATCACATAATGCTTCATAAACAGCTGAATTTAATAACATACATTTGGTGTGATACCTTGTATTGCAAACATCACAGTTTGGCCGTTGGCATGGATGACACGTTACACATAGCATGCACCTTCCCCGAAGTTGGAGTATGGCTGCCTTAATGGCAGGAAAAAAAAAACAGTCCTACACACAAAAAGTGTCAGAATCTTCAACTCGATGAAGGTGGACACTCAAAGAAAGAAGAAGAACTTCGGTGATCTTCAACATGTCAATGTACACGATCCTTTCATCTAAGTTCATTTTAACCATCCAGCTTTAAATCCTGTGCACTCTGGTCTACTGTACGAGCAGGTATGCATGTGTCCGCGTGCTGTGACACCTTGATCAGTGTATTACACTGAAACTGAAACTCGAGTTGAAAATCCTGTGCCTACTTTCATTACTCTGAGTAGATTTGTCAGGAGAAAAAACAACAACATTGAAATGAATGCAGTTTACACCTTTGGAAAGAAAACAAAAAGGGCAGAAAAGCCCTTTTCATTGTTATCAAGACTGTTCAGGTACACAAAAAAATTGAAGTAGTGACTGCTGTACTCGTTTCAAATAGGTACTCTTTTTACCATCTTTTTCCCTTTACCTGTTCAGGTAATATCTTTTTGTTTTAAAGGGGGAACAAGATTGTTCAATAACAATTTATTTTTAGAGAAAAAAAAAAAGGGGGGGGGGGGGGGGGGGGGGGGGGGGGGGGGGGGGGGGGGGGGGGGGGGAAAAACCTAAAACAAGCAAACAAAAAAACAAACAAGCAACAACAACAAACCAGTAGCAGCATATTTTGGGGTATGCCCTCCAGGACCAGACACTTATATACATATATATATACAGAGTTCGTACAGTCCTTAAAAGTCCTTAAAAGTCCCTCATTTTGAGGGCATACTTTTTAAGGCCTTAAAAGTCCTTAAAAATCAGGCTTTTGCTGAAAGGTCTGTAAAAACTCCTTAAATTTTGTCACTATGATGACTATGATTTTGAATATAGTCTGCGTAAAATCTCGAGTTTGTTTAAAAAAAAAAAAAAGGCTTGAAATTGAATTTAAACAAAAACAAAAAAAAAAAAAAAAAAGAAGCCGGCGTTAAGATCGACATCTCACCGATGCGTCGTCTGCTATAGGTCAAAACACCAGAGTTACCGGCCTTCATAGCGCATGCGTGTATGTAAACGAATGTTCACCATTTTGAAATTGAGAAGTCAGCATGCCCGCGAAGTGTGTTTCTTTGTCATGGTTTGGCTGGAAAAAGACGAGTACAAAGAATGGCTGCAGGCAGACCCAGGTGGAAACAGAGGCAAGGCCTTTTGCGGCATTTGCAAGAAGATCATAGACATTAGTACAATGGGAGAATCGGCTGTAACAAGGTCAAGGCTGGCTTAGCAGGAGTTTCAAGTGTTCAGTCCGATAAGTTTTTGTGAATTACGAGTTTTTTTTTTCGGCCCACGGACAACAGAAAGTGGTGTAGAGATTAGAAACATTGTTCTGTCATAATTTTTGATGGCGACATATTGTTGTCACAGTCAAATAATCAGGAAAAGAGGTTCTTTTCAATTTACTAACTGCACTGACTGAAAAAAAAAATGGCGGCTCTGTTTTACTTTCACTACTAACCAAGCAGCTTGTGTAGATTCCTTGTGGAACAGGTTAGGTATATTGTTAAATAAAAATATCAGCTCATAATCAATCAATAAAGTAAGCGTCTGTAGCAAAATATGTGAAAAAATTCTAGGGGGGGGGGGGGGGGGGGCTAGTCTAGTTCAAGGGGATCAACTGGGGGGGAGTGAGAAAGATTGATTGAAAAAAAAAACCTCTCAAAGAGAGGAGGAAAAAACTGAAAGTGGAAGGGCAATGGAGCAAAGGGTGAAATTCTTTCTTTGCCTGGAATGCGAGGCGGGCATAGACTGATAGAGGAAGACCAAACAAGTATCCAGTGCCATGACTGTGAACAGTGGCGCCATAAAGAATGCACGTCACAGACAGAAAGGGACTTCAGCTACCTTCAGAATACTGACACAGAAGGAATAGAATGGATCTGCCGAAGATGCTATGCAGGGGAGGAGGAAAAGAAAAACAGAATGGAAGTGAAATTAGACAGACTGATTGGGCTGTTTGAAAGGGTGGAGGAAAGGCTGGAGAGGCTAGAAAAAAGGTGCAGTGGAAAGGCTCTCGAAGAGAAGATAGAGGGTTGTTGAGAAAAAGGTGTCAGAACTATGGGAAGAAAAGGTTGACAAAGAAAAATGAGAGCTGAATCTCATTTTTACTAATATTCCAGAGTGCGGGAGTGAAAACAGGGAAGAAAGAATGAAAATGGAGAAGGAGAGTATACAGAAGATGGTTTTGTAAGATTTGTCCTCACTTGAAAGACGAAACTGTCCAGGATCCAGTGAGGCTTGGTAAGTACAACATCAGAACAAAACCGAAACTGCTTAGAGTAAGCGTAAAAAAACAAGGATGGAGGTAAAAAAAAAAAAGAAATATTGAGAAATGCCCACAAAATAAATGCAGGGGTGACAGAGCAAAAAAGAGGATATATATAAACCCAGACTACACACCAGTTGGAAGACAAAAGAACAAAACTAACTAAGAGAAAAGCTTGGAAAAAGGATTGAGAAAGGAGAGAGAGAGAGACATTGGAATCAGAGGTGGGAAAATAGTGAAAGCACAGCTGAAACCCAGGCCTGGCCAGGATGATAAAGAAGAAAAACTGACAATCAAAATACAAGGGAAAAAAAACATGTGAATAGTTTTACAAGGTTTGTAGATAGAAAATCTGTGCAGGAACCATCATACACTTCTTATACACAAATGCAGATGGACTGTTGAACAAAAAAGATGAGTTACTTCTATTAGCTGAAGAAAATAAACCTCACATTATAGTAGTAACAGAATCTATAGTGAAAAACCCAAAAAGGGATAAATTCTGTTGAATATTCAATACCAGGTTACAAACTATTTTTCAATGAAAATCCCAAAAAGAGGTATAACTGTATATGTGAAGGATTCTATTAATGCCAAAGTGTACAAGCTTACAAAAGGTATGACTTTGATGAAAACTTGTGGATTACCTTTTTAAATAAGGATAGACAGAAAATACTGATTGGAACTATTTACAAAAGTCCAAATTCAACAATTGAAAATGAAGAAAAAATGTTTGAGCTGCTGAAACAAATTAGATTAGAAAGATTCAAATACATTTGTATACTGGGGATTTTAATTTCCCCAGATATTGACTGGTATGGTACTGGCTCTGGAGAAAGAGGGCAAAGTTCATAAATTGCATACAGGATGCATTTCTGAACCAAATGGTAAAACAACCAACAAGACATAGGGAGGGACAAAAATCAAATATGCTAGATTTAGTACTTGTTAATGATGAGAATGTGATCCCAGACATTAAGCACTTAGCTCCTATAGGCAAAAGTGATCATGAGGTTTTCATGTTCTCTTTGTACCTAGGAGAGGAGCAAGAGAAAAAAGAACCAAAGCAATCATATAATTTTAAGAGAGGAAATTTTATGCAAATGAAAAAGAATTGAAGAAGATTGACTGGAGTAAACTCAATGATCTTAGTGTAGAACAATGCTGGGGGAAAATTAAAAAGTATTTTAAATCTTTAATAGAAAACAACGTTCCAAAACAAATTAGAAAAATGAAAAACAGAAACCAAAGTGGATGAACGTAAAGACAATGAAATTTGTAAAAAAGAAATATAATATGTATCAGAGATTCTTAGTCACGAAGCAGGGGAAAGATTTATCAAAATTATCATTTAAAGCACGTAATACTTGTAATAAAAAAAATAGAAAAGCAAAAAAGGAATTTGAAGCTATAAAAAGAAGCTATCAAAGGATTGTAAACAAAATCCAAAAGCCTTCTGGAGATATGTACAATCGAAAACAAAGATGAACACAGGAGTGAGCCCTTTAGTGACTAAAGATGGTGACACAGTAGAGACAGAGAGGGGTAAGGCAGATATTTTGAATACATTTTTTTCTAGTGTATTCACAAGGGAAGATACCCAAAATATGCCTATTCTAAGTCCAGCTTCAGGTCAAAAGGCATAGTATTAGAAAATGTAGACATTTCTGTGGATGCAATAAAAAAAAACTTCAATCTCTAAACCCTAATAATAAGGCATGTGGTCCGGATGCCATCCCATCGAGAATACTAAAAGAGCTAAATGAGGAGATGACCTTCCCACTTTACATACTCTTTTCTAAATCTGTTAAAGAATGATAGTACCTTCAGATTGGAAAACAGCTACAGTCATTCCAGTATTCAAAAAAGGTACAAGAACAGATCCAGGAAATTATAGACCAGTGAGTTTAACATGGATTATATGCAAAATTTTAGAATCATTTATTAGAGAGCTAGTATTATTAAACATATGACAGAAAATAATTATATGCTGAATGTCAACATGGATTTTGTGCAAAAGATCTTGTGTGACTCAACTTTTAGAAGTGATGGAAGACTTCACAAGGAGATAGATAAAGGAGAGAATATAGATCATGTTTTTGTATTTAGACTTTAGAAAAGCATTCGATTCAGTACCACATGAAACACTTTTAAAGAAATTAGAGTCTTATGGAATAATAGGAAATGTACTTGGTTGGGTTAGAGACTTTTTATCAAAAAGAACTCAGAAGGTAAGGATTGGTAGTTTCCTTCTCTCAAAATGCTGATGTTATTAGTGGGATACCACAAGGCAGTATTTGGGGACAATATTATATTATTTACAGTGTTTATAAATGATTTCCCTGTAGAAATTAAAGAGTGCATATAAAATCTTTGCAGATGACACAAAACTTTATAACTCTCCGAAATTGCATAAGGAATTACAAAGGATATTGAAACATTAGTACAGTGGTCTGATACTTGGAACCTATATTTTTAATGCAGAAAAATGTAAAGTACTTCAAATTAGTAAAACAAACCCACAAAAGGAGTATATATAATGAAAATTGGGGACAAGGAAATCAAAGTGAGGAAGAGAAAGAAAGACCTAGGTGTGACTTTTGACAAAAAATTTGCTATTTGACAGTCATATTATAAATAGTATTAATAAAGCTAACAGAATGATTGGAATAATAAAAAGAACCTTTACATTTATAGAAAAGGACACTTTTTTACAATTATATAAGACACTAGTTAGACCAGTTCTTGAATGTGGAAACACTGTATGGTATCCAATGCTAAAGAGACAATCAACAGCTCTAGAACAGGTACAAAGAAGAGCAACTAAGATGGTTCATAATATAAGATTACTCATATCAGGAAAGATTAAAATATCTACAACTTCCAACACTTGAGAAGAATAACAGGAGACTTGATTCAAGCATACAAGATATTTAATGGAATTGATGATGTTGATAAAGCATGCTTTTTTTTGTACTCAGCAGAAGAATGTTACAAGGAACAGTGAAGATAAGATATTTATTTTAAAAATATTCCAGAACTAATTTGAGAAAATTTACTTTTATTAATAACCAGTTTTTAGAATGAACTAACCGTTAACATCAAACAAGCACCTAGTATTAGTGTTTTTAAGAACCTCATAGATAAACATGAATTATTACTAAAATTAGATATGAATTTGATGGGTGATAGGACTGAGCTAGCCTGTGACTGGACCAACGGTCACGAGAAAAAAAAAAAAACAACATACATACAGAAGGGGCGTGCAAAGCCTAAATAGGCTAAGTTGTTTTTGATACAACGCTCCTGATCCTGATCCTGTAATACTAAAATAGCCATAGAAAAGGAAAAAAATCACTGCGACCTGGTGAAGGCTTCATATCCTGCAGTTTGTATTTCGAGGTTTTTTTTTGTTTGTTTGTTTTTTTTTTTAATTCTACAATGAGGACCAGTCCATCATTTCTAGCAGTTCACCATCCTGCAGTTCATCAACCAACAGTTCTGCTGCTCCAACTCAGATGTCAGTGAACAGCCTGAGCTGTACTAAAACACGGTCAAAGGAGCATTAGTGCCTTTAAAAGAAGAGTGGATGCCCATTGGGAAAGTCTGCCAAACAGATTTGACTCCAGCTGTTACAACTAGACTGCTTTTGCCATGCCACGCACGCAAGTCTAGTTTGAACAGGACTGGTGAACAGGCCTTGTAAAAAGGCCTCAGACATCCAGTACATCAAGTGTCAAGTAGTAAGTAAAACGGAGGCAATGAAAGCTGAAATACTGAGGACTTTATAAGTAGTGACAGTCATTACAGCTTTCGTTTGTGTGAAGGCAGTTCAAATCTGTTCAAATCTGTTCCAGCAAATGTTCTCGGACTGTGCAGTTGCCAGTTTCAGTATGGAGAAAGAAAAATTTGCATCCTCTCAAGCGTTTGATGTTCATGCCCCCCAGTGTTGTGACATGTACTGTGATGTAGAGTTTTAGTTATAGAGGCATTTTACCCTCAGTGACTTCAAACATGTATGACAAGAACTGAAATTCTTATGGATGTCAGGCAAACAAAGATTTTTGTCAGCTGCAAGATTGGAGAATCAGTTGTGTACAGCCAACATTTTCAAACGTTTTTTGTGAATTGATCACAAGAAGTGAGAATCTTACTTTGCTCTGCTGTAGTGTAACAAACAAACATTTTATGTCTATACTTGCAGTAACAATAACAGCTGAGATTCCTAAAATCTATGCTTGCAGAGGATCCATGATGTAAGTATTGAAGAGTAACAGCAAATGATATAATTTGTGTCTGAATTTCATTATTATTTTACTTGAAATTATCCATGAAGTAAGTTCTTAAATTTAAAAGAAAAGGCGCTTCAAAAGTCCTCCTTAAAAAGTCCTTATTTTTTTGTATGGAAATCTGTATAAACCCTAAAAATTATCCGTGAAGTAAGTCCTTAAATTTAAAAGAAAAGGCGCTTTAAAAGTCCTTAAAAAGTCCTTATTTTTTGGTATGGAAATCTGTATCAACCCTAAGAGAAGATAATCTTGATGGAAATAACTTCATTAAGCATGTTATATGAAAAAAAAAGGTATGATTCTCCTTTCATAATGAACATTGAGAAAAACAAAATGCTGATAAAAGATTTGTCAACTATGGTTTTAGTTATGATTTTTATATAGTATAATTTTTTTTTTTGACACATTCTTGACCTATTCCTACTACTTCCTGTTGATTTTCTTAGAGCTGTCGTAAACTTTAGAATTTTCAGACAAAACTCTGCCCATCTGACATCCATGCTTTGAGGTTGTTCAAAGTAAATGTTAAAAAAAAAAAAAAAAAAAATTTATTAGTAGCTTGTAAGTAGATGATTGGGAAGGTAACATTATCCTTGTTTTATTTGTAAGATATTTCGCGCTGGAAGAAAAATTGGTCAGTCATGCTGTGAAATCTGCCATGGAATTTAAAACGTTGCTGAAACCCTGTCAGGTACATTAAATTTGTTTCGAGTCGATTCCGTTTTCATGTGCAGACTGCTGTCGTGCTGAAGAGAATGTCTTAACACGATAAGATTAAGAAGCTGTGAAATGTGATGTCAGTTGCAGATCTATTGTTCATCAGTCCAGCCTATCAGTATATGACTGTTGATGCTGATAACATGTATTTCAAGAAGCTTTTGACGAAATACGATTAGGGGTGCAGATTGTTATCAGTCCAGCCTACATGGTTGGTGATGCTGATATCCGTGATAACATATATACTTCAAGAAGCTTTTGATGAAATGTGATGTTGATTGCAGATTGTGTTCAGTCCAACCACCATGGCGGGTGATGCTGACAATGCATATTTCAAGAAGCTGTTGACAATGGTGCCTGCCCACTTTCATTTAAGCGGGAGGAAGAAGACCAGCTTCAAAACACAGGTAAACAAACCAAACCAAACCATCATTGTATTTTTTTTCCACAGTGAAAAACTGTACAAGCATAGAGTGATCCAGGTACTTATTTTCACTCTCAGTAGTCCCAGAAAAGAAACAGTGATAAACAGAGTCAGTACAATACACTATTGTGTATTCATACACCATTCTTTTCCAGGTAAAAACTTATAAGTTATATGGTTCAACATGTTCTTGGTACATACAAGGAACATGTTGAGGCTGAAGTTGTCAGTTGGAACTGTTTAGTCTTGACTTTTGCCTTGAACAAAGGTAACAGAGACAGGTTTTGCATACTGGGAGACTTTACTTTCACCCAGGAAACTGATAGGGTTTTAATTTTGGCTGTCTTCAGATGTTTTAGATTGCAGGTGCAGGGAGTGACTGATATGCAGAAAGTACACTGGAAAAATATCACGGAAGAAAGTCATTGAAGAAACAGAACTTTGAGCAAGACCTACCAGCTCCATAATGAGAATGAAAATTTTGCAGGCAGCCACTGAAGTTCCTTTTATAGTGGTGCACTGTAATGATGATCACAGTCTTGTTTTTATTCATTTGGTACAAATCACACTGCGCACATTGTTTTTAACTCTCTGGATCACAGAAAATAGAGAATTACAGTCTTAACCAATTAGGGAAGATTGATTAGTGATTTGAAAAGTCCTGATAATTGCAGTCCAAGATTCCATGTGTGGTGTGCATTTTGTGCGCGTGAAATAGCCCACAGCAACTAGAGAATTGAGCAGCCCCATCCCCGTGTGCCAGACTTGAGAAGAAAAGTGGTTTCTCGTTCTTCGTTTTCATAGTCCTAAATGTTATTTGTTTTTGTCTGAAGAAGACCCAAGAGGTCAAAATGCATTGTCTTGTCCTGTACTTTGTTTGTCTGTGTCTTTGGCGGTAACTAACCCCCTCTCTTTCTAAATTTTGCTTCATTTTCCGCCCTCAGTGACTCTGTTTTGAAACTTAAAAGGAAGTAGAAATATTGGGAACAGAAGGTAGAGATAGTAGAAAGTGGTAGTAAAAGATAACTTTAGACAACCAGAGATAGAAATAGGGGGAACTGGTGATAGAGGTTATAGAAAATTAAGGTTAAGATAAAGAGAACTCGGGGTATAGAAACATGAAATTGGAAGTAGAGGCAGAACCGAGGGTAGAAATAATAATTAATAGGAGCTGGTGGTAGAGATGTTTGGAGGCTCTGGTAGTAAAGACAAAGAGAGCTAGAGTGAGAAATGGGAACTGGAGATAGAGTTCATGGGAACTGGCGGTTGGGATAACGGGAACTGGAGGTAGAGATATTGGGAACAGGGGATGAAAGATAATGGGAAAAGGAGGTAAGGGTTTTGATGGTAGAGCTGTTGGAAACTGGAGGAAGAGGTAACAGGAAATGGTGGTGGGCATTGAGTGATGAGGAAGGGAGGGGGAAGGTGTGGGGAAGGGGGGGAGAGAGGGCAAGGGATGAGAGGGGGGGCTGCTCCTCGTTAGTTTGTGTATAAGGGGACCACTTTGTATCATTGAGATAGATGTTAAACCAATATATGTATCCCGGCGTTACATGACTTGTGTGACTTTATTTGGTCATTCTCCTAAACATTGTATATACAAATAGTCATCATATTGCTATTTTTCAGCCATAGACAGCAGCCAGCCAGGCAAGAAAAGAAAAAAGGGGCAGAATCCTGTCAATTCTGATGCTGGCAGCCCCAGGAGGAAGTCAGTGCCAGGGGTGAGGTCACCACTGTTGGACTTCTTGTCTGAAGTGTTTCTTTTTCTTCTTAGAGTAAACACTGCGACTGTACTGGGAAATAGATAAATGGCTTGCTGTTTTATTTCTTTCAGATTTCTTTGCGATATGTTATCCTTTTTCTTGCATGCTTCAGTCTTGAAAAGGGGGGACAAAAAGATGGCAAGTCATTGTTCTGATTACAAATTTCATTGATATGACCAGCTCTCAAAAGGTGCCCGTCGAGCTGCTAAAATTTAAAGTGATGTGGAGCTTCACATGGCTGTGTTTTTGTGATGGCTAGACATCCAATATTCATGTTTTGTAACAGAAAAGATGATATTTCAAATAGTTTTACGAGTAAACAGCATGTAAACATGGGTCAGAAATAATGTCATTTGTGACATGAGACTAAAGTGATCCTTTATAACTCTTTTTTTTTTTGAAAGGCCAGGTGAGAATTAAACAGTTGTGGTGGTAGCAATGATGTTTTAGATCATATGTGAGTAGCAAAGAGCATAATCAATCTTCTAGAATGAAAGTTATGTAATAGTTAAGATGTCACAGTCACAAATGACACTTTCCGGTCATTACACTTTTCAGCATAAATACAAAAAAGCACTCTCACACTCAAAATATGTGTATAATTTGCCAGAAAGATCAATAATGTCATACACATTGAACATTCTATCTACTGGTCAAAATCATGATGTCATTTGTGACAAAACCGACCGTGACAATACACCTTTGGAAGTCACATGTCACACATAACACCAACAAACAAAAAAAAGCAATACAGGAATGCTCATACTCCTATTGTTGAGTGTAATTTGCCAATATGATCAGCATCTTTTACTTCCTGATGCAGCCTGGCTTGCTCCGGTCATGAGTTTTTGTTCCTTGGTCTGCTGCTGATGACACTTTTTGCACCCGTCGCTCTTTGTTTTCATGTATGCCTCGTATCAGTCTGGCTCTGCCTTCGGTCTTTCACGATACTCGGCACACTTCAGTGCATTTGTCTTTTTAAAATCTTCCTTGTCACTGGCTTTGGCGGTCGAAGGCCTGACAATATATTCCACCAGAATTAAATGTTAGTCTGCTCGTGTCTTTCTCTCCTTAGTTAAGGATTTGAATTTCATGTTACTTCATACATCACATAGTGGACCAATTTAGTATCCCTTTATCATTATGATGTCACAAATACTTGTAAATAGTAATGTGCTGTTAATGGTTTAATATTCAGTGCCTTAATGGCGGGATAAAAAACGGTCATACACACAAAACTCCACTCCCTTTGTTGGGCAGATGGGTTTAATAGTTGCCTGTCTATACAGGGAATGTCCGCAGGAGTATCAGTCTGTGTACACAGAAGATATTCAGTGTAATGTGACACTACATAATGCATTTATCTACATGTCTTCCAACTGTTGTTAGAAAAGGTTTTTTTTTTTGTTTTTTTTAAATATGATTTTATGTCTGCATGTCCAGTGTGCATACACAGATGTTTGCTTTCTTTTTCTTGGTTCGTATGATATCACTGAAACATGTTTGCTTTCTTTTTCTTGGTTCATGTGATATCACTGAAACAAGGTAATACAGATTCTGTTTAAATACAGGCTGTTATTAAAAAAAAAAGAAAAAGAATTAAACATGATTCAAGAGCAAGAACTGAAAACCACAAAAAGTTGTATAAGACCTTTAGAAAATAACAATCGATACATGTTACATGTTTGCAGCTAGGCCGACTGATGTAAAGTTGGCACTTCTTTTTCTTTCTGTTCATGGAAATTGGTGCTCTGACACACACAAAATCATTTCTCCCCATGTAGCACCAATCAATGCATTGGACTGAAATGGGGTTAGCAATCTAGGAATTTACCTGAAGTTTGGCATACTGGTAAAGCACAAAATTTTTTTTTTAATAAAGTGGATGTAGTTGAACTACAAAGATTCATATCAGTCTAAACAATCACTGGAATAGTGAAAGGAGGAGTGCTTGGACTGAGGAAACGGGTATCGTCTTGGAGAATTTGTGTTCTTTTAGCAATTGATCTGTCCATCGATCTTGGAAGCCATTGTCACAGAATGCAGAGTCACAAGGAACTCTCTGTCTTGGGTGTTCCATAACTTGTAAAAAGTATTACTAAAAGTTTGACACATGTTCTAAATCTAAATCACTGAGGCAACGGAAAGGACACTAACATCGCCAGAAACGAAATTTTACAAGATTATTCAGTTAAACATACCACAGAAAGTTTACAGAAGTGTCAAAGAGTGTGTCTTTCATGCTTTTTGGGAGTCCGTTGTGACATCAGTGTTACTCATGACTAGAAAATAAACCGTGACTATTTTAAAAATCTTAACTGCACGTCTCTCCATTGTAGATGTGTGGTCTGAAAGGAAGAACTGCGCATGCGCATTAGCAATTTCCACAGTCAAAATGGTGGATACGGTCGAGTTTTCGAAATCAAAGAAATATTTAAGAAGAAAAGTGTCTGGGCGTGACATTGTGACTAGAATTGCTTAAACATCAAAATATCAAACTGCTCTATTAAATTCTGCATAGAATAAATTGTTTTAGTCATTAATCTCAATGAGTAAATTTTCCGGTCCAATCCAAGTTTAGTTTCAAATTGCCAAGTCATTGTCTGTAGATCCCGCTGTGACTAGGTGTGTCACAAATGACTCCCGTTTTTTACAAGCTTATATCTAGTAAATCGAGTGAATTAAAATAATACTTTTGATAGAAAACACAAGATAAACTCATCACAACAACAACGCCAGCATTTTTTTATTTGCATGAAAGCTTTTATTCTTGCACATGACTGCACCAAACAATCTGCGTATGAAACAGTCTTCCAGGAAGTCAGTCAGAGAGCCACATTATGTGTTAATATTTTCAAATACATATGTTTTAGACCTCATGCTGGCTTTAAAATTCTAATATCATCTCTTCAGTAATTTTACTTAAATATTTAAAGCTTTCTAGGTGAAATATGTCAATCCCAATCAAGTTACAACATTTTGTTTATGTTGTGTGTTCAATCGGACACCTTTTGAGAGCTGGTCATATCGCAAAAAAAATCTTGGATTTTTCTAGGGAGAAAAATCAATTATGTCCGTAAGTCAGGCCTTTGGAGCAATTTTAGGACACTTTTGGTGCTCCGTACAGAGCCGCAGCTTTGCTCTTGTATTTCAGCACGCAACTTTGGAGCACACAGAGCTGACATATGCTGTAGTATGTAAGCAGGACTGGTTACTGCTTCAAGCTGCACAGACATAGACACTGACCATGATTATAGGTCGGCTATACAACTATGCAGGGCTCATGGGAGAGTTTGGGACAACTTGGGTGGCATTTTCTAGGGCTTTTTGAATTTTGGAAGCTTGGGAAATGCCCCTGAAGTTGGGAAACCAGACAGACTGCTCAGCATATGTATGCAGCGCATGACCAGTAACTCCCTGCAGTTCTTTCCCTTGACTTTCGATCATTGGTGATCAAAG
This sequence comes from Conus betulinus, assembly GCA_016801955.1. NCBI lineage: Eukaryota > Metazoa > Mollusca > Gastropoda > Neogastropoda > Conidae > Conus > Conus betulinus. The sequence continues at coordinate 30,525 of JADBJO010001424.1, forward strand.
GGTATTTTGTGGAAATTATCATATCTAAAAACATTTTTCTTGGGGGGGGGGGGGGGGGGGGGGGGGATTATTGATGGAATAGTTTAGTAAAACAAACGGAAATGAACACATTTACCAAGAGGAAAATATTATTGAAAAAAAATTGATATTTTTGCATACTTATTGCCCCCCTTATGAAAAAAGCTCAGCTGTGGAGACACATTTACCAAGAGGAAAATATTATTTGAAAAATACTATTATTTTTGCATACTTATTGCCCCCATTATGAAAAAAAAAAGTTCAACTGTGGAGAATAAAAATGGAAAATGTAAAAAAAACGTGTTGCAGAATCAAAATGAATGGAATTAAAAGCTCTTCTGATGCCTTAGTTCATTATTTACTCACGATTGCTAACCACTATTGGAAGTTCAGAGTTTCTCACACTTGATTTATGTTAACATTTCCAGACCTGCAGCTACAAGCCATATTGAATGCACCTTGCCTGGAATTTGTTGGTGTAGCAACGTATACAAAAAAACGGGGATGAAAACTCTTCTGCCGTTTCCGCCGTTATTTTTTTCGCATTTCCGCCGAAAAAACAAATCTCTGCCAAAAAAATATTCAAACAGTGAAGCTCTGAAACGATCTCAACTTGTCTGTCAGTAATGTTCTCAAACGGTGTAGTTCTCATTCTGCTTCCTTCCAGTGTTACTTATCATCATGGCGTCGATTCTCAGCGAGAGGTTGCTGCCAGTGAGTTTTTAAAAAAAAAAAAAGTATGTGAACCACTAGAAGACCGAGTGGCTGCAGAAGGAGGTGTGACCACAGAGTCGGGGATGTAATAAGAAAATGTGACAAAGCCGGCGGGTTTGAAGCGTTGTGCGAACTTCCCAAAAACGTGCCTACTTTGGTAGTAGTGGCTGTGGCAATCAGAGATCACATCGAGCGTCCCAGTCACCAACAGAAAATTACAACATTACAGCATGTTTTCAGATCATTGGGTATGCAGCAATTTACGTTTCATTTCCAATGATAGTTTGACTCCTGCTCTGATTTTCCTACAAATTCCATTTCCATGATAGTTTGATTCTAACTCTGATTTACTTAATAGGTAAAATGAGTACTTTGAAGTCCTTTTTTTTTACAAATAATTGTTGCAGTTGTATTGGGCTTTGGTGAGGCCAAAGCTAGATTATGGTTGTGTGGTATATGGGTCTGCATGAAAGTCTTACCTCAAAGCTCTTGATCCAATTCATCATCAAGGACTGAGGATTGCTCTGGGAGCATTTCGCACGTATCCAAAAGAGAGTTTGTATGTTGAATCTGGTGAACCCCCTCTGGAGCTAAGGAGATTGTGTCTTTCCATGAATTATTATCTGAAACTGAGGGCTTATCCAGAAAACCCTGCCTATGATATTCTGTTTTTTAGAGCCAAATATGACTTAAAGCCAAATGAGATTTCCTCCACTGGGTATTCGTATTTTGCCCCACTTCGGGACAGCTGGCATTGACCTGATGCTGTTGATGACGGTCCATTACAGTGAGGTACCTCCCTGGAAAATAGCCAATCCAGAGATTAAATTTATATTTAACTCGATTTCGAAAGGAGGTCACCTCGAGTGCTGCATATAAACAACTTTATCTTGAGCAATGTGAACTTTATAAAGATTTTACCAAGATTTTTACAGATGGTTCTGAAAAAAAGATGAGAGGGCTGCAGCTGCCATTGTGTGTGATAACAATTTTTCAGGAGCCTACCTTGTTAAGATTGCGGGATTGGTCGTCTGTTTATACTGCTGAACTGAAGGCTTTAGATCTGGCTCTCAGTGCGGTGTTCAGGTCAGAACAGAACGATTTCCTTATTTTGTTGGATTCATTGTCGGCACTGTCGGCTTTATCGACAAGAGAAGTTTCACATCCAGTTTTGGCGGATATTCATGATCTTCATACTCAGCTTGTCTCTTCGGGAAAGCTTATAGTTTTCTTGTGGGTCCCCAGCCACATGGGAATCTATGGTAACTCAGTGGTAGACAAAGCAGCCAAACAAGCTCTCGGTGCAAGTCTTTCCAGGAGGCCTGTGCAGTTTGTTCCTCACTCAGATCTTCGTCATAAATCTAGTTTGTATTGTCTTGAACTGTGGCAGAGTGATGGTCTGATCAAATTCATAATAAATTGTTTAAAATTTGCCCAGATTTAATTGATCCTTTCCAATCGGTAGTACGTAACCGTAAAGAGGAATCGGTTTTGTCATGGTTACATATTGGGCACAGCTATATAACGCACAGTTGGATACTCAGAAGGGAAGACCCTCCATGGTGTGACAGCTTGTTCAGTGTTAATCATTTTTGACTGAATGTGCTGATTTGATGTGTATCAGAGAGAAGTTCTTTTCCACAGTGATTTATCAGTTCTTTTTCGTGAGATTTCAGTGGATCTTATTTTTTCTTTTTTTCAAAGAGGTAAACTTATTTTATAAATTATAGTGTTGTAATAATGTATATAGGTGTTGCTGGAGTTGAACAGATAATTGTGCTTTTGTCTTTATACATTTTTTAAGCGATGTGTTAATACTAGTGTGGGCATTTGTTATCTAGAGACTCAGCAGATATGATAGCTGAGATCCTGATTTGGCTCCTAGTAGTCCGCTGGACCCTATAAACACTAACTATCAACTACTCTGTTTTCAGTATGTTTGTACTGTAACAGCAATATACATAACTGTAGAGCATAACATACAATAACCAAAAAATATCATGAATGTTACTGTCACAACAACGTAATGTCTTTGCAATGCTACTGTAGTTGTATTCTAGCAGTTTTACTTGAAAGTAATCACTGTGTTCAAAGCCTTGCTGTGTTTACCAGTAAAGAGGGGAGGGGTGGAGGGGGAGAAAGCAAATCTTTACAGTTAAATTACAGAAATTTCAAATACACTTGGGAAAAAAAATTAGATTGCTAAACTAAACTTCGTTGAGTCGGTTCGACTCGAAAGTGACACCCGCCCCCCCCCCCCCCCCACCCGATCCCCACTACACCCTCCTTACTGTCCAACTTCAGACTCTGTTCTCTCTCTTTCTCTCTCTCTCTCTTTTTTTTTTTTTAAACCCCCTAACATGCTTTGCGCATCAAGTATGACAGTAATGATCGGTGTTTCGATTGATGTTATTATCAGAAGACAGTGCTTTCAAAGCCTCGGACCGTCTTGAATGCGTGGTTGTGGCTTCCGGTTTGAATATCTGTCTCAAACTACGATTTTCCCTCTAATTGTGTAATAGAATCAGTAGCCAGTTCACAAATACATGAATCGACATAAGTGAAGCCCATTACTGATATCTATTTTCATTAGTTTGTCTTTTTAAAAAAAAACGATTGCTTCAAAACAGCGCAACACGTGGGCCATTTCTGACCTGTTTAATCTCACGAACACCAGCTGAATTATGAACAAAATAACTAAACATTGCCACGGTATTAAGCGAAATTAAATAATTGAATCATTTCATTAATGTTCTGGTTTGTTATATGCATTATCTTACCAAGTGCGTCTTGCAATTCAACAACAATTAGCGCATTCGACTCCATCATTGTTGGATCTCGCTTCGTTCCACCATTGTTGAAATCTTGGACAAGGAGCAAATGTTTGCATTTGATACCTTTGCTTTGACTGGCTTGCGCTTTTCGAGCACTCAACCAGTCGCTTAGCTTGATACACCAATGAATGCGGGAGAGAACGGCCTTTCTAGCTCATCGTTAATGTGTATTTTTTTCCGCAAGTTTTTTTTTAGCAATGACGTTGGAAAGACGACACTTGTAACAAGCCTCATGAAAACTTCGATTTTAATTAATTTAAACACATCATACTAAAAAGAAAAATAGACTTAAATAAAGCTTGAAACATGCTCTTGTATTCTGACCTATTTAAACGCCAATGAATGGAATGAACACATTGTATGCGTTGATTTTCGACACGGTGTAGCTCGAACACTCGGCCAATGGCGCCTGCGGTGCGTCGGGATGTGTGACGCGCGCTTTGTTTTCGTGTGAACGGATGGGTGTATTTGGAATAAACAATCATTGTACCGTCTGTTGCAAACACAAATAAAAAAACAGAGAGTTCAAAATGCAACTGTATTCTTTATTCTTGACAATTTTCATCTGATTCTAAACGCGTTATTCATAGATACTGCCTATTGAAAACAAGCATATTTTTCATTTGGCTGAACTTTCCCGTACGCTGTAAGAAGGGCTGCCGGTACCTACTCAAAGGAAGAAGAACAGCTCCCTTGCGAAATCTTTTCCACCAGCCCCCCCCCCCCACACACCCCTATATACTTCCCCTCTCCTCCTCCTCCCCCAACCCCCACCCCCCTAACCCCCACAACACACATACCTCACACTTTGCACCCCCCCTCCCCCGTCCCTTGCCCCCCCCCCCCCCCCCCCCCCCACACACACACCTCCCCCCCCCCCCTCACACACACAAGCACCACACACACACACACACACACACACACAACTTGTCAAGTGGGGGGGGGGGGGGGGGGGGGGATATGATTAGTTGTGTGGGGGGTTTGTTTGGCATACTGTTGCGACATCAATTTGTTTTGATGTCATTTGTTCTTTTATGTTCTTTTTCGTCCTTTGTGGTTACTGTTTAGTGTTACCCGATGAAGGGTCCAAGACCCGAAAGCTTGAGTGTGTGTGTGTGTGTGTTTTTAAAGGACTCTAAAGTAAACATTTTTCATATTGTGTATACTGAAGTCCAGCAGTTTGTTTTTATACATTTGGTTTACTTTGATTCCCATTCCCATTTACTTGTCTACAGGCCTTACTCTTTATGTTCTGAAAACACTGTTTGTCAAATTTTCTACAGCTACAGTTAGGATTCATCATACTAAATGTTTACATTGTCTCAATTGACATGGTTTCTTTCCATGTCAGTCTCAGTCTTCGTGGCGTTGAAAGTTGTTATACAGTGAGTTGTTTAGAAGCAAGAAAGCGAATTCTAAAGATTTTTATGCCTCATTTAGTACAAAAGATGCTTCAGCTTCAGGGGGCGGTGACCCCTGACCCCTGCCTTGTTGTTGCCCCTGGACCCCACTGGGGGCCTACAGCAACCCCCAGACCCCCGCCAGTCTCCTCTTTAAAAAAAAAAAAAAAAAAAAAATCAAAACTATTTTCATCCCTGAAAAAGAAAAAAAAGAAAGGCAGATTGTTGACCAGGAAGAGTTTTTAATTGTGTGAAGTCTGAGTGAGTAGGTTTGAATGGTTGGGAAATCGGGGAATTAGAAAATTATTTTCTGTTAGGAAACTTGTAACAGGTGCTTCAAAATATGACAGATTAGTCGGACTTTGATTTAAAAAAAAAAAAAAAAAAAAATGAAGCCATTATGCATTTGTCTGGAGTTAGGGTAGTCATGTTGATTGCCTGACCGTGTGTTTTTCAGAGGAGAAGATCAAGGGGAAGAAAGAGAGAGCAGCAGAAGAAGAAAAAGAAGCAGAAAGAGAAGACAAGAGCCACAATCAACGTTCAGGAGGCCCAGGAGAAATTAAGAGCAAGGATCACTGAACTTCAGGGTAAGTTTCTGCCAATCAGTGTTGTTGGACGGAAATGTCGATTCACTTTTATTCTTTCATGTAGACCTCATCTTCGTGGAGGTTTTCCTTATCCTTTCCAGTTAGGGGACAGGCCAAGACAGTACATAAACTGATAAAGCTTAGTAGATCCTGGGATAGAGCAGGACAGAGCATAAAGCCTGGTAGACCCTCTCATGGGACAGGACAGTGCATAAAGCCTTGTGGATCCTTGGCTAGGACAGGACAGTGCATAAAGCCTTGTAGATCCTGGGATGGGACAGGACAGTGCATAAAGCCTTGTAGATCCTGGGTGGGACAGGACAGTGCATAAAGCCTGGTAGATCCTGGGATTGGACAAGACAGTACATTAAGCCTGGTAGATCCTGGGATTGGACAAGACAGTGCCTAAAGCCTTGTGGATCCTTGGCTGGGACAGACAGTGCCTAAAGCCTTGTAGATCTTGGGATGGGACAGGACAGTGCATAAAGCCTTGTAGATCTTGGGATGGGACAGGACAGTGCCTAAAGCCTTGTAGATCTTGGGATGGGACAGGACAGTGCCTAAAGCCTTGTGGATCCTGGGATAGGACAGGACAGTGCCTAAAGCCTTGTGGATCCTGGGATGGGACAGGACAGTGCCTAAAGCCTTGTGGATCCTGGGATGGGACAGGACAGTGCCTAAAGCCTTGTAGATCTTGGGATGGGACAGGACAGTGCATAAAGCCTGGTAGATCTTGAGATGGGACAGGACAGTGTATAAAGCCTGGTAGATCCTGGGATGGGACAGGACAGTGCATAAAGCCTGGTAGATCCTGGGATGGGACAGGACAGTGCATAAAGCCTGGTAGATCCTGGGATGGGACAGGACAGTGCATAAAGCCTTGTAGATCCTGGGATGGGACAGGACAGTGCATAAAGCCTGGTAGATCTTGGGATGGGACAGGACAGTGCATAAAGTCTGGTAGATCTTGGGATGGGACAGGACAGTGCATAAAGCCTTGTAGATCCTGGGATGGGACAGGACAGTGCATAAAGCCTTGTAGATCTTGGGATGGGACAGGACAGTGCCTAAAGCCTTGTAGATCCTGGGATGGGACAGGACAGTGCCTAAAGCCTTGTGGATCCTGGGATGGGACAGGACAGTGCCTAAAGCCTTGTAGATCCTGGGATGGGACAGGACAGTGCATAAAGCCTGGTAGATCTTGGGATGGGACAGGACAGTGCATAAAGCCTGGTAGATCTTGGGATGGGACAGGACAGTGCCTAAAGCCTTGTAGATCTTGGGATGGGACAGGACAGTGCATAAAGCCTTGTAGATCTTGGGATGGGACAGGACAGTGCCTAAAGCCTTGTAGATCTTGGGATGGGACAGGACAGTGCCTAAAGCCTTGTAGATCTTGGGATGGGACAGGACAGTGCATAAAGCCTTGTAGATCTTGGGATTGGACAGGACAGTGCATAAAGCCTTGTAGATCCTGGGATGGGGACAGGACAGTGCATAAAGCCTGGTAGATCTTGGGATGGGACAGGACAGTGCATAAAGCCTGGTAGATCCTGGGATGGGACAGGACAGTGCATAAAGCCTGGTAGATCTTGGGATGGGACAGGACAGTGCATAAAGCCTTGTAGATCCTGGGATGGGACCGTACAGTACATGAACCCTCTTTAGTATGCACTTACCTGAGCTCAGTTACTCCGAAAACCATCGGCAAGGTAAGTTACTCTGTAATTTGAACATGGTTACCCAATTTTAAATTAATTCAAAAGAGAGGAAAGGAAATAATGAAATGAAAATCATTTTAAAAAATTCCTACGAATATATATGTTGCTATGTCCTAAGTTTGAAGAATGTCACATGAACCATTTACTCGGGGGTCACGGGGGGGGGGGGGGGGGGGGGGGGGGGGGGGGTGGGGGGGGGGGGGGGGGGGGGGTGGGGGGGGGGGGGGGGGGGGGGGGGGGGGGGGGGGGGGGGGGGGGGGGGGGGGGGGGGGGGGGGGGGGGGGGGGGGGGGGGGGGGGGGGGGGGGGGGGGGGGGGGGGGGGGGGGGAGGAATCTTCTTCTTCAGAACTTTCTTCAGATCTGTCTATCATATCTGGAAACTCATCCCAGTCGAAATCTATGTCACTGTAAGCTTCATCACCCAGCACTTTCACTAAGTCTTATGCCGTAAATCCTACAAATCACAGTATCTTCACAACTAAATCTCATTATAGAACGGCAGAAATCATGGTTAACGATGTGTGAAAACCAGCATTTCGACCACAAAACTTTAAAAAATTCATTAACTCGAGAACCACGGCACGTATCGACTTGCGTTTTTTGCAAACGGAAGTGAATGGCTACAGGAAGAGGGAAGTCATGTTCTTGTGAGACTTCCCTTTCTATGAGAAACTGTGTGTGTGTGTGAGAGAGTTGTGTATGTGTGGGTGAATATCTTTACACAAGTCATGAGAGAAGATTAACATGAAACAAATACTTATAACCAACAACTAACTATTCAATCAAAGTCAAAACAGATGACAGGATTAAAAAGAAAAAAAAACAAAAAACCTTTGCTCCCCCCCCCCCCCCCATTTTATCCACCCCACCCCCCTTCCTTTCTTATCCCCGGAAATAAAGTTAATAAAGAATAAGTATTTTCCAATAGGGGTGCGTTCTAAGTGTACAAAGAATTTGTACATTAAAGCTGGTGACTGAAAAATGGCATGCACAGCATTTTGCTTCAATACTGGAATGATTTTTTTCATATCATTGCATGAAGTAATATGAACTGGAGTAATTTTTGTTTCCACATAAGCAAAGTACGTTTTTTTTTTAAATATTTTGTTTTAAATGCATTAAGTTTCCACCTGTGCATTAATGAGAGTAATTTTCTGTTAAGATTAAAATTCTCTTTGATTCTGTTAATATCAAACTGTTCTTTATCGATATGATCTACCATACTACATTCGAAGGCTTTCCAGATATGCGACTTGACCAAGTTACACTGTTCATGTACTGATAAGGGAAAATCAAACAATTCTGAATCAAAACTATTTTTGGCTCCACGTTTAGCTGCCCCGTCTACTTTTTCATTATAATGAAAAGAACAGTGTGAAGGAATCAAACTAAAAGCTACATGGGTTCCTCTTGCAATTAACATGTGTATCATAAAGTTTATCTCTATGATCATTTCAGGTCTTGTGTGCAATTGAAAAACTTTTAATACCTGAAGAGCTGATTTAGAATCAACACAAAACAGAATTTGAAATATTGTTTTTTGGAAAGTTTAAAAGGTAATTTAAAGCCAGGAGTATCGCTGTTAATTCTGCTGTAAATATCGATTTGTTAATTCCGATATAGAATGATTTCTCTACTCTTAAGTCTGGTATTAAGAATGTGTGCATGCGTGTGTGCGTGTTTTTAACATTCCTGTCATCACCAAGTTCATTTGTAATGTTTAAAATCTCTGAAAATTTGTCGAAATTTTGTTACTGAAGCCTAGTGGTGGATGCAGTTCGATATGCATGTTGATATTTGCAACTGATCATTGTGAGAATTGGACATATTTCCGATAATCTGAAATCGATCTTTAGTCTCGCACGTCTATACAAATGGGGGTTGTTGATTGGGCAGCTTAACTGACCATACTTACGCATAGTGGACAGTCACCTATTCTTGTCTCTCATGGAGCATATTTGTATGATGGTGCTATACAGTCGAATAGTAGACATGAAGTTGCTATAAATTTCACACCAAATGCTGTTAAAGATACTTTAACTTCGTTCTTCTCCAAATAACTGAAATCAAACAGCTGCTGTTTATTGTTGTGAACCATTCAGTTCATCTGTGATCTGTTCATTCACAATTTAGCACATCCGTGATCTGTTCATTCACAATTTAGCACGTTTTGTTTTGAAATTGGATGAAATCAACTCGACACTGTATGTGTGGCAGCAAAGAGAGCGCAGAATCTCACCACTGCTGAAACACAGGAGTGCAAACGCCTGGAACGAAAACAGCGGAGACTGAACACAAGGGGGAAGCACAAAAACAAGAAGAAAGCCGACGCCAACAGTGGAGAGAATGGCGTGCTGGTGGCTGAACCTGTGTCGGTGGCAAAAGCTGCAAAACCTGTGGTTACAAAGGAAGGCAAACTAGTCTTCAGCAAGTTTGACTTCACAAAATCAGGCAAGTGCCAGAGCTGTGTACTGTTTTTGTGCCATGGTGGTATGATGTACCACCTCTGTTACTGTTATGTTACTCTGTAGCATGGGATATGGGTGTATCAGTTAAGTTAGTAATAATGCGTGATGGGGAAAATTTGAGCTTAAGAATCTTGAGTGGGTTGGTGTGTGCGTGTGTGAATTGGAGGAGGGTGGGGATTGTGGAGAGGGATAGGGAAGAGGAATGAGGGGGCGAGAGGCTTATGCTGATTAAGGCACATATGTTGAGATGTAGAGTAAATCTTGTTGGTAAACTTATCACTGGAGGAGAGAAGACAGATCTGTCCCCCTAGTTATTTAGCTGGGTACTTGTATGGTGGTATGGCAGCCTGTTCTGCACCAATGAGGGTATGTCGGTTGGTAATTGTCAGTAACGGGTACTTGTATGGTGGTATGGCAGCCTGTTCTGCACCAATGAGGGTATGTCGGTTGGTAATTGTCAGTAACCTACTGTTTTCAAAAGCAGAGTCACTGAATTTTTTTTTTTTTTTTTGCTACCAGTCCCAACGACCAGTTTTGTATTTCTGGGACCAGAAGCTAAACTGGTGCAGTGGTTGCATCCGAACAAAAACAAACAAACAAAAAAGAAGCCATACATTGATTTTTAAGTAGTGTGTGGATTATAATCGAGTCATATTCTAAATCCATTGCGTTGTGTGTAGTCACAGTTTCGAATCTAGGCCTACTGTATGTCACATTCAGCGTACACCATACACTGGGTCAAAGGACATGGTACACGCTCTTCATTCTCAAACAGAAGACAGAACTGGGCAAACAGCTGTTAGTAAATCACTCGTGGTCGCAGAAGTCTTTTTTTTTTTTTCAAAATTTTCTTTATTAACAAACAAGCAAAAGCGGACTCTGATAGTTTACAATGTTCCAGGTTTGAGGCCCCCATCAGCTTTAATAAATCTAAATAGGCCTTTCCTCGAGTGCTGTTTCAGTAACCTATTTGTTGTCACCGTTTCCGTTTCCCTGGGACTGACATTGCCACAGGTTACTAAGAGACAGTGCAGGGCAGTACTAGTAGCACTGGGACCTGTTCGCAGACTTCCTTGCGCGATGACTGTTGCACTGCACTGCACCACCAGAACATCATCACATTAAGGAGGGTAGCAGAAATGGCCATGTTTATTTTTAGGCGCCAGGGTGACTTGAACTGACAGTGCTGGACTGGGAACAGAGCGCTCTGACCAGTGGAGGGGTCCCCCCTGTGTCCCCATGAGCTTGTTGCTTATTGTGGTCTCCCTTTGACAGAGGCTTAATACACACCACACAATCCAAACACACGCCCGGTACAAATGTCATAGGTATTCAGTTCATGGTGAGCCGGTGTGCTTTTTTTTCCCTAATTTTTTCCATTTTATCATTCTGTTTTGATAAGTGTTCGTTTTAGAATGTGTCAGTTTTTAAACTGTTGGGCTCCAGAATTCTGATTTACATTTTTTTTTTTTATGAAAAGGTTTGGTTTGCAGTGACTTCACATTTTGGGGAAGAAACTGTGAGAATGCCAGTTTTCAGGAACGCACTATGAAACCTTAACTTTTACTGCCATGTTGGACGATGAAGCAAGTTTTTCCCCCCGCAGATTCTGACCAGTGCGCCGTATATTCTGATAGCAGCATAGCTGAAAACATCGACCAGGGGAAGGGGAGGGGGTGCACTGACCTATTCCCACTCATAGATTATGCACACAGTAGCAAATACACTATGCACACGTACACACACACACACTCACACACTGTGCACAGTAATAATAGTCTGTGTGTTTGTCTGCACAGGAGAGAAGGACAAGAGGTCAGAGCTTGCAGGAAAGGATTACAAGAGAATCTTGGCTCGCCTAGAACACAGGGAGGCCAAGGTGGCCAAGCTCAAGGAGACAGACTCTGAAGCAGCCTCTAAACTGGAGCAGAAATATGTCTGGCAGGTTCGTATCTTTTACAGATAGAATCAGTGAATGACAGAAAAGCGAAAATTTCTTGTCCGAATTTCAAGAAGGCAAGGTCATTTTTTTTTTCTTAGGGGGCCCCCTGAGGGCTCTTACTTCAACTTAGAGAGCCCTCGGGGGCCCCCTAGGGGGAAAGAGCTGCTTGAATCATGCTTTTCATTTACCTGAATGTGCATTGACACCAAGTTACATACTCCCTCTTGCTGACAGATTGAAACAAACCACTGTACGCTTCTGTGTGTGTGTGTGTACAGGACGTCATGTTGAAAGCCAAAGGGGAGAAAATCAAGGACGACGCGACTAAGCTGAAAAAGGCCATCAAACGGAAAGACAAACTGAAGGAGACCAGGAAGAAGAAGTGGGATCAGCGAAAGAAAGCGGAGGAGAAGGGGCAGAAAAGAGAGGCAGCAGAAACGACAAGATAACATTCAGAAGCGAAAAGATGAGAAGAAAGCCAAACATAGGAAGAAACTGATTAAGAAAGGTCGAATCCTGCCTGGGTTTTAAAAACCGAGAGGGTGCAAGGAACAATGAGTAAGCTGGGAAGAGATGTGCCAGTGTGCGTGGATTTATAAATGCGAGAGTGGGCGAAGCAGGTGTCCTTACACAAAGGGCACTGAAGTTAAACTATTCCACTTTGTTCTGGAATCATGGACTTCACTATGGATGATCAGGACCATGCCACGGGTGTCCTTGCACAGTGAACTACCCCATGATAAAAGCGGATTTTTCCTCCAAAAAAAATTTTTAGCGGCGGAATAGCCTATCTCCAAGTTTGGAGATCAGACTTTCCACCCCATGGTAAAAGTGAAGAAAATGCAGTTGACACCCAGTGGTAAAGAGAATGATGCAATGTATTTTGTATAAATGTACTAAAATGGGGAAAGTTTCTTGAAATGTTATGGAGCGCATATTTTGTGGTTCTTCGAGCGATGAAAGAGGGTGGGAGGTTGCTTGACTTGGAAATAAAGAATCTGAAGTTTCCAGCTCCAGTGTTCCAGCCTGAACTATTATGAAGAATGCACGTTGAAATCGCACGAAGATGTGAATTGAGGGAAAAAAACAACAAAAAAACCATGTCTATGCAGAGATAAGATTCTTATAAAGTGAAAAGGGAGGGAAAAAGGGGGGGGGGGGGGGGGGGGCTGGTCCTGGGGCCGCTGAAGGCCCCCAGGTGGGTCCAGGGGGCAAGGCCCCTGGTGGGGTCAGGGAGCAAAGCCCCCTGAAGCAGAAGACTTTTCAAAATTTAACCTGCAAAAATCGGCATCTGAGACGTCAAAGTATTGATAACCTTGAACCTACCTTAGCTATTGATGTCTGTCAGAAATCATGAAGACTGACACAGGACTGGCAATTATCCGGATGCTAATAGTCGCATGATTTTCCAACAGTTGCACGTCAGTTTCTCATTACTGTCCTTCACATCGCCATAGTTTAGGAAGCAGTTTAGTTTCTAATAGTAATAACCTGAACACCAAATAACAGTCTGAAGTACTATCACCAATAGTCAATGAACAGAAACGGGAGACCATGATTCAGATGAATGATGTACTTGAATTTCAACCTGTCCAAAAAAAAAAAAAACTGGATCTAGCTGAAGAATGTCAAAAGAGCTGATACAAATGTGTACTGCAGTCTGAAGCAAAAGACGAAAAAATTAGTAAGGTGAAAGTCGCCAACCATAAACTAAACTATATTCGACTCTTGATTTCTTCGCTGGTCTTGTGCAACTGTTACAGGCAATTCATTCAGTCTTGCCAACATCATTCTTCTATGGGTCAGCCTGGCTTGTTTTTCCATTTCTGCCCCGCTCTCTCTCTCTGGCCTGCTTCTTGCTAATTTGCTCCTGTCTCTCAAGAGACAGTGATGCTTTCTTCTGTTCTTGCTCTTCCCTCACTTTTTTCTGTTCATCCACATGCTTCTTGTGAGAGCCCCTCCATCAACCTGATTTGTCACTGACCTTCAATCCATACTTGACAGTTTGCACTGCTGACAATGTTGAAATTGTTTTCAGTATGTCTCCTATTTGCATACATGCCTACCCCTATGGAACTTCCATATTTTCTACGGCAATTTACAAAAAAAAAATGAAGTACTAGAGAGATTGTGGAAATTTATTTTTCGTTATGGTAAAAAGATTGTTCAACAAAATTTACTTGAAACGATCGCGAGTTGAAGCAGACGATGCTTTTTGAAAGCAGAAGCAGAACACCGAATGGTAAAAGGGACGTAAAGCCCCATCTTCATCAAGCAGACGAATACCATACGTCTCCAACGGCTTCTGCTATAGTTTGAGAAACATGGTGTCCAATACAAAGAGAATGATGTGTGCCAACTGTTGATGCCAATGAGCCTGCATCAAAACGAATACAGTAGCAAATTTCCCTTCACTGCGATTTGTGACAGTGCATTTTCTGTAATTAAAACATGGTGGTAAAGTTTTGTCTTATTCCATGCATAGGTTGAGCTGATTATGACACCCTGGCCAACTCTTTCCAACAACTGTTTCAAAAGAAAAAAATGAATGCTACCGATTTTGAGTCCGTGCTACTGAAATTCATTTTTAGGGGTAGACATGTATGCATTTGGCTGAACGACTCCTCCACTTTGGGGCCATGGAAACAAGGAGAGCACTTGCCATGCTGTACAGGTGGGAGTACTGGTTTTCACTGTTGACTGCTGCCCACCATTCGTCCACTGCAACATTCTGACCTTTCTCCCAACTTGGCAGGCTTTTCCAGGTACTAAACTGATCAACTTCAGAGTTGAACTTGTCAGTAAGTTTATCCAGCACATCATCAGCACAATCCTTCACTTCTTGTGGTGACAAAGTCAAAACATTGGAGACCAGGCTTGGTAGGTGTTTCAGGCCTTTCTGCACTGCACTGTTGTCATGCTCACATGCAGGATCCAGCGCTGACATTGCCTTTAAAACTGTGTTGTTTAAAGGAAGCTACTGTTACAGGTATTTGCCACAAGAGATGAAGGCAGCCTGAGCCGTCTGTAGGAAAGACATACACAGGGTTCGTACACCCCTTGAAATTTCAACTGGGTCAAAAAGGCCCTTGAAAACCCTTGAAACCTGCTTAAGACAACTCAAAACTGTTCGCAGCAAAGTTTGTGACGAACTATTGGGTGTGGGAAACCAAAGGTAGATATCTTGCAACTTTTGGCATTGCTCCTTTTTTCGGTCAGAACTGATAATAGAGTGAAATCACAGACTGAATCTTCAAATCGATCATCACATTGTCTCCATAGACTTTACGTGACTGTGTGCGCACATTTGTTTTTAAAAAAATCCTGTTTTCTTGTTTAAAAGACAGCATTCATATCACACCCTTCCCCCCCCCCAACTTGCCTACCAGCTAGCCTAAACACACAAAAAAACAAACCAACCAAAAAAACAAAAACAAAAAAACCAGTGAAGTGTGGAGCTGCAGGAAGGCTACCCACGTTCACCTTTTCAGAGGGGTTGGTTACCTGGTCCCTATCCTGCCCCAGAAAAAGCATTGGGCTAATCCAGGCCCGCCAACCATTCACGCACGCTTCCACACCACATAAAGTGGCTGTATTTTAAAAGTAAAGTTTGCTGAAATGTCCCTGCTTTGGCTGCAGCTGCCGGTAGAGAATGAATGAATATGTCGTGCTTTTTGATGAATCACTGAATAAGGACTTGAAACAGAAGCAGCTGGACGTCCATGGCAGATACTGGTCTGGAAAGCAGATTGAAATTTTCCTTTTCTGATTTCTCAATTTCTGTATAAAGACTTCATTTTCTAATTTTTTTGTATATGATACTGAGCATGGAAAAGACTACAGAAGTGTAATCACCTTATCATCATGGCTAGATTACATGTGTAAGGTAATTATTCACTTCTTTCTTTTTCAATTGTACAGCTAAATTTACCCCTTAAAAATTATAATATCCCCTTTAGAAACCATTGAAAAAACCCTTGATTTCTTTCCGGTGAGGAAGTGGGAACCCTGTGTGACAGAGCTTGCCTTTGGCACGAGGTCCACCCAGCTCTCTCTGTGTGAAGGCCCACATGCATGTCTTGAAGCTCTTGTAGACTTGTTTCTAGTGACAGGTATTCCTGACTGGTCAATTTTCTTTGGACTCGGATGCTGGAAAGCCTCGGTTTTTGACGAACATGGCCAAAAAATCTTTTGAAGAGTGTCTTCTGGTGGTCATGCAGGAGATGAACGCTGCATTTGTCTCGCTGGAAAAGACACACATACTCTTTCATGATAGCCAGGACAGCAGAATAAATGCCTAGAACAAGCATTGTCCACAAACGATGTGTGAACATTTATCTGTCATTCTTTGCATTCGCTTGCAACCTTCATCAGTGCGATTCTTTGAAGAAGCCCCCGCTTGTACTTGTAAATTCTCCGTCATCCAACAGCCGATATATCCTTGCAGATGCTGTCCACTATGGGTCTGTAGAGGGTTTTGTCCTCTTTGGACAGAAAGGCAGAGGCATACAGGGTCAGGGGCTTCAACTGCAGCAAGGTCTGTTGTGCAGCATCATGACAGGACAGCCACCTGTGAGCCACAAAATTCTGTGGGTGTTGAATACCTCATGTCAATAATGAAGTAGATTTCTTTCAGTGTGTCCTGACTGACGGATGACCAGTGAAACTCGTTGTGCACATCCATGAACAGCCCTTCAGCCCAGTTCTTGAATGGAGCACAGAATTTTTTTTTTCGCAGCGTTGTGCATGTGGTGGCACACATCTCCAACGATGTTGAGATTAGGGGCTTTTTCTCTTATTCTCACCTCCAGTCCTTGTTTTGCTTCCCTCATCACAGCACAAGAATCGAGCAGTACGCTCATACAATTTCCCCAAAGAATCTCATGATCGGTGAAGAAATTGTTCACAGCTTCAAAAACACCGAGTCCACTCTGATCAGCTGGAGCGATGTCCAATGCTGGGTAGTCAGCTTTTTGCTAGCAGGATCAATGAAGTTGACGAGGATGGCGAGGACTCTGGCAGTGGTGCTACTACTGGTTGCCTCATTGATGTTGAGGGAGAACTTCTGCTCCTTGATGATGTTGGAGAGTCCTGGCCTCAAATGATGCAGCTAGACCATGCTTCATCTTGTATGAGTAGTTCTGTCCATTGGAAGCTGGGCAAGTGCTTCTGGGTCAGCAGCCAGACTCTTGGCTAGGTCGATGATCGCTGGTGCGGCAGAAAAAGACCAACCGTGTTCTGCCATGACAGCCAGTGCAGCAGCCTGAAATCAACACATACATGCTGTATAGTATACTCTTCAAAAAGTTTATCTTATCTGACTGCCATTTCCTTGAATATTCTGTTGTCTTTTGCTTTCAGAGAGAGAAAGGGAGGGAGGGAGGGAGCAAATCATGTGGCTTACAGCCCCGCCAACAAGAGTCAGAGAGATAGACAGTACATATACTGTATGTGTGTACGAGAGAGTGTACTGTGCATTTTGTGTGTATGTGTGTGAGTGTGCGTGCGTTCGTGCGCACACTCGCATGTCCATGTGTATGTTTGTGCATGCGTGTGCAAGACAAAGAAGAAACTGGGAAAAAAAAAAAAAAAAAAAAAAGAAAGGGAGAATGTGAAACATTTTTATGAAATTTTAAATAAAACGAAGTATAGAATTTTTAGAGGAAAAAAAAAAATTTAAAGAAACGATAAACCCCACAAAAAAACATAGGGAGAAGCTGGGGGGGGGGTGATAGGTACTGGCAGCCCTTCTTTCAGCGTACGGGAAAGTTCAACCGAGTGAAAAATATACTTGTTTTCAATTCGCAGTATCTATGAATATAACGCGTTTAGAATCATGAAAATTGTGAAGAATAGTTTCCTTCTGAACTCTGGGTTTGTGTTTGCAACAGACGGTAGGATGATTGTTTTATTCCAAATACACCCATTCATTCCATTCATTGGCGTTTAAATAGGTCAGAATACAAGAGCATGTTTCAAGGTTTATTTCAGTCTATTTTTTCTTTTAGTACATGTTTACATTAATTAGAATCAAAGTTTTTTTGAGGCTTGTTACAAGTGTTGTCTTTCCAATGTCATTGCTAAAAAAAACTCGCAAAAAAAACATACACATTAACGATGCGCTAGAAAGGCCGTTCTCTCCCGCATTCAATGCTGTATCAAGCTAAGCGATTGGTTGAATGTTCGAAAAGCACAAGCCAATCAAAGCGAAGGTATCAAATGCAAACATTTGCTCTTTGTCCAAGATTTCAACAGTGGTGGAACGAAGCTGAAGTCCCACAATGACGGAGTCGAATGCACTAATCGTTGTTGAATTGCAAGATGCACTTGATAAGATAACGCATATAATAAACCAGAACATTAATGAAACGATTAAATCATTTTAATTCACTTGATAAGATAACGCATATAGTAAACCAGAACATTAATGAAACGATTAAATCATTTTAATTCACTTAATACTGTGCCAATGCTTAGTTATTCCGTTTCTAATTCAGCTGGTGTTCAAGATTAAAGGTCGGAAAGGTCCCACACACTCCGCCGTTCGAAGCGATCATATTTTTTTTTAAAGACAAAACTAATGAAAATAGATATCAGTAATGGGCTTCACTTATGTCGATTATGTTGTTGTAAATCATAGTACAGGCCTAAGGAAAATTATCTCAGAGCCAGTCTTCTGTATTTTACAAATAACCCGGAACAAATAAAAATTTTCTTCGATGACTAATACCGGAAAGTTGCTCCTTCCACCACTAGTAAGAGAGGGGGTGTAGGTGAAATGTAAGATAATTCTCATAGAGAATTATTCCAAGTCCTTCCCCTAGAGGACCCACCTACAACTCCTATCCATCTCGTCACACACACACACACACACACAGAAACCCCCACATGATATATAGCACAATGATGAAACAGACACCAAGACAGGGAAATATACATAAGAACATGCACTCATAGTTCAGTTAAGTGATCCTGTGCCATGCTTTAATGTTTTTTTTTTTTTTTTTTTTTTTCTTTCTTTAACTGAGAAAATGCATGCACATTTTTTTTTTATATAATTTAACCTTTGCCAGAGCTTATGGGTGAAAAATTACCCAGACTGTTATTTAAATCTTCATAACTCGGTCAGTTTTTCATAATCTGTAACCAAGTTTTATGACTTTGTTCATTGTGTATTTGTGCTTGCCCCCATTAAATATTGTGGTGTTTTGGTGGTAAATAAAGGAGAAACAGTAAAAAGCTTATAATCCTCATCAGATACTGTGGGTGGCATCTCATCCATAGTGGCCATACCAATTAAAGAAGCATTCTCACATGCCAGAACTTGTGGGTGGCCGGTCACCCATAACCTTCATATAGGCCACAGCCTTTACCCGACATGCCAGGGTTTGTGGGTGGCTGGTCACCCAAAACCTTTATATAGGCCACAGTCTTTACCACACATGCCAGTGTTCACTACTGGCTGTGTTGTCAGTTGGGAGGACCACCAGACCAGGATAAAGTGTGGATGAGGTGTGAGCTGTGTCTCCACTTCAACTTTTCCTGAGGCAGAGCAGTTGGGCTTGGGGACTGATGAAGTGATGGTGACCGAGGAAGAGATGGAGACATAAGTTATCACCCATTTTGAGGATGTAGTCATACCGCAGTAATGATGAAATCAGTGAACATGCCACTGATTGCCTTCTGGAAGACTTGTCTTTACCAAAATTGGCCAGAACGTAGTTTTCTATGATGACGATTGGCAGTTTGTCACAGATCCACTCTCCTGAGAAAGCAGACAATTTTCTGAGGAAATTTTGCTCTTGTAAACAACACGCTTGTGTGGCCAACCAAGACAGACAGACAGATTTAGTGTAAAGCATATTTGTGTTTGCCAGTGACTTCAACATAGTCTCCAAAACAACCACTGGCCATGCCTGGTCTGTTCCAATTAACAATGAACTCTGCCTGAAGTATGCTGCATACAAAAAGAACTATGTACGTAGTCAACCCTATCTGCCCGTCAGCAAGAGTGCACTTCTCATCCTTATCTCAAGTGACCTTTTGTTTGGTGGCTGCCAGCACTTTACCAGAAAAAAAAAAAAATGACATGATTTTATAAATAATACAGACATCATACAAATTTTTGTTTTAATCTGTAAGTTTTGAAAAACTGTCAGTTTTAATTCGACATCATCATCATTCCGCCCCTGTTGGCCACTATTCTAGTACAGGAAATAAAATGTTAGGTACAAAAAAATAACAAAAATGTACACTTTGATTTTACAGGAAATACTGTATAGAAACTGTATACAAAATGTGGAAACAGTTCATGAAGAAGTTTAGAAGTTATAGCAATTTTAAGTGTGGCGGGCAATTCTACCCCCATTTTTCAGCCGTCCAAATTGCAATATTTCCTGTTTTTAGCACAGAAGTTTTCAGAAATGTTATACAGCAGATACCTAAAAAAAAAATGACTCTGCATAGTACAACTCAGAGAGTTTGTCAAAACCACTGGAAACTCTGAAACGGCTATTCTTACTGTGCTGCAGTGCTTCAAAGTAGCCACATCATGCAAATTCGAAAAGCGCTGAATTGCGACTTATCACAAGTTTAACACTTTATCACACAAACGCCATGTAGACTGAACCCATGGAACTTACTTGTTCAAAGAGTGTAAGTTGTGTAGATTGAGAACACCAATTTATAACCAGATGTATCAATCATGTATGATGCTAATTGGCTTTCAAACTTGGAAGATACCTCATTTTGTCAGGTGCATAACAACGTCGCAACTTTAAACTGCAGCATCTCGAAAACGACTGAAGATAGACTTCATTCTTGTTGTGTATTGTATGTTTTTTTTCCATTTACTTTGCAATGATACAGATCTTAAGTATGAACACTCACATATGATTGCACGCACTCATACTACTTTCATCATACACTCTATCACTACAAACCATCTGAAATCACTTTATGTGGGAAGACGTTAAACGGAAGAACGGTAGGTGGGTCCTCTAGGGGAAGGACTTGGAATAATTTCTCTATGAGAATTATCTTACATCTCACCTACACCCCTCTCTCTTACTAGTGGTGGAAGGAGCAGTACGTATAGCTCCGAGATACAGAATTGAGAGAAGTTCAAACATTCAACATTCGATTGAACAACAGGGAACTGACACACAAGTTAAGTGCACTTTCACACATCAACTTTTATTACTTATACATAGATAAGAAATGGCGTGACAATTCCATAGGCTGTGTTTCAGTTCTCATTGGACTACCACAATGAGGGGTCCTTCCTCACTCCTACTTTACTTACTCGCTTGCACTCTGTGCAGCAAGCTTAAGTTGGCATACAGGGGTTCTGTCTAAGTTACACTGAATGTATATGGTTATTATACATCCACCCCGCTTGCTAGCACCCAGTGCTGTAGCCAGAATGGTACTCATAGACAGGTTCTCACTGTTTTTCATCATAAAGTGAGGGTAAGGGTCTGATGGGTTTGAGTCCAGGTGGTAAGCAAACTTAGCTTTGCTTCGGAGAAGACAGTTGTTCTCTCCTGTGGCTGGTGACTGCCCCACTGGTGTAGATCTGTTGTCTGGGTCGCCCCGGTTTACAATGATGCCATGGTGTCTGGCGTTGCCCCGGTTTCTGGCGAAGTCCCAGCTTCTGGTTCAGTCGCATGTGTGTAGCGTGACCAGGATCCCAGTTCTGCGATAAAGAGAACTTGATCTGTAGATGAGAATCTGGTGGCTGGTCTGACGAGTGCACACATTTACCCTTTTCCTCTTTCTTTCAGAGGGGTGTGAGACTCAGCCAGCAAAGTTTTCTCTATGGTAGAGTTTCTGCTATAACTATTAACCTCCACTTTTGTTTAAAGGCTAAGTTAAGTTTACAAAAGGGTAGGAGACAGTAATACAATGTTACAGTTTTAGTTAAACAACTCTTCCATGTTTCATATGAATCAAATCACACTGACTTGGGCTATGCTTAGTCCAAGTACACATGTGGTGTAGACTTAGAGTCATACACTACAAATCATTCCAATAATCACCAGTATTTATAAATCAGAGTAGCAGTTTTTACCTAGCACAGGCATACTGTTTTCCTGATCAAAATTAATCATTGAATTATTATCTTAACAGACAGAGTTGCATACTGACAAAAGTCAGGGTGAACACAAAGAGCAGTGGTCAGATTGTTAACAAAGAATCAAAACCACTGGAGAGAGCTTTTGCCATATGATGATGGCAAGCAAACTACTACACAAAATAATCATTCATCAGTTTGATAAATGTTGCTAAGCATTTGTACAAAGTTACAATGCTAACACACACAGCATACATAAAATCAATACATAGATTCAAAAATGTAAAACAGAGTTCCAACTCACTTTTCCTGGGAATGAACAGGGAATGACTTGAGATCAAGGAGTTACCAAGAGTTTCCTAGGGCCTCTGTCCCTTTGTCTTCCTCTGCTCTTGTCTACAGGCAGTCCTGAGGGGTCAGTGAAGCTGAGCCGGTGTGTGCCTAGTTTTATGAATCTCTCTTGCCGAATCACATGAGAGATGAAACTGTCATTCACTGATCAGGGGGAGAGGGGGAGGGATTTAGTCTAGTCACCAATCGCCTCGGAAATTGTTTGAACCTAATCGGCACGGAATAATTTATGCATCCGTGTAGCTGACTGTTAAGCCTCAGCTAATTTATGCGTCCGCATAGGTGTTCGCGCGAGCACGTGCAGGTGCCTGCGAGGCCGGGGCGTAGGGATGAAAGGGGGGGGGGGGGGGGGGGGGGTGGTGGTGGTGAGCGCGGCACATGCCTTTGTGTCGGCACATGCCTTTGTGTCGGCACATGCCTTTGTGCGGGGGGGAGAGAGAGGGGGGGGGGGGGGGGAGACGGGCTATTGTTAGAACGCCTCCCACGCTGCGTTGTATCATACAGCATGGGGAGGGAGGGTTGAGAGGGAGGAGGAGGGAGGTAGGCTGATAAGAACGAAAGGCGGCACGTATTTACCGTGACGCATTTTTTTTTTCCTGTGTCACTGATCGTGTCAGTTGGGCCTTTCGCACTGTCCCAAGCAAGAAAGGGGGGGGGGGGGGGGGGGGGGTTGAGAGGGGAGAGTGGGCATAGATTTGAAATCTATTTTTTGGTTTGGTGTTTTAGTGGGACTATATACCTTGTTTTTAACAGTCTATGTTACTCCCCAAAGGGTTGAGCGCTTTAAAAATTTTATCAGGCATATTAGTGGTATTTATGATAATTGTCTCCTCAGAGAGTGCAATCTTTTTGTGGTTGGGGGGCTTGCATGTCTCTATCAAGTCAAGGCAAGTCAAGTCAAGTCAACTTTATTATCTTAATTTGAGAAATTAATTTGTGGTCGCACACACTCACAGCAAATAAACAATTTTGTCACATTACCCATTTTCTAACATATGACATACATTCATATAAAGGAATTTGGATTTCAATTAAACATCTCCTAGGTTCATAAAATCAATGGACAGGGGAATAAAACTTTGTTTAAATCTGACCCTGAGAGCTATGCTGGCGGGAGATTCATCTCCTGGTAGGGCCATCCAAACCCAGACAGGTCAAAGGGTAGAGACTAGACGAAAAGCACTCGCTGGCCCTCCAGGTTGGGGGTTTGAACTGGGCTAACAACCCTATCCTGTAAAAACCAGCCTGTTACAGAAACCGCAACGACAATATCTGAAAACATGGTTGAGGAAGAGCCCTCTCTGGTACAGCCCATGACGTGAGCTGGTGAAAGCCTTCAGGAAGCCAGTGCACCGACTATTCTGACGACCAAAACCAAGACCAGGATAGGGACCTGGAACATCAGAACCCTGTATGAGACCGGAAAAAAAGTGCTCAAGTCAGTAGAGAGATGCACAGATACAATCTGATGATACTTGGCCTGTGCGAGACAAGATGGACAGGAACAGGACAGACAAGACTTACGAGTGGAGACACCATCATCTACTCTGGACAGGAAAAAGGCCAGCCACACATGCATGGAGTAGCACTGATGCTGACACCCGAGGCAACGCGAGCACTGCTGTCCTGGAATCTGTGTCATCAAGGATCCTCACACTGCAAGGTTCAACTCAAAGGGCAGGAAAGTCAGAATCCTACAGTGCTACGCTCCTACAAACACAGCAGATACAGAGATCAAAGAAGAATTCTATGAGCAAATCCAAGCAACCCTGGACAAAACACCAAGGAGAGACTTGAAGATCTTCATGGGAGACCTGAATGCAAAAGTGGGATCAGACAACACAGAGAACTCATCATAGGTAGACACGGTATTGGAGAGCAGCAGAACGAAAATGGTGACCTCTTCACAGAGTTCTGTACTTTCAACGACCTGGTGATTGGAGGCACTCTATTTCCCCATAAGACCATTCACAAGACCACATGGATTTCCCCAGACGGAAAGACCGAGAACCAGATTGACCACATTACTATCGGCAGAAAGTGGAGGCGGAGCCTGCATGACGTCAGGGCAAGGCGCGGAGCAGACGCAGCATCAGATCACCATCTGGTTGCGGCAGTACTCAAGACCAAATTGAAAGCCTACACTGACCAGGCAGGAAGACCATCGTACAAGTTTAATGTACACAGCCTAAAAGAGAAAGAATAAGCAGAATTCAAGGTACAGCTTAGGAACAAGTTCAGTGCGCTTTCCCTACTGCCAGAGGAAACAGTAAAAGAGCAATGGCACAGTCTGCGAGAGGTCTGGAAGACAACATGCAAAACAGTCCTAGGGAAGAAGACAAGGAAACATAAAGAATGGTTAACAACGGAGACATGGACGCTGATCACAGACAAAAACATCTGAAAGACAAGATCAACCCAGACGCAAGATCAAGAAGAGAAGCAAGAACTACAAGCATGCTATGGGAGATAAACCGACAAGTGAAAAAAAGTGCAAGAAAAGACAAGAGAAACTTCATCAAGGTGCTGACTGAAGAAGCTGAGACTGCAGCAGGCCAAAGAAACATGAAGAGACTATACGAGATCACCAGAACACTCTCTGGCAAGACCGGAAATCCCAGTTGCCCTGTCAAGGACAAGAATGGAAATGCCATCTCAGGCAAAGAAAACCAGAGAGCAAGATGGGCTGTGCACTTCAAAGAAATACTCAACAGCCCTGCACCACCAGCCCCGTCTGACATCCCACCACCAACCGAGCTTCTTGATATCAATACCAACCCCCCAACAAAGACAGATCACCCAAAGCCATCAAGTTCCTCTAGTCAGGCAAGGCAGCGGATCCTGACGGCTTACCATCCGAAGCACTAAAGACAGACATCCAGACTCGACTGAGATGCTACACCCACTCCTAGACAAGATCTGGGAACAGGAGAGAGAGTGCCAGAATCTTGTAAAGCTGCCGAAGAAAGGGGACCTGTCATCCTGCAACAACTGGAGAGGAATCATGCTGCTGTCCCTCCCGGGGAAAGTACTGACAAGAATAGAAAGATTGAAGACCGCCCTTGACCAGACACTTCGTGAAGAACAGGCAGGCTTCCGCCAAGATAGATCATCTATGGACCAAACTGTGACACTGCGGATCATCATCGAGCAGTCCCTAGAGTGGCAGATCCCCCTGTACACAGTTTTCATCGACTTTCAGGCCTTTGACAGTGTCGACAGAGATGTCATCTGGAAACTGATGTACCACTATAGCTTTCCACCAAAGTTCGTCACCAAAAATTCCCAAAAGAACACAAACTGTCCAAAATATTCAACAAAACGTTTGGAGACTTAAAGATAAAAAAAAATAAACTACAATATATCTTGGAAAATCATAAAAAGGGCATCACCGTACAATAATATTTCAAAAAGATGCAACCTATGTTCAACAGAAAAATGGTTAATACTATGTAAACCACACTTAGCAACTCTAAATACTAAAGTAGAAATAGTAAACAACTGCGGGCACAAATGGAAATCGTCAGCAAACGCACTCTGAATAACAACCTGAAACCAAAAAAAACATGTGCAGCCAACCTGCACGTGCAAGCAGTGACACTGGGCCCTACAAGCTATATAACATTGGCGGCAGGCGACCCAAAAATCATCCTGAAGAGAGCTGTGTGCTCAAAACAAATTTGTAGAGTTTTAGAATTCCTTTCATACCTTTTTAACAGATGCTGCTCCCCAAAGGGTTGAGCACTTTTGAAATATTACCAGGCATATTAGTGGTATTTATGATACATATATATAATTTATATTTTTATGTGTACTTCAGTCAAATTCATTGCTTGGGCAAATTCAATGCAAATACTGAGCGGCACAATGACCAACAAAAATCTAGTAGTAGTAGTAGTACCAGTAGTAGTTGTAATAGTAGTAGTCATGATTTTCAGCTGCAACGAATTTGACTGGCTGTTATCAGTCAAATTCATTGCAAATGACCATTGTACCCCTGTCAATCATTCCCAAGTGTAGAAAATAACACAATGGAACCCTAGAACAGAAAAAAAAAACAAAGAAAACAAAATGTTAAAGTAGTAGTAGTAGTGGCAGCAATGTAGTCAACGTAGTAGTGGTCATGATATTCTGCTGCAACGAATTTGACTGGAGCAACGAATTTGACTGCGTACTTTAGTCAAATTCATTGCTTGGGCAAATTCAATGCAAATACTGAGCAAGATGGGCTGTGCAACAAAATGACCAACAAAAATCTAGCAGTAGTAGTAGTAGTAGTAGTAGTTATAATAGTAGTAGTCATGATTTTCAGCTGCAACGAATTTGACTGGCTGCTGATCAGTCAAATTCGTTGCGAATGACTATTGTACTCCTGTCAATCTCATTCCCCAAGTGTAGAAAATCACACAATGGAGCCCTAGAATAGAAAAAAAAAAAAGCAAAGAAAACGAAATGTTAAAGTAGTAGTAGTAGTTGCAGCAATGTAGTCGACGTAGTAGTGGTCATGATATTCTGCTGCAACAAATTTGACTGGAGCAACGAATTTGACTGCATACTTCAAATTCATTGCTTGGGCAAATTCAATGCAAATACTGAGCTGGCACAATGACCAACAAAAATCTAGTAGTAGTAGTAGTTGTAATAGTAGTAGTCATGATTTTCAGCTGCAACGAATTTGGCTGTTAATCAGTCAAATTTGTTGCAAATGACTATCGTATCCCTGTCATCTCATTCCCAAGTGTAGAAAATAACACAATGGAGCCCTAGAATAAGAAAAAAAAAGAAAACGAAATGTTAAAGTAGTAGTAGTGGCAGCAATGTAGTAGTGGTCATGATATCTTGCTGCAACAAATTTGACTGGAGCAACGAATTTGACTGTGTACTTCAAATTCATTGCTTGGGCACATTCAATGCAAATACTGAGCAGGCACAATGACCAACAAAAATCTAGTAGTAGTAGTAGCAGTAGTAGTTGTAGTAGTAGTAGTAGTAGTCATGATTTTCAGCTGCAACGAATTTGACTGGCTGTTGATCAGTCAAATTCGTTGCAAATGACTACTGTACCCCTGTCAATCTCATTCCCAAGTGTAGAAAATCGCACAATGGAGCCCTAGAATACGAAAAAACAAAGAAAACGAAATGTTATAAAGTAGTAGTAGTGGTAGCAATGTAACTGATGTAGTAGTGGTCATTTTCTGCTGCAACGAATTTGGAGCAACGAAAATTTGACTGCATACTTTAAATTCAATGCTTGGGAAAATTCAATGCAAATACTGAGCCGGCACAATGACCAACAAAAATCTAGTAGTGGTAGTAGTAGTTGTAGTAGTTGTTGTAAAAGTAGTAGTCAAGATTTTCAGCTGCAACGAATTTGAGCCCTAGAATACGAAAAAAAACAAAGAAAACGAAATGTTATAAAGTAGTAGTAGTGGCAGCAATGTAACTGATGTAGTAGTGGTCATATTCTGCTGCAACGAATTTGGAGCAACGAATTTGACTGCATACTTTAAATTCATTTGCTTGGGAAAATTCAATGCAAATACTGAGCCGGCACAATGACCAACAAAAATCTAGTAGTGATAGTAGTAGTTGTAGTAGTTGTTGTAAAAGTAGTAGTCATGATTTTCAGCTGCAACGAATTTGACTGGAGCAACGAATTTGTCTGCATACTTCAGACAAATTCACTGCTTGGGCAAAAATTCAATGCAAATACTGAGCCGGCACAATGACCCACAAAAATCTAGTAGTAGTATTAGTAGTAGTAGTAGCAGTAGTCGTCTTTGTTGAAACTGTGGTGTTTTTGCCGTGACCATTAGCAACTACACGTTATTATGTCATTCTTGGCCAAGTTGGTATACCTGCAACGAATTTGAGCAACGAATCTGACCGCGACAAGCCATATTTGATCGCGTCATTACACCATGTGCAGACTGCTTGTCCTAAATAGGTGATTTTCCTCATGCAGTCTTTCAGTCTAAAGTGTTTACCCTACACTTTAGAAGGGTGGTTTTGTGTGACATGTCTATCCAGTGTTTTAACTATTCCTAGTATCGTAACTACTTCTCAGACACACACAAACACATACACACGCACACAGTGCAACTCACCCTACAGTAGCTGGGATGGCGAGTGGTTGTTAGTCTTTGACACACTCTGTCCAAGCGGTTCACTTGCGTCAGAGGGGTCAAGCAGCTGATGGCGTGACCAGGGGATGGCGGAATGCCACGTCTGGTCTGTCGGGAATGGTAGTTGGCTGGGCTCGGGAACTGGTTGCAGTCCGCACCCATGTCAGCTGTAGTCAAGGTCTTTGGACGCCGCCGCACGTCACTTGGTGCAGAGGACGGGCGTCGGCAGTGGTAAAGGGTAAAGTCAGTGGTGAAGACGTCTTCCTCGGGAGCTTCTCTGAACTAGACGAATTGACTCGCCGGGGCGGTTACGAGTCGAGTGAACCGTTGTCTTCTCGCCCTGTCGTCTGCTGATAAGTGAGCACTGCTCATGCGAGGTGCACCTTCCGGTTCCGGTAGTGAACGGGTGCGTATGCGCACTGCATTCGTGCGTCACTACAACAAGTCTAAGAATCACACTGTGGCTGACGCTTGCGGCTATCGGGGAGAACGTCAGCCAGGCACCGATTGGTTGAACCTGTGACCGATGAATAATCTATTCAGTACTAGTGGGGCAGAAAAAAAGCGAATGCAAACCTCTTGCGTCGGGTGACAGAGATCGATCCAATTAACGACGAAGATCGTCAACTTCAAGATACAGCTTGAAAAAATACTGTACTAGTGGGACAGAAAAAACCGAACAGGCTGAAAAAATACAGTACCAGTGGGACAGAAAAAGCGAATGCAAACCTCTGGCGTCGGCTGCTTCACAACGAGCGGGAAGGAACCGGAAATCGGATTAGATTATTCATAGGTCACAGGCTCAACCAATCGGTGCCTGGCTGACGTTCTCCCGATAGCCGCAAGTGCGTGGCTGACGGCGCCTTTGGAACTGGTCAGCATCACTTTTGCACTCACTTCCTCCTCCAACCACTTCCAAGTCCATTTGTTTTTAACTGAAGCATCGACTTGCTTCGCAAGAACTTTTCGCTTTTAGCTATCTGACGAAACATTCTGGTTTTCGCTACTCTCGTGAAACAGAAAGAAAACGGCGTCAAATAAGAAATTCGTAAACAGTTTGCCGCGTTCTCAAACATCACTTCCGCTTTGATGGTTTCGGTCAACCGCAGAATGAAAAACAAAGAGAGCAGTCTCGACTGGCCCAAGCAGAAACCGGAAACATCCGTTTGAGAACGGATCAATTGAGAACACAATATCGATCTACCTCTCGCCGTACATTAGCTTCATCACAAATCTACCTCCACCCCCCCCCCCCCCCCCCCCCCCAACTTTCTCAACGGATTTACACTGATCTCAAAAACGACCCCTGGGGCCATCAAAAGAAGGAAATCCGCCAATCGGCGGAAAAATCCCATCTCTTTAAAGTATGTTATGTGAAGATAACGTAAAGGGTGAACCTTTCCATGTTTATGCCAGGGGAAAATAAATGTCAGCATGAGATGAAGTAATGTACAAGAATCTGAGTGCATGACGTCATCATCCAGCCCATGTGTAAAGTTTCTGTCAGTATTGGCAAATCTGATCAGTGGGTGATCTGGTGCTGCTTTGGTATTGAGATCACATCAGGTGTGTGTACCCACAAACAATGAGCCTTGTGCACAGCTTTTTAGAACATACAATAAACACACACATCACACTGCCCCAACTACACAACATGTAAAAGTCGGAGGAGAGGGGATGTTGTCTTATGGTCTCACTGGGTGGCCTGACTCGTTGACTGCGCCAGTAATTCCAGCTCCCTTTCTTTCAAAGTCAGGGCTCAAGACAATCTCAGGCCAAGGGGAGACAGACACAGACACCAGGACCACCCTCTCACAGGTCTTGCACCATGTTGTTTTCACCTTAACCTGTCGCTTCACAAATAACACCAGCCACACTTGCAGTTTCATGGATTTATTTCACCACTTTGAAAAAAAAAAAAAAAAAGAGGAGGCGATTTGAATCTGATGGGTAGTTTTCATGTAATCGCATCTGTACATTAATTCACAGCCATCAGACCTAGACGCAATCACCATGCTCACAATTATCTGAGATCTCACTCGCTCACAAAATGCAAGGCCTAATCTCAGACTCGCACAACCAACAATGGAAACGGAGAATAACTTGGGCATGCATCACGTCACCTCATCATACATACAATACCAACTCCAGTCACTGAAATGCAGTTGCGAGGGGGGGGGGCCGCGAACAATACAAATGCATTAGTAACGGATAACTCTTGCCAACATGCGACAAAGGCTCAACAACTGAAGGGGGTCAGGGGGTCGGGGTGAAACATGCAAGAACAGAACGGATCACTTGTGTCGGTATATGTGTGACGCCGAGTGCCAGAGATGTCTCTCCGAGGCTTGGTCTGACTTTGGTTTGGAACAATCATTCATGTACAATCTGCAGCCTGCTTGTTCTCTCCCTTATAGACCCACACCTGCCAGAAACAGTAGTTTTAATTCTGTCTCTTTCTTGCTGTATTATCAATACTTGGTCAATACATAGTAGTTACACATACACAAATATGCACATGTGAGTGCAAATGTATACAATTGACAAAAACAGTGTTCCGTTAGAAGACCTTCCAGGATCAACTCCCCTGGCTTCACTGGAACATCTTTGTCTCTGTCTGGACTCTGTGAACCTCCCACCAAAAACTCCCTGTAACTGTGTAAGCATCCCAAGTCGAAGGCTGGACAAATATTTTTTTGCAGACCGAACTTGGTTTTAAATTACTAACAAGTCACACTGCTTTCAATCAACAAGAAAAAAAAATTGTTTCTGTATGTAAAGACAAATCTACTGCTTGAAAATATTCAAAGTAATTCATTATGGTTTAAAAAAAAAAAAAAAACAACAACAAAACTCAAATCAGGTTGTTATACCATGCTGTTTAAAACATGCACATTTATGTAGTAATACAGGCACTTGCTAACTGACATTCGATGCATGTAAAACCACCAAACATCAGCATAAACAGGTACTTGCTTGTTGACTTGTGATGTGTCTGTCTATTAGTTTTTTTAAGCGCACAACTCAGGAACAAATGTTTCATTTCTTTGGAACCAAAACACAAAATACGGAGAAAGTACTAAACACAATCCAACTTAAGAAAGTACAAACACAATCCAACAGAAGAAAGTGCAGACACAATCCAACTGAAGAAAAAAGTACAAACACAATCTAGCAGAAGAAAGTATAAACAACCCAACTGAAAGAAAAAATACAATCCAACTGAAGAAAATAATAAACACCATCCAACTAAAGAAAGTACAAACACAACTGAAGAAAAAAGTACAAACACAATCCAACTAAAGAAAGTTCAAACATAATCCTCCCGAAGAAAGTACAAGTAACCCAACTGACAAAGAGAGGGAAGTAACAGACAATTTACCTACGAACAGGAAGTACAAGCATACTCTACCTGACAGAAAAATACTCAAACACATAATCCTCCTGACAAAGAAAAATGGGTACACACAAATTCCCCCAAAGAAAATAAGTATGAATACAATTTCCCTGACAAAGGAAGTGCACACACTATTCCCCTGACAAAGAAAAGTGTACACATAATCCGCCTGAAAAGGAAAGGAAGTGTACACATAATCCCCCTGACAAAGAAAAAAGTACACAAACACACACACACAATGCCCTTGACAAAGAGAAGGAAGCGTACACATAACAATGCCCCTGGCAAAGAACTGGAAGTGCACATACACACACGCACACAATCCCACCCGCTCCCCCTCCCCAAAGAAAGAAAAAGGAAAGCGCACACACACACTACTTCCCTGACAAAAGAAAGGAAGTACACAACATCACAGTCTTACAAAGGAAAAAAAAATGTGATCCCCCCAACGAGGTGAACAGCTAAACCGTAACCAAGGTCGTTGAAGAAAAAGACTTCTTGATGGATTATGGGTAAATCATAAAGATACCCACAAGTCGAACCTAATGAAAGAATTTTCATACATTTCATTAAAAAAAAAAAAAAAAAAAAAAAATCTTCAAGACTACTTTTTGCACTTACTACAAGCGCACTTTCATCAGAATTCATCAAAACCAACCCAAGGTTGGAATCTGTCTGATCAGCGGTTTTCATTCATTAATGGATACTTACTCCTCAATTATCGACAACAAAACGAAATGACCATTCTCTAGAACAAGTCACTGCAGGAATTCAGTCCTCTGTGGGGCGTGAATCTAAAACAAAGACAGCAACGCTCCAGGAAAAAAAAAGAAAAAGGTCTTTAAAGGGTGGAGTCTTTACAGGGAAGGGGTGCAATGGTTAGTAGAAGGCTGGAAGATTGTGAGTTCCATTCCCCTTGAGGGCTTTCATTTTGGGAGTTTCTTGGCTCCTGGCTAGTTCCTATTCAAAATGTGCTATGAGTTCTAGCAGACCTGCTTGTTCATCTACTTAATGGATATGTGACTGAGGACGTTGATCAAATTTCCTGACCAACACTGCAGGTGTCTGCAGCTCTTGGGCCTGGTTGGCACTGGGATGAAAGGGAGGGTAGAGTGCAGCTCGGTCACGTAGACTTGGCCAGAATGGACTTCCATAGCATTATCATAATTATCAACAAACAAACAAAAAAAAAAGAAGAAGAAAAATCTTTGGTCCTTGCATGCTCTGCATCCATGGTGACCAATTGCTCTGCATTCATGGTGACCAGTTTCGATTTATTGTCAATCTCCATGCCCATGGTGAAATGGGTGCTGAAGTCATCGGCACTGGCAAGTTCATGGTGGCGCCCTCTGCATAGGGGTGCTGACTTAGGCTGTCTTCACTGCTATGCATTTATCATCATCAATAAGTGAATTAATGAGTCGTGTCTTGTGTGTGTTGGATCCAATCAAGCAGACCTGTGTCATCACTCAAGTGACTCTTCAGCATTGCAAAGTCTTTTCTGCTGGGTTGCCTCATGACGTGATAGCGACTGTTCCCTGTGAATGATGGTGTTGGGACTGCAGCAAGACAACCCTGGATGTGGTTGTGGATGGGGAGATGCAATGAGTGAACTGGGATCAGTGCCACAAACAGCACACTGAAAAAAAAACAAACGAAAAATCCTATGAAGAACCATTCTGAAACGATGTTTGGCGCTGTTCAGAAGTACCACACAGTCTAAACTCTGATTGCATGCCAGAATGAACACATATATATATGAGCACAGATACACATGGTGTGTGCATACACACACACAAACACGCACAAATGCATTCATAAAAGGGTGCAAGAGCACACAAAGTGTATGATCTGAACTGAAAAAACTATGCATGATACAAATGCCAATTTTTTAAAGCTTTTCTGTAGGGAGACAGGGAATGGGAGATTGGCAGTAAGAAAGGGCAGGAAGGCAGGGGGTAGGGTGTATGAAGGGAAGAAAGTGTCTCAGGCAAACACAACAAGAACAACACCACTCACTGCAACAAGGTGATCATGCAATAGCAACTGTTTTTCCATCATCTTCAAGGTGCTTTCCTCCAAACGCTTGCCCCTGGTGTTCATTTTGTCAGTGCACTGTGCTCCTTTGTCACTTGGTAAAGAAAGGTAAAATTTCTTGTCTTTCCAATTAAACATCTGGAGGTAGTAGCCCCCAATTTCAGTCTCCCTATGAAGAATATAGAACTGGTCCAATTACAAACATCTGTGTCCCAGATATCCAAGTTACCTCTTGATTAAATTACCTCTAACAGTGGAAAGGTTAATGACTGAAGTATTTTCATTAACTCATGACTTCAAACAAACACTGAGGAGCCACTCCAAAAATACAGCCCTTTGAGAATTGCTTCAACCATATTTTGTTGTACCAAATAATGTAAAAGGAACATTTCTGATGTGGAATCTTCTTTGGGAAAGTTACAACCACCAAAATATGTTGATAGTAGGCGTCTTACAGATAATTATTTTCCTGCAAGACTAGGTAAGCAATGTAATAAAATCAGCGGTCTTTTTTCCCTGCTAACTTTTCAACTAATTTTCCCTTTTCTCTTTCTTTTTTTAACGTTGTCTTTTTAGGTGCATCTGTTATGTAAGATGAAACGAAAGACACTGAGTTTAAGGTCACCAAGAATGAAACAATGTGGGATAATTGTCAGTGACAATATTGAACTTTCAACTCATAAATTTAG
Organism: Conus betulinus; assembly: GCA_016801955.1. Lineage (NCBI taxonomy): Eukaryota > Metazoa > Mollusca > Gastropoda > Neogastropoda > Conidae > Conus > Conus betulinus. The sequence continues at coordinate 64,883 of JADBJO010001424.1, forward strand.
TTTTGTATGGGAGCTATCATCAGGAGACAAACCCACCAGAGACACTGCACTGCTGCAGAATCTCTTTGGCGCTGTTTAGTTGGGGGCTGTTCTGCAGATACTTTACAGCCATGAAGATCACAGACTGCAAATTGATCTGGAAATGAGCCTTTCTGCACACTGTCCACTGTGACATCGTTTTCTCTCTTTTTTCTCTCTCTTTCTCCCTGATTTCAGAGTTTGTCATGTATGCATGCACCTGTCACAGGCACGTCCGTCATTGCAGTCCACAAAATTATCGTCAGCAAAGCAGATAACAGCGAGTCCTTCAACACACAGTAGCTCACATGGATTCAACTCCCATCCCCCCCCACCACCACCCTTCCCACTCCCCACCAACTCACATACAAATGCACTCTCAAAATTTACAGGGTGGGTACAAGGCGGCCTGGGAATTGCACATTAAAAGAGACAAAAAGGTTTTCAGATAAAACTGACAGAGGCTGTGGGAGTGGTGCACCTCACAGTAAACGGTAGTGTATTGCAAAGTGCTAGCCAGGACACTGTTGGCCAGAGAAGTTTGTTCCAACAGACGAAATGCACACACCCGGGTGGGCAGAATTAAGCTTCAGTTCTTGGTTAACAGTGGATGCTTTTCAAGGCTGGACCACCAGAAAATGTGACCAGATACAAAGAGTGTCATATCATCCCTCACAGTCAAACCCAGTGAGAAGATGTCTGGAGAAAAGTTCAACCAGAGAGCCCGTCCTTTCACAAACAAGATCCCTCGTTATTGTCCAAACACTCCCCAGTGAGGTCATGTTCATGGAACTACACTGCACTTAGATGCAGAATAAAAACTGTGGAATCCAATACTGAAAGGCAATGATCACCATGCCATAGCGAACTGACTGAAAGAATACCCCATCACTGTTCTCAGAGAGATCATTGTTTGGAAAGGAGTGGAGAGAGACTTGCATTCACGCACGCACACACACACTCAAAACACACTTACACATACACAGAGAAAGACATATGGTCAGATTCCAAAGATGTCAAATTCGCCACACTATACGTATACCGCTCTTGAATTCACAGAATTAACAACACAAATACCATCAACCCATGCAGCACAATCACTGCGTCTCACTGGTCATTTGAATGAAGGCAATGTGCGTGAACTGCTTAGTCGATGCCCATGATTCTCCCCACACCCCAAACATCAGACACCTGAACAACAATACGAGCCAACATCAGTTAAAGCTTACACAAGTAACAGCACTAATCAAGACAGATAAACGAGACCATGTTGCATCAAATCCCCAATCAACAGATTTATGACCATTCTACTCCGATCGTTACGAGATGGATAGACTTGGTAACCCATCAGGCTGCCTTCATACCACACTCAAGTTCTCCCATGCCCAGATGTCCCTTCCACAGAACACAACTGAGCTTTCCCTTTACCTCTGTGAGAACCCGCCACGCAGGTGTATGCCAGGTTCACCACCTGACGGACAGGAACAGCCCCAGTCCTGTCATCGTAAACAACAACAACACATACTGATGTACAAATGTACAACAGTTCTTAACATGATTGCTTCACCAGTGACATCTTCAAGGCATAGACTAGGTTGTTCTTTCAGACAATCATTGCTAATCATTATACACAGCTAGATTCTTTTTCTCCGTCTTCAGGAGACGCACATACAACAACAACAAAAGCAAGAAAAAAAGCCAATGGAATCACAACTCATGAAACCATCTGCAGAATCCCAGACCTTGGCATATAATCGACAGAACTGGGAGAATCAGATGAACAGTTCTCCAAAGCAGAAGCCCTATGATTCACGGAGTTAAGCAGAAGAGAAAGGAAATGACCAAGACAGCCAAAACCAATCAGAAAGCTACCATTTCCACAAACATTAACTTGAAGAAAAAAACAAACTAAACTCATATTGCATGCACAAAGCATAGCTAAGGCCCTCTGGGGACAGTGTGTAAAGTATCACTATCTAGTCGAAGGTACCCATGGACAAGCTAGCATGGTAACATTTGTAACAAGAGAAACGTGAACGCAGCAGCCACAAGACTTGAGCTGACAATCCACCACATCACTGACAAACAGGCAGGCAGGCAGGCAGGCAGACAGGCCAAACCCACTAGCCCAGTGACGACACACACAGTCCCTGAAGCCAAGGTGCCTGGTTCTCTCTAAGTCTCAGTGGGCAAGGCAGAGTGGGAGAATAAAGCAAGGGCATCTAATGGGTTGAAGATTCAGTTCTACAGTGCAACACCTGCTTGCCGAGGGAGGGAGGTGGGAGAGGGTTCTTTGCGACTAGAGAGCCTCTCCGCACTGCCCTCTGCCTCTCTCTGACACACCCACGCATCACATCATTGCACACAAGTTCAAAATACCGACAATAACACAAATGCATGCAGACAAGTTCATCAATAGATCTCAGAGCCGACACAAGATTCCGTGGATCCGATGGACACCAAATGGTTTGTTCTCTCCTAGACTAGCAGTCAAGTCTCACGCAGACCTGAAGAAGACTATGGTGATACAGGTCAGGTCAATCAAGGTCACATGACAGGTCAGGTCAGGTCAATCACAGGTCAGGTCAATCATGGCCTGCAAGATCTAACATAGCTAGAAAGAGACATGCAATGAAATCAAAACTCACCCTACATGAGGCACAGCCATGCAAACGAGCCACAATGACACTGAAGTCAAAGGTCAAACACTCAACGTCATTCATTCTAAATGCATAAGTCGGTGTGACATAACTGACACATGACACATCAATCAAGGTCAAGGTAATCAAAACTGGGTCATGATCACAAAAAAATGTCATGGTGACCTTGGTCAAGGTGACCTAAAGACCGTGTCCACACTGTGAGTTTCTATATGGTCCACTTCGGATCACAATAACTTCTAACCTTGACAATCCGAGCTTCTCATTTCTTTTTTTTTTTTTTTTTTTTTTTGCGAGTTTCTGTCTCCTGTACCTCATTACAAAAGGTTAGGCCATCTCCAGTCCAACTCCTGATGGCAGAATAAGGCACACAACTCTTGACAGGAATGTTGATCTCCTTCTCTGACAGGGTCTCACTGGTTCTCAAGAGGAAATGATTGTCCACCTCGGAGTCTCCACAACCCCCCACAGCTTCTCCGGCACGGCGCTGGACATCCGCTACGTCTCGTTTTTTCCCCCCACCCCCCAGGTCCCTACAGCCCTGGAGAATATGCTCCATGGTCGGATCTGCTTCTCCTTGGCAGCAGAGAGCAGATGGCACAAGGCAACAGCATCTGTGTGTATTGCGTGAGTGACGCCGTGCCTGTTGAAGCCACGTTCTTACTGCAGCTGCAGCAACAGGGGCCACAGGAGCAGGGTTCCGGGTGCAGCCTCCATGAAAAGCACCTGGTTCTGAATGATCATCTGGCACCTTGATAGCGACTAGCCAGTATGTTTTCTGCGAAAACACGTCTGGACTTAGTTTTCAGCTAAGCCAGAGAGATCAACGTCAGTGTGAACAACACAAAAGGGAGACTTGGGTGGTCATTGCCTTCTTCCTCTGTCAGGTCTCACAGGGTCAGCCAACCTCCCCTCTAACATCTCTCTGAGTGTTTTGTACTCTTCATACAGCAATATCATGCACAGCCTGGGGAATCTGTTTGACATGGCCTTCCACTGATTAACAATGGGATGCATAAATGAGTTGGTATGTCCACAACAGCACTAGCTATCCAGCAGACGCATGGTGTCCATGGTTAACCGTTGGATCTATCAAAGAGGACATCAGCTGACTCTGGGGGTGACCTACAAGTGGTGTTCATTCTACCTGAATTTTTGTTCTCAGCATGTTTATTTGCTTTTCCACCATGCCATGACAAGCACAGCACATAAAGGAGGAAGACGAGCAACAAACAGAGCATCGCCTTCTCCAAAATGTCTACGAACCCAAAAGTCCACTTCCCTCCCCTTGCCATGCCTGGACATGTTTGAGAATGCGTCATCTCACAGACTCAGAGAAAACCAAAACATTTTTTCTCCTTTGCATGCCTTATGCCTGAACACTTTCAGCATCGCCTGAGCAACTATTTTTCTAATCCCTATCAAAAAAGCATTAAAAATCCTTAACATTTTGAGTGTGTGTCTGTTCTGGGTGTCTATATGTCACTGTGTGTATGTTTGCCTGCTGCATGTGCGTTTGTGTTGAACATTAGGAACTAGTTGAAAAAGGTACACATTTTAGGGCGCTCAGCCCAATACTTAAAGTTGAACAAAAGGTCTGCCAGTGTTTTCCTTGCTGTCGTATCTGGTATAGACAATCTAATCAGACGCATATTATTCAGTTTCAAATGCGTATGATACACTCCTGTTCAGGTGTTTATTTGGTTTTCATTTTTATTACCTACTGGCCTTGATGCGTTATTTGACTTGTCCTGATGATGTTTTATATTTGCCCCTCAAATACACACATACACACACATACTGAATGAAACTTCCAAACAGGTTCAAGGTTTGTAGTCTGTAAAAGTCTTTGTGTGACAAATGTCCAATACAGATGTCATTTATTGAGACTGCCGGATTTCTGGTGGTTCGAATGAGCAAATGTAACCCATGAAAACTACAGAAAGATATTGCTGCAGGCATTCACATGACAGATTCAGTACTGATGCTATGTTTCGTGCCTGCTGTGCTCTTTCTTGCTGCAGACAGTCTTATGATAACCTCAGACCTGCATGGGATGTTGTGCCTGCAGCACCATCTTTCTCCGACTCTTCATTCGCTTCCTGCTTACACTGCGCTAACATCCCATAACATCCTGAGACATTCAGCTTGGATCAGAGTCCTCTACTTCCAGAGACTGAGATGTAATGCTTTTCTTTTATTCCTATTCCTATCATGCCTCTGATGCTGTCATGGCTGTAAACTTTGATGTCCATCAACAAGAAAAATGTGTTCTTTCACAGCAGATCTGTTAACAGTGTTACAGGGAACAGCGCAAGTTCACATTCAACTGTGCACACTACAACCCTGTCATGTCTTTTCCACCCAGATTCACAGAGAAGGGGTTATCTAACCTTCCTCTGCAGCCACAGACGGTGAAGAACTGGCATCTCCACTTCCTGTTCCTCTCTCAAACTTGTGTCTGCCACACACACACACACCAGGGTGTCCTTTTTAAACCTCCTTTTACAGCAGATCTCGCGTCTTGCTCGACAGCTCTGTCCCAACACATGTCTCTTTTCCTTGGGTCACTCGGACAATGCTCGGGTGTAAAGCCTGTCACAACACACTCTTTAGGACAGAAGACAGCCTAAAGACTTTAAGAGATGAGTCAGCTGGCACTGCATGAAGGACTGATCCCACACCGACTGGGATACAACAGCTGTACCACAGGGGGGAGGGATCAAAATCACAACCCCTCCCTTTTTTATGTTAGTTTCCTTACATCCAACCATACACCCACCCCCACCCCCAGCCTGAATCAAAAAACAAAACAAAACATAAAACTCACCATCTTCAACAACAAAAGAGATCTTCCTCTAAATAAGCCCAGTCTGGGTTGAAAGTAGTAGTATATCAGACAGGAGCCAAGGCCAGAGAATAAAGGCGGTGTTACTACACCAGTAGAATGACATCAACTGGAGCACAGGCCATAGAATAAAGATGGTATTACTATACCAGTAGAATCACATCTACTGGAGCAGGCCAGAGGATAAAGGTGGTGTTATGACACCAGCAGAATGACATCAACTGGAGCACAGGACTGAGAATAAAGGCAATATTACTACACCAGTGGAGTAACATCAACTGGAGCACATAAAGGCAGTGTTCCTACACCACTAGACTGACATCAACTGGAGCACAGGCCATAGAATAAAGGTGGTGTTACTACACGAGCAGAATCACATCCAACTGGAGCAGGCCATAGAATAAAGGTGGCGTTACTAACCAGTAGAGAGACATCAACTGGACCACAGGCCACAGAATAGAGGTGGTGTTACTATACCAGTAGACTGACATCAACTGGAGCACACGCCAGAATATAAAGGTGGTGGTGTTACTACACCAGTAGAGAGACATTAGACAGGATTTGAAGCAAGAGAATACAGGTGGTGCAACTTACCCCCCCCCCCCCCCCCAACGCACTCCTCCTCAACAAAAAGAACTAGTAGTAATCATTGCATCACTGATGTTTCCCATTCACTCTCAGGCTGTCCTCTAATACAAAACGTTACTGCTTCAATCCGACAGTCGCTAACAACTCTCCCACTGTGAAGGCAATCTGTGTGCATGCCTGAAGAAACACAATGGGCCATGAAAAATCAGCCTCCCCCACCTCCCTACCCATGTATGCACACACACACACACACACACACACACACACACATCAGCCAAGACTTGCAGCCTTCATAGGGATCACCTACCCTTTGGGTCGATCACACTCTGTGTTCCATCCCTCCCCTCCCCCTCTCAGCACAGGTGGTGGAGATCTCAAGGCCACATCAGACAAGGGGAGGTACCTCCCCCTGCTTCACCAGCCTTGACACTCCGGCCATTGTACTCCTTCCTTCCACCCCTCCCAGCCGGTGTGGTGGAGAAACCATGGTGGACACAGGAGCATGCATCGGTATCCACGACAGTCCCACCTCCCAACACAACACAAACACACATACAGTGTAACACCTGTGCAGCACAGTCTAGTTCTTTACTGTACACTTTCTGTACCTCTCACTGAGGATCCCCCCCCCCCACCCTCCCTCCAGCCAGCCAACCAGTCCCAACCTCCCCTCCCCTGTTCCCTTCACATTCCTCCCCTCCCCCTTCCTTCCCGTCCCCAGGGAGACAGCAGTACCACACAGAAGACCCATGACTGGACACAAGCCCACAGCACGCCGTGTGGCTGGACGATCTACACCAGCCTGGCCTCCTTACACATGCCTGCGCTCAGAACCTGTCGCCTGCGGGCGCTTCACCTCTGGATCACACCCAGGATGTCCTGTATGGTGCTCTGGAGGTCCGACAGCAAGGTGCCCCCTGCCGAGGGAGAGGAGCTGGAGAAAGTCTTAAGGCTCTGGCCATGGACCAGCAGACGCGACAACAGTTCTCGCACGTGGAACTTGGCGTGGGGCGGCAGCGAGTCCATGAAGCGGCTGCACAGGCTGTGGAAGTCTTGCACCTGAAACGACAACAGCAACGCTCACGCTTCACCACCACTGTTGCACATTTTTCTTTCTTTTTTTTTTAAAGCATGGCTTAATCTTACAACCACCGAATATTTCACAAGAATTGAATAATTTCACTACATTAATCCAGGGTTGTGTTGACGGAGACGACCCTCTCATCACCCTTATCAAATACAATTCCAACCAGCCGCTGTGCGAAGTGGTTAGCGTCGCGGACTCTCGGCTGGGAGGTCGTGGGTTCGAATCCCATCAGAAGTCATGTGGTTTTTTTCTGCCCCGACCGGCTCCTACCCAGAGTTGAGTTTGCTGCGGACTCAGTTGGGAAGACTGGGACCACACAGTCGAGTTTCATCCACTTAATGGATGCGTTTCTGAGAGTGTTGCTCAAATTTCCTGACCAACACTGCAGGTGTCTGTATCTCTCGGGTCTGGCTGACGCCGGGATATATTATGAAAGGAAGCGTAGAGTACAGCCCTGTCATGTAGTCTCAGACCGAAATGGAAATCCGTAGCATCATCATAATCATCCTCATTCTCATCGATCAGCATAAAAAAAAAGTCTCAAATTCTGTGGCCCTTCATGCCCTGCTCTCATGGTGACCTCAGTTTCGATGTCCTCTCCGCATCTGTGGCCTTGGTTTGGTTCGTCGGGGTCACCGGTATCGGCGAGTCCATGGGGGCTGTCGTTGGACGGACGTGGTGGCGCCCTCCGGAGGGAGAGCTCACTCACGCCGGCTCCGCGACTAAGCAATTATTGTCGTCAGTAGTGGGCTTAGTAGGTGGTGTCCTGCGTATGTTAGATCAGAACAGGCGCCACTGAACACCACTGAAGTGACTCGGCAGCAGTGCAGTGTCTCCTCCGGTGGGTTGCCTCCTGACGACTTAACATTGACTGCTGCCTGTGGATTGCCGGTGCCGGGGCTGCGGCGGGGCCGACAGGGCCGTGGCTGTGGACAGGGTGTCAGAATGAGCGGCGTGGGTGCACTGCCTCTGGGGTGGCGCAGAGGTTGGGACAGCAAAAAAAAAAAAAAAAAAAAAAACAAAAACAAAAAAAAAAACAATTCCATTTAACACTCAGCGCACATGACCAACAACAGCTTGCAACAAAGTGCTGATACTGATAATGAACTGCCAACGGCAGTACAGTGGAAATGTTGATAAAGCTATGTTAACTCGCACAGCTTCAAACTGCTCCAGCTGCCTGCCGTTTTGTTACCCAGCAGGGCAGAACATCAGTAACAAACGAGCACCCAAACCCCACCTCTCTCTGTTCACTTCTTTAAACATTCACAAATAAACACAACCTACACCTCCATCTCTTGCTCATTCATTTCTTCGGATGTACACATCATCATCACACACAACAACCCCACCTCTGTTGATTCATTCTTCAGACATGCACTAAAACCACACACACCACACACCACTTCTGTTAATTCATTTCCTCGGACATACACAAAAATCACACATAACACCCCTACCACTGTTAGTTTACTTCTTCAAACACAGGTATACAAAAATCATACAAAACACCTGTACCTCCATTAATCACTTCTTCAGACACACACACAGAGATCACACGTAAGACTCTTACCTCTGTTATAGTTTTAACTGACCTTCAGAGAAAGACACAAAATCACACACAACATACCCACCTCTCTTCACAGACGCAGACAAACACAAGCATCACTGAACTGAAAATGACCACCTTCGCAACTGTGCATTAGCAGCACACTGTAGTTAAGTGACAGTGTTAAGCACAGCTGAACAAAACTCGGTTACCTGGTCACCCTGTGCAAGTGCAAATGCAGGTGGGCGTGTGGATTTCACAACTGAACAACCCTTCAGGCGACTAAAAAAAATCTGCTGTCTGAACCAATCACTTCTCCCTGAGATTTCTGAAAACTTAAGGTTTGATTTTATCTGAAATGGCCACCCACTCTGTCATTTCACTCACTGTACACAAAGCTGATACATTTTACAAAAACCTGCTACTAGCTCCACCGATAGTAATTTTAAGCTGAACTTGAACAGTAGCCTCTAGCAAATGACATCCGCTTAACTCTTGTCTTATTTGCCTGTGTGCCCAGTTGCTATGTTACCACTATGGCACTGGAGTCTTCACTCAGTGGATGTATTCCAGAAAGTCTGCTTGAAAGTGAAATTCTAGATTTTCATATAAAATTTGGAGTGATCTAGACTTGCATCATTTTTCGGTCATAGAGTATGTTAATTTCATATGGTTTTCGGTGCTGGAAAAAATGAATTGGAAATTAGGCGCATGTTACTTAAAAAATTGTTTGTTTGTTTGTTTTGGCAAAACACTTTATACAATAAGCTATTTTCATGTTGTTGTTTTTTTTTTTTCCCATGCTCTAGGATATAAATGTAGTGATTAGGTCCATGTTAACACTAATGTCACCTCATCATATCATCTCCCTCCCCCTTCCGTTCCCTCCCCACACCTCTCCTTCTTCACACCTGCTCTAAAGGTAAGCTGGTTCCAGAAGACGATGCCTCTCACATAATCAACCTCCTTGCCTTCTGTTCTTTGATAACATGTAATTTACGGATCACGGAGTTCCAAGTACTCATTAATTCAAGTCATGAATGTGCAATTTCTGTCCATTTGAGAAACTCCCCTCAACTGAAAGGTCAATGTTCTGTTATAATTTTTTTCAACCAAAAGGTCAATTGCAAAGTGAGCTGACCGCAAGCAGAAATTAAAATGAATTTGAAAAGGAATTTGAAATAATTCCACCAGTTACCACTGACAAAGTACAAGATAAAACATGATGCGTTTCAACCTCTTAAGTCTTCTTCAGGCAAGATAAACACCACTCAGAACAACGAAAATGAAGAATGAGCGGTCACATTTCAATGCCCATCTTGAGCCGAATTAGATAAGTAAAGTGATTGCTCATTCTTTTATTTTCGTTGTCCTAAGTGTTATCTTTCCTGAAGAAGACTTAAAGAGGTCAAAATGCGTTGTGTTTTGTCTTGTAATTTATTAGTCCATGTTAACTGGCGGGAGTTAAAAAAAAAAAGTCTGTTATGACACACTCACAAACACACACACACATGAGCACATGGCGCACACACACACAAATGCACAAAACACACCTCATAAACACACACATATACACATACATACACACACAGCTAACACATGCACGCACACACACACACACACACACACACACACACACACACACACACACACACACACACACACACACACACACACACACACACATCATACGCACATACACAGCACACACACACATGCACCGACACACACACACACACACACACACACACACACACACACGCACAGGCCCACCTCTTCTGACAGCAGCATGAAGTTGGTACTGGTCTTGTTCCCAGCCACCGCCAACCTGTCAATGCTGCCCCGCAGACGGTCAGACACCTCCACAATCCTCTCCAAAGTCACCGGGGATGAGTCCTCCTCCACCTCCCCCGCCGAGGACACCGACATCAACCTGTCCTCACCCGCCACAGACGACGTCATCAGATCAGCAGTTTTGTCAGGAGGAGCAGTGACAACCGCTCCCTTTGTCAAGGACAGGACAGGCTTGTAAACGCCACCCTCACCTGACACCTCCGCCGAGCCCAGCTGCAGCGAGTTTGTGGCTGCCGACAACATGGCCTCGGCACTGACAAGGTCAAGGTTCGTCTCTTTCACCACGCCCCGGCTTGCCAAACGTTTTGAATGAGGACAGGCTGTTGGGGGATTTGGAGAAATCCAGTTTGCTTGGATCCGAGCCAAAACTGGCCGAGGGGTGAGGCTGATGACTTCCGTTGGTGTCAGCAGTTGAGGTATGTCCGTCTGTTTTGGGGGAGGTGGCTTTGGTCGAGGGGAGTGAAGGGGAGGGGTCAGAGCCCCCTTCCCCAAACATACGCGAAAACCTGGGGCTAGGCTTAGGCTTAGTGGTCACACCCTCCCCCGCTGCAGACGGCAGTCTCTCGAGGGGAGGTCGATGGGCGAAAATGTCCCCCCAGGGGGCCTCATAACGATGGGCTTCCGAGTCTGCATCCGCTCTATGGTGCTGCGACATGCCCATATTCTGTGAGTGTAACCCCCCCGCAATCCCTCCCTGCCCTACCCCCACTCCCCCCACCCCTGCTCCCGCTCCCCTGTCCCCCTAAAACCGTGCTGCGACTGGGATTTCACAAAAGCGGAAGGCCTGAGGTTTGGCTCCTGTTTGATGCCAGGGTCGGAATCGTCTGTTGTGCCATCACCTCCAGCCAGGGTAGTAGAGCCCGGAGTAAATCCCATCAGCAACCGCTTCCGACACGGCCGGCAACCGCTTCCGGTGCCCAGACGTGGTCGTCCACCCGTGATGTGGACAGGATGCAGGTACACACACCTTTCACGGATGGTGCCAGAGTCGTGGACGTTGGTCCACAGCGGAGTGATGTCATTGTTGTGGTGATTGTTTTTTTCATGAATCCAGAGACTGCAGGTAGGCTCCGATACGGCAACTTGGTTGGCTAATCACCCAGGCCCTTCTTATCGACACAGAAAGAATGAATCTTAAATGGATGTGCCTTGCCCAGAGAAACGTTGGCCACATCCAGACAAACCCAACGCGTTTCAACCTCTTAGGTCTTGTCAGTACATACAAACATGAAAAAGCTAACGAAAAATGCACTTGCTTTGAGGGGTTCAGCGCAATCAGAAGGCCTTCTGTGAGTGAACACAGAAGCGCTTACAAAGCTGCATTTTCATATTTGTTTCCATGTGGCAACTAAGAGGTTGATAGCGTTGTGGTTTGTCTTGTGACTCGTTTGTGCCCTGGCGGTTCGCTGACATTTATTTAAGAGAACTTTGCAACAGAAAGAATGGCATGGTCAATTCATCAAGTTGTTAATGTTGCTGTGTGAAAAACTGATTGCTTTTCAACTGAAAGTGATGTCTACCCAATGTCCACAAAACGGATGTACAGATCAACAGATGAAAAGCTTTGGCTGTGTACACAGGTTGTCAGGACAACTACATGAATATGATTCGCTGATGCAAAGCTCGACACTCTACACACACACACATGTACATCTCCACCCAATGAATTGCCTGGCGACTTCTTTCTTTACTCCCCATCATTTGTCTTCCTAATTTGCCCCATCAATGCTGAATTATTTATTCTTTAAACGACAACAATTTGTGTGCCCCCGCATCCTCCCCATCCAATGCACTATCCCTCTTCCCTCCTCTTATGATTTACCCTTTAACTTCTCACGATTTGCTCCGCAGCTACCCATTGCTTCCTTCAAAACATTTGCAAAGCCCCTAGACACCATTTAACTTTTCATCTCTTGCCCCCAGTGATCCCGAAATAATCTGCATCTTTCTCTCCATCCCCCCACCTCAATAGCCTTGTCATGACCTTCATCCTGGACTCAGTCCTGACCTTCACCCCAATGATTCAGTCTTGACTTTCACCCAGCGATTCAGTCCTGACCTTTCACCCCAATGACCTTCAGTCCCAAACGTCATGTAAATGACTCGTCCCAACTTTCACCCCCAATGATTGAGTTCTGACCTTCACCCTGGTCTTGACCCCCAGTGATTTGGTCCCAACCCTGACCCAGGAGACTAGGTCCCAAATGCATTTACCCAGTTGCTGCCGTACATTCCTGCCCCTATTTCTTATTTCCAGTAACCCCAAACCATCAAAATCAGGGATATCATGACTTTCAAAGACACAACGTTTTCCTGTGTCTTGCAGTTTGTATTGTTTTATGAATCTGAAACGCCTGGTCACAGGTTACCTGTAAAGTTGGTAATTCCACTGGAATTCGCCATTTCAACTTATTCTAGATAAACTTACATGGCAGTAAAACCTTAGCTGTCAGCCCTGAAAACTTAAATCTAGTCTGCTACCTCAGCTTCCAGTTCTGGCCATCTTGCTTTGCAAAAAAAAAAACAACAAACAAACAAAAAAATGTTTCATGGTTCTCTTACATGCTCCCACTTCAGTCTTGTTTTTTTCCACTTTTGGATCAACAACAACTAAAGATTCCGTCAGGGCAGCCATACGATTTCCCTTTCCCTCAGCAGGTGCAACAGCTTTCAATTTGAATTTGGCTCTGAAAGCTGTTTACTTTGGTCTTTGACATGATGAAAAGTCTGCCCTAGACTTGCACAAAGACTGTTAAGATCCAGACTGAAAGACTGTTAAGATCCAGACTGAAAGTTTAACACTAACCAGAAGGAAGCTAAAGTACAATTTCTTCTTTTTCTTCTTCTTTGCAAACGCCTTGGTCTACGCAGTCAGTCCACCCTTTGAGATGTTATAACTTTTTGTCTGTTGTGCGAATTTTGCTAAACAGGCAATATGAGCTGTTGTCTGTTTCAGTGGCTAGCGTTTCTCATTTGCACAATGACGAAGCACCATCAAATGATTAGGCGTAGGGGTCAGAGTTCAGGGGGGGAAAAAAAAAGGCTGCACCTTGTTGGCCAGAAATGAAAGAAATTCTGTCTCTTTTTATCCAAAGTTTGACACTTTTTTTTTCATATTTGTCAGATCCAACGTACCACAACAGTAATCTCATTACCCTATCTGATGAAAAACTCAAATCTCAAAAAAAAGGTGCAAGTCTCACTCCCCCTCCCCCCTTTCCCCCAAAGTTTTATGAGAGGCCACTTATCAACACATTCCTTTCCAAAGATCTGGAATCGCTTCACGGCAGTTTTCTTCCTTGAGGGAGAGAAACGTCCTGCAGCACTGTTTCACAGTTCTCTTCCACGTAAGTTGGAATTTGAAATATGAAACTCCACGCCCATGCATAGGACGTATCATAAGCAATGGCCTCCCTATAGACTCTCCTTGGTTGAATGTGTCTTTCTCGTGATCATTTCCCAAACAAAAATTAATATCAGGTATTTTACTTTCCCTTTCAGGAAAATTCCATTTTCTGGAGACTAACTTAGCAAAAATTGTATTTCCGGACTGCCATGACTGTTTCTGTTATAATCTGACACAAAGATGCAGTAGCTATAATGGCTGGTATGTATAACCATCCTACTGTGGCATCCTTCACACATACATGATTTCAGGGCTAAAAAGATTTGCTAAACAGATTTAACGGATACAACACCAGTCGCGACCTCCTTCCCCACACCAACTGACCTGTTCACTGTCGTTCTCCATCGCCATGGAGTGATGCAGCTCGGCGGAATGGCTGGCATCTGACGGCGCTTTACCTGGAAGGAACATGGGCCTCTGGGGCAAGGGCATGGCTTTGGTGGGGTAGTGACCCCCTCCACTGCCCCGTCCCTGAAGGTCGGCCGAATCCAGAGTCTTGCCAAAGCTCCCAGGCATCCCCTGCTTCCGCCCGCTCCTCCGCTCTGTGGCGCTGTGCTCAAATGTTCTGGCGTTGGCTTCTGAGATGAGGTACTTTGACCGATCGATCTGAGCCGCTTTCAGGTTGTCGGCGCCGCTCTTGCCGATTGAGTCTTCACGACCGACCTTGGGTGACCCGTCCGCCTTGATGACATTGCCAAGGTCATCCTCTTCCATCACAGTGGTGTTTTCCACCTTGGCCTTCTGCAGCATCATGCGCGACTTCAGTTCAAGGTCAAGGTCTTGGTGCTCACCGACCTGATCTTTGACGGAGGTGGTCCGCCGGGGAGGCACAGGTCCAGGTCGCTTCTTGGTGGATTTGCGGGCCGTGTTATCGGCAGACTGTTTGGCGTCAGTTTCATCCACTGTTTGTAAGGTGCGGCGATTAGATGGTGGAGTTGGTCCTGTGTGAACAGAACAACAGGTATGAGAGATGGTGTGTGTGTGTGTGTGTGTGTGTGTGTGTGTGTGTGTGTGTGTGTGTGTGTGTGTGCGAGTGTGCGCACGTGAATGTGTGTTGTGTGTGTATGAGTGCATGTGCATGTGTGCACATGTGCATCTGAATGTGAGTTTTTTATATATGTGTGCAAGTGTGTGTGTGTGTGTGTGTGTGTGTGTGTGTGTGTGTGTGTGTGTGTGCGTGCACGCGCGCGCGCGTGTGTGTGAGTGTGTGTGTGTGATGATTGTGTCACCCCTCTTTCCTCACTATGCTCTCTATGTCCCGAAAGGCTGTCTGTTGAAAACAATGTAATACGACTGTTCACATCCAACAGCTGTATCACCTCTCATCTTATCAAAACATGCTAACCCTCATCTTATCAAAACATGCTACCCCCAAAAAACTGTCTCCTTTCAAACCCTCTCTTACCGCTCCCACAGGAACAAAGCAGTACTAAATTCTCCCCACCAGAGCACACCTCCCTTACCCCACTTCAACACACCGTCTTCATCCCCTGCCCCAGAAAGGTACTCACTCCAGACAGGCAACTGGAGTGGCGCCCCTTACCTGCCATGGACAAGGTGTCGGCCAAGGATAGCGTGTCCCCCATAGACACTGTGTCAGCCATGGAGATGGTGTCCGTGGAGAAGTCAGCGCTGTGGGGACCAGCGGCGGCGGCGGGGCAGGGCGACCCTTCTTGGAGGGCAGCGTGGGAACCTGTTTCTTGTCGTTCTTCTCCAGCTCCTTCTCCACCTCTGTGACACGACAGGGCGTCTATAGCGATAGTCACAGGTGGTGACAAAAATAAGTCCAACAGTAAAAAAAAATTTTGGCGGAGTGCGGGGGGAAAAAAAAAGGGATGCTGAGGGAGGAGGAGAGAATGACTGAGCAAAAGAGAAAGAAAGTTGGAAGAGAGAAGAAGAAGAAGGAGGGAACTGAGAGACAGATAACGGAGGGATGACAGAGAGAAGAGACAAAAACAAATGAAGGGAGAGACAGAGATGAAGGAAAAGAGAGGAGATACCTGAAGCTGAATATTGTTCACAGATGCACTGACCCTTAACCCGTTGAGTGCCTTTAAGCCGTCAGCTGACGCCGTAGTAAAAAAATGTACTTCCAGTGCCTATGGGCCGTCCATGACGTCATGCATTTTTCTTGATTTTCATTCGTTACTATTCCTATCAAAGGACTGAAATAGAGTGTGCGTACTAAGCCTTATATGTCTGCAGTATTAAAATGATATGCAAATGACCACACGTGAGGGGAAAGACCATTTTTCCTCATCACTGACTGGATGACCAGCCAGCGCTTTGTCTCACTTGCAAAGATGGCGGCGCAACCTTCGACGAGCGTAGCGACCAAATCAACGTACTTACACAGCTGAGCGGGCTCTGCTAATCATTTCTGACAAAGATGGTAATCTTTTATTCAGCGACTCACTCGAGCATGAAGGTGAGATGATGATAGTGATGGAATTGCCGACCATATTCGTCAGTTATTGAGTCGTGCTGTGCGATCTCAAGAATGTGTTCAGCTGACTGGTTACCAACGTCGAACGAGCTAGCCTAGTGTACTCTGCACTGTGTGCAAGTGGCCAGCGACGTGTTAGTCAGCGCGAGAGGGGAACGCGCGGCCTGCTCGCGGCGTGACACGGGCAGCAGGAAAAAAAGTAGGGGAAGAGGAGGAGTGAAAGAGAGGGTTGAAGTCCAGCAAGGGGGCGTGGTGGGGGGAGGGGAGCGTGGTCGTGAACTGACCTGTCTGCATGAGGTGTGAGCATGAGCATCCGGATAGACTTCTAGACTGTTTACTTTCATTTACAGGTGTAGTGTGACAATACAAACTTTATTTTCAACTTTTTTGCTTTGTGTTCTTTTTTGGATGTGAAGCTGTAGTGTAAATACATATGTTTTTGATTGTGCAAAAAAATCTATCCAAATCTAAATGCCTATATATTTTTTTATGATCAAAATTAAAACAAAAGAAGCCCAGATTCAAAATCTCCATTCAATTTCCTACAAAAATCATATGTATTTCATTTTTATATCTTTTGTAGTTTCTGAGCTAGAATTTTTTGTTAATTATTACCCCCAAATCATTAGATTTCCCTGGCACTGGGCCAGCCTTTGTTACGTAATATTTTCAAGCAGTGAACGGGTTAAACAATGGTACAAAGGGTGCTAGAAGGTGTGGGGACGGGGTGTGGCAACATTCACATAAAAAGAACATTCAGATGCAATGTAAGAAATGGAATATAATATAAAAATCACGATGACATTTAACTACAGAAAGGACACTAGGAGTGAGAGGGAGAGAGAGGGAGAGACAGACAGACAGACAAAGACAGAAAGAGAGCTGACCAACGGTTCTGAGACCACCAAAAGGGCAGACAAACAGGGACACAGTGACATCATCCTGCACACCTTCATTGATGCTGGACTTTTCAAACATGTTCTCCAAGAGAAAGTGGATCTCCTTGAAGGTCGGCCGGTCCTTTGGGTCCCATTGCCAGCCTGCACACACCATGCATGAACATATGGACATAAATGCAAGTACACACACACACACACACACACACACACACACACACACACATATATGCAAGTACTCTAACTTTATGTGCCGATTCCATTTGAATGGAAACCTCATAAATCAAATTTTGGATGTGTAATGTTTGATCCCTTCTTTCATAACCAATTCAATGCAATAGACAAGGAGAATAAACTGACCGTCAATGTTAAATGATTTACAGGAAAACTTACAATTTAGCGTTAATGTCTAAGTATAGAAAACAAGCAACTTTTGAAATTTTTCAATCTCAAATACAATGTGTGCTTTGTCATTTTAACAACTATGCACTTATGGTTACACAAAAAAACTAAGTTCTATAGATTGTGGCTTGTGTGTGTGCGTGCGTGCGTGCGTGCGTGCGTGTGCATGTTTAATACATAAACAGTGTTTGTCATACCCAGCCCAATGTCATTTCTGCAAATCTGAACACTTCTTTCACCTTCCTAAATACAGTAATTGTGAAAGCACCACCAGCAGAAACATTTTCACAAAGGTTACACTTCACTATCATTGTCTTCACCCCAATCACACACACACACACACACACACACACACACACACACACACACAACACACACACACACACACACACACACACACCCCCCTCTCCCTCTATTTTCATTTTCTGAGCCATTCTCCTTGCCAGTGAAAGAAAATGTTTAGACTGGTATCACGAGGAAAAAATCCTCTCTGTCATTTCCTATGACTATCAGAGTGAATGCCTTTGCATGTTTACATGTTTTATATTAACTTAAAGAGTGGGGAACAGAGTGGTGGGTACTGACTGCAGAGGGAGAGAAAGAGAAGGGGAGTGTGTGTGTGTGTGTGTGTGTGTGTGTGTGTGTGTAACTAGGCGCACACACGAAAACAACAAACTGGGCTGGTAAACCCATCTTCATGAGGATTTGTGCTGAACACAACCATCCCTGCACTCACATTGCAGCATGAGGACATAGACGTCAGCAGGGGTGCCAGGAGGACGCTCCATGCGGTAACCTCTCCAGCAAGTGGTACACCTCTGTCAAGTCCACGCCAGGGTACGGGGACATGCCATAGGTCGCCAGTTCCCACAGCAACACACCGAAGGCTGAACATCCCAACACAGCAATCTGCGTCACTGTGCCATTTGTTTATTCGGAACCACCTGTTCTACTTTATTGTACTGAATCAGTTGATACGCATCATCGTCTGCTGCACTGTATCATCAGTAAAACTGTACCACTTGTTATTCTAAACCAACGCCAGTACTGTACTAGCTTTTCTTCTGTACCATCTATTACATTGTGTTAAACCTATGACATTATCATCATTACGTATCGTGCCAAAGGACCAGCCGAGTCAGAGGGCATTGGCCAATCAGAATGGAGCACACTGGTGGTCTAGTTTCGTTCATCTGATTCAAATAGTCAACAGTGATGTTTGCAGAAATGATTGTCCTGTTTCAAAGGCATTTAGTACTTTAAAGAAGTTAAAATCACTGTCAATGAAGGGCAGGTGGTTTTGCACAGGAGCAGGTAAAGACTTTTGCCTGCCCTCCCCCCACCTCCCAACCCCCAGTTCATTAAAAAACAAAAAATTGTTTTATCGTGCGTTTGTTATACTGCATCATACACTCTATCGATATCATCTAGTACACTGTGCAGTCTGTTGCATTTTCACTGTGACTTCATCCTAAAAACCAACCCCACTTCGTACCTTCCTTCTCTCACTGCCCTCGTTCCTCCTCCCCCATCCCCTACAGCCTCTTTTTCCTTGCTGCCCCCCCCCCCCCCCCCCCTTCCCCTCCATCCCCCAACTGACCCCAGATGTCGGAGCGTGTGGAGAAACGGTTGAAGGCCAGACCCTCCGGGGCGGTCCACTTGATGGGGAACTTGGCCCCGGCGTGGGCGGTGTAGGTGTCGTCCTTCATCAGGCGGGCCAGGCCGAAGTCGGCCACCTTGACGATGTTGGCGTCCGCCACCAGGCAGTTCCTGGCTGCCAGGTCCCTGCACACACACACATAAGTGTGCGTGGACTGAGAGGTCTTGAGCCTTGTTCTTGTTTGCTTGGCTGGTGTGTGTGTGTGTGTGTGTGTGTGTGTGTGTGTGTGTGTGTGTGTGTGTGTTTCCAGTTTTGTCGTTCTTTTGGTTTTACATGATGATGGTTTTACATGATTATAGGACCCTCTGTTAAGAGACCTCCTCTGATTTAAGACTGAATTTTTTTGCACAGATGCATTTTACTATTAAAACGACCCTTCTTAAGTGTCCTACTCTAAAATGCGACTTGCGACATCCGTTTGGTTGAAATTTACCACCTTCGCAGCTTTGGTGTACGACCAGAGTCAAGGGAAACAACTGCAGACCTGCCCCCAAACAAGAGTCGCTTCCCTTGTTAAAAGAAAGATGGCGAGATCATAGGCAAAACATGCGGAACACGAAAGAGAATGCCACTGAATTTAGAAGAGATAGTGGAGGTGATCAAAAGAAGTTGTGGAGATGAAACTGCAATATCGATTGCTCGAAGTTATGAAGTTGGCAAGACCCAGATTCAAAAATATAATCAAAGATCAGAAAGCTGTCATG